>OY365812.1:14114456-14306956 GCA_959347315.1 Bimastos eiseni
TCTATGTTGTTGTTGTTGGTGGTGGTGGGTAGTGATGGTTTTGGGTGGTGGTGGTGGGCAGTGGTGGTTTTGGGTGGTGGTGGTGGGTAGGGGTGGTTTTGGGTGGTGGTGGTGGGCAGTGGTGGTTTTGGGTGGTGGTGGTGGGTAGGGGTGGTTTTGGGTGGTGGTGGTGGGCAGTGATGGTTTTGGGTGGTGGTGGTGGTGTGTAGTGGTGGTGGGTAGTGGTGGTGGGTAGTGATGGTTTTGGGTGGTGGTGGTGGTGGGTTGTGATGGTTTTGGGTGGTGGTGGTGGGTAGTGATGGTTTTGGGTGGTGGTGGTGGGGGCAGTGATGGTTTTGGGTGGTGGTGGTGGGTAGTGGTGGTTTTGGGTGGTGGTGGTGGGCAGTGGTGGTTTTGGGTGGTGGTGGGTAGTGATGGTTTTGGGTGGTGGTGGTGGTGGTCCTGTTAATGTAAGGAGTATTGTGCTGCGTAGAATTGTTACAATGATTGGCATCACAAGAGCGCCCAGAGAGCGGTATCCCGTTGAGGAATTGATGATGATGATTATTATTATTATTATTGTTATTATTATTTATATTATTATTTATTATTATTATTATTATTATTATTATTATTATTATTATTATTACTATTATTATGAATGCGATGTGGGAATAACGACGAAAATGACGATCTTTGCAGACTGTCGAAATCTCTTACACCAATTAATAGAGCCGAATCCAGAACTGCGCATTCCGTTGGCCGAGATCCAGCGACACCCGTGGGTCACTAAGAGTGGCCGATGCCCCTTCAATCCCACCATCCTACCCTCACGCAACAAAACCCTCCGAAACCAGGTCAGTTGGTCATGCATCGCTGACTCTTCAGTATCCAACATCTTCCTCTTTAATTAAGTTGCGTTCTTGTTCGGTTCTTCTTCTTCTCTGCAAACGGATATAATTAATAGCTATATCTGTTTACGGCATTGTCATTAACTATGCTGCATTGAGGCGATAGGCGCGAGAATAAACATAGAACTCGATTTGATAGCTCTGAGTTTGGTTAGAAGTGACATTCGCTTTGCAATGCGAAATCCGCGAAGCTTCTTCATCGTCGACTCATCGTCCTAACAATCCCAGCGCGGCAACAAGTCGTTCAGATGTGTTCTATCAAAACAAAATCTGTTCCGCAAGATAAATTATTTATGGATGTTAACTCAAACGAATTTGCGGGCGCCTGCACACACCTATAGGCCTAACCATATAGGTTTGCTTCTGTCTGTCTGCCTGTTTCTGTACATCTCTGTCTGTCTCTATGTATGTCTGTCTCTCTATTTAATATATACATCATATAGGGCTATTTACCCCTTCCACTAAATGTTTTTATTCGATCACGCCCAAAACAGCTTCTATTTGTTTAGACGTTTTTGAGCGTAGGCTACACCTAAACGCATGCAAGAGATGTGTTTACAATCTGTCACTGCAAACCATAAACCGTAAGCATGCCTTTTTTATTAGATGTGCATTTTTCTGGTTCTTTTCAGAAGAACTTTGAACGATGTTGGCTATCACTTAACAGTTGTTTGACCGAAGCAGCTTGTGTTGTTTCTGTAATATACGCTATCACTGCTTAATGAAACACGCAATTAATCACGCATACGATTGTATGAACGTGTGCTTTCATTCATTTGTCACGTAGACTGCTGCTCCAAAAGCACTTGATTTGTAATTGCAAACCTTCACTTTTTGCTCTTGGAAACACATTCTACGTGCAGAGAGTAGTTGTGCTTTAGACGATATAGAACCTATCGCTGTTTACCGACATAGGATTACGTCATTTACGTGTCATCCGTCACATCGGGCTTCCGATGTTTTACAAACGCTTATGCAATCAGTCACTTTGTCACGTGTGCCGCAGCAGCAGCAGCGTTTGTCTTGTCAACGTCAGCAACTAAGTTAATTGATCGTTGAAACACAGATTGTCGGAGAATTGGCAGAACTGATGGACATGAAGAAGGGCATAGTGAACGAAATCGTTCAGGAGAACAGAGCAGACGAACTGTCGGCCATGTTCAAGATGATGATGGATCAGAAGAAGAAGGAACTAGGTAGTCATCTCATATTATATTCCCAACACATATATCAGATCTTTTCTCAGACCAAACAGAATTAGCAACGATCTTTTCTATCCAAATAGAATTCCCGCTCACTCGTCATCCCCAAAATTGATTGTGTGAATAAGCACCTTTCCACGCACGATCTTACTGATGACTGTGTGGTCCGGACTAGTGCTGGTTCAAACTAATATCGCGATAGCATATGAAAAAACAGAAACCAACACAGTATCGGTAGCTAAAACCCAGGAAATAAATGAAGAGAAGGCAGAAAAGACGTACCCCCAGATAATTCAAAAATCAAAATCTGAAATTCGTCCTATCTCTATTATGCCAGACAATGGTTTTCTTCATTAGTCGTATATCATAGACGTCTTAATAACAGGCCTATTAAGAAGTCTATGGCGTACATGTATATATATATATATAGGATATAGATATACATACTATACATACACTTAAAGAACTAATAATATTATGGCAGTTGAAAGCATGAAAGCGACCTACTATTCCAATTAGGGGCGTCATTGAGTGATGGAGGCAAAACCCCGGTCTCAATTGTCAGGAAGGCAAGATAATACCCCCCTAAGACTCATGGACTTGATACAACTACTAAATGGATTGTATAAAGATCAGGAGGCGGTGATAAGAACAGAATTTGGAGACACAGACAAATTTAAAATCAAGAAAGGGGTGAGGCAAGGGTGCATCCTGTCCCCATTTCTTTTCAACCTGTATGCAGAAAGGGTAATGAGAGAGCAGAAATGGAGGAGGCAACTGAAGGAGTACAGAGAGCAGAAAGGACATTGAATAATCTAAGATATGCGGATGACACAACACTACTGGCAGGGAAGAAAACAGATCTGGAAAATCTGATAAGAAGACTGAAGAGAGAAAGTGAGAGGGCAGGCCTATACTTCAACTTAAAGAAGACAAAGATGATGACAACAGCTGATTTGGACAGTTTCGATATAGACGGAGAGGAAATAGAGGTGGTAACAAGCTTCACGTTCCTGGGATCATTAATAGAAAAAGAGGGAAAATGTGACTCGGAAATAAAGAGAAGGGTGGCGATAGGGAAAACTGCAATGAACGGACTGGAAAAGATATGGAAAGACAAACATGAGAGCATAGACACAAAAAAAGATTAGTGAGAGCAATGATCTTTCCTACAGTATTATATGGCTGTGAGACATGGACAATGACAAAGAACATGGAGAAGAAGATGAACGCATGCGAAATGTGGATATGGATGAAGATGCAGAGAATATCATGGACGGAGAAGAACACAAACGAAGAAGTGCGTAGGAAGATTGGAGTCGAGAATGATGAGACGTTACAACAAACAGCATTGAGAAGGAAGCTGGGGTTTTTCGGACATGTTATGCGATCAAATGGAATGGAAAAGGAAATGATGATGGCGTGTGGAGGAGGAAGGAAGAAAAGAGGACGCCCAAGGAAAAAATGAATGGATGTGACACGTGAAAAAACTGAAATTAGCCTGGAGGAATTAAGAGATGCAACTTCGGAAAGAAAAAAATGGAGAAGATTGGTCATGGCGGTCGCTAGATTTCCAAGAAATAACGGCACAAGGTGAAGACTCAAAAATTTTCCACCTACCTGAAATTGGAGGCATTTGCCTCCAGACCCCCTATTATCTGGACGCCCTTGATTCTAATCATAACATTCAATTCTGTTGCAGTGAAACAGCATTGTACAAACGCCCAGTGTAGACACTGAACAACAGCAGGGACGTTTATACCGTTTATCGTCCGAATCCACCTTCATGTAGCTTTTGATGCTCCAGCGTTTGCCTTTTAGAAAGAAATTGACTTCTATTGAAATTGTCTTGCGATATCTCGCAATCGTAATCGTAGTAGCGATATCTCCATAAACTGTAATTGACTTTTGTGTCAAATGTAGGCCTGCAATAATAAGTTGATGCCACTGAAACTGTAGTTACTCATAACTCGTCTAACAAGTGCAATTTTTGTAATACGGCATGGATCTCGTGACAGCGTGCATGGACCAAATGGTTTTTATTAAAATTGGCAGTTGAAGCATTGGCGTTGAACTGTGGGCAGTGACCAAAAAAGTTTGGTTCAGTTTAGTAAATTAAAACAGTGAGCAAAGGCTTATATAAAAAGCGAAGACCTAAACTGATATTGCAACATTTAGAAAACCAAAACTGAACCAGCATATTGAATACAAAAAACTAGAATAACGACAACAGAAACCGATTTTAAGACAGACAGCTCTAGTCCGGACTTCATAACTCTGGGTATACCCAGGTTTGCTATTCCCGCAAATTTATGCCTAAGTCTGTAGCGCATCTTCTTCATTAGGCCTATTGTTTACATAATTCTAAGTAGGGGCCATAGGACTATTGTTACATTAGTGAAAATTATTGCAGTTTTAGTCTGAAGCTTAAAACTGATTATTATGTGACTCACTTAACAGTTTCTTCAAAGGCCCTAGAGATAGAAATGTTAACACACCAGGTTAGACTAATACTAGAGAATTAAGCTGGAAATTATCGTGATCCATGTACACGACGATTGTCACCGTAGCTAACTTTATTCCTCTCATTTACACGCAAGAAATCTACAGACTCGTAATGAGAATGCCTCGTTGCGTATAAATCCCTATTGACAAGTGTTGCGACAATACTTTATGCAGCTTACATAAATTGCAGGTTTCTACGACATCGACCACACCCGCCGACCTCTTAGGGAATCTAGGTCAAGGTCACGCGAATGTGACAAGACCACCACCGCCTCGACGGCCAGCCGAGAGAAAGCCCCGACGATGACACGAAAGGTCCAGAACACCAAGAAACCATCCGAAGCCAAAGGTTCCATTACGTATTCATAGTTTGTTATGATCCTATTTATTCAAACCAGTTATGATGCATCGAAATATTTTGTTCTGAGTCGTCATTCAATAAGAGGCGCAGAACGGGAATGCCCAGTTGTCTTATGACAGCGGTTGATGTTTGGCGGAAGTGACATCACGTCTCATGACCTGCAGAATGGTGTCCCGCTTTTCATAGCTTGTGTAGGCTAGTATCATACTTTCGTAGGGTGTGCAGGCTGGTGCCTTGCTGTAGACGAAGCCTAATGGTTGTGACCATACGCTTTCCCTTTGATTGACAATTGGGTGGCCGAATGAATTGACAGACATATGGGAGACACACACAGACATGCATGCAGACAGACAGACCCACACACACAGGACCACGTACGTATCAATACATACACAAACCCACACAGACCCACTCACAAAAAGCGCACAGACAGAACCAAAAACACACCCACAAGCACCCATACAGTCCTACACAGACAGCTCCTTTAAATTCTTACCCGTCAGAGGAGAGTACTAGCATGATGAGTAGCATCCCTAGGATTCATGCAAATGAGCTAACAAGTCCGATGATAAGAAACCGGATTCGTTGAAATGAAGTCTGTGGTAGTAAATAGAGTCAGAGGCAGCAGTAGAAGCAGCAGGGCAGATGATCGGAGGTAGAGGCAATCTCTATCTCTCTCTGTCTCCGTACATCAATCGCGACAAGACGTGGCACGATCTGGTACGACAGGTCGGGCCAGTTATACGGCGAGGCACCAATCTGTTGAATGATATGCGACAGGCACCTGACAAGCCAGCGTTGGTGAAATGGATTAGACGACGAGAGCCCCTCTGGACATCCAGTGCAAATGAATTATCGCCTATATTATACATACAATTCGCATTATTGAACGGTCGACGCCAACGTTTCTAAACACGAAAACACTTTATTGAAGGCGACGAACATAATTTCACTGCTCTGCGATGTTTCTGCTTCGTAGCGATCGGAAATTTATCGGCCCAACCTTCTTGCAAGGGATTGGACGCCGGAGGGATGGACGCCCCAGAGCACTCCAAGGACATGGGCGCCCCAGCTAGATCTTCGGCGCTAGCTCCATCGTCCGTGTTCAGCCCGTGCGACCCTGCTGTGGCTGCAGAGCCACCACCACCACCTCACAGAGTGCCCGAATTGGGTGTGGCTCAGAGACGAAGGGTACTTCCAGCCCGGCTGAACCTCACCCTTGACCTCTCGATTGTCAACCTCAGCAGCTCAACGGCCAAGTGTCGGTTGATCGATGGCAAAATGGAGACTGGAAGGAGGGAGGGAGTAATCGATACGTCACTTGGAATAGCAGCAAGCAGTGGAGTGGTCAGTCTTTCTCATTGCCATATATCCCATCATCATTAACGTCGTTTTCTTAGTTTCATCGTCGTATTATTCGTTTCATCGATGGGCATCATCATCATCATCGTCGTCATCATCGTCATCGTCGCCGTCATCATCATCATCATCATAATCACCCGACCACAATCATTATTGTGATCATGATCAGCATTATCAGTTCTGTTGCTGAGCTTTTATAAGACCTAAGGAGGTATCAAGTATATCTACTCTCTGTCTGTCTGTCTGTCTGTCTGTCTACCTCTCTCTCTATCTCAAATCGTTCTATTCCTCTCAGAATGCAGCGTCTACTTGAACCAAAAAAAGAACACACGTCTGCCTTGACCAATGACCATGTGCTTCCTGCCCTTGAAAATGAACTCCATCATGACGTGCATGATTGTATACTCGGTCATGAAGGCATGTTACCTTGTGCTCTTGACCATTCGTATCGAGGGCTCAATTGATGAATGCTGAAAACCGAACCCAGAACGATATAGGTCTATTTGTTTAGAAAAGACTGGTCCACAATTGTACGATGAAATCTTTGCAGCGTTTAAGAATTGCAGAGTTCATCATGCAGAGTCCACATGTTTCAGTCTCCGTATCTCTATAGTCTTTTCCCCCCTTAACTCTCTGAGTGACGAACGAGCTAAGCCATTTTTCACTGCTTTTACTCCAGTGTCTATAATACTGAGAAATGTTAGCTGCACACTTTCTCACAGTCAAACTGAATTCAATCTTGTAATTAGCCTAAAATTTTAGGTAACAGTGAAATCATGTGCTCTTAACTTGCAATGTTCTCAAGCAATCATAGCCTACTATACTGTACCACAAGAGAGTGACATGGGGTCTCAAAGATCTCCATTCTCACCCCATTTCCGTGTCAACTGCACGCTCAACAGCGTCAAATCCACACTATGAGCAATAAAACGCACTAGTTTGAACTTGGTTTACTCAAACATTTTTTAAAAATAAAATGACTGCCTTCCAACAAGAGCGAACTTATTTTTGCTAGGTCCCAAAAATCCGGAGCAAGATCGTGTGTTTATATAAATCCGTCCTTGCGTCTGTCCTTCCTTCTGGCTGTAGGTAGGATTTGGGCAAGCGCACGTCTGGGTTTTCCCAGCGGTTCATCAAAGTTATGACATTTCTATGTTATCTTCGTTGGCCGGGTTGTTGCGGTCCTTTGAAGTTATGCATGCCTCGACTCAGAGATTCGTCTTTAATTTCCACCTTGCGTAATTATCAGCCAGACGACTGGTCGACGTCGTCCATCTCTCTCTCGACGGACGAATGCCTAATCGGATTTCGGGAACATGTCTATTGGATTTCGAGTTTTGATTGCTGTTTCTCTTCAAAGAGACCGTCGATCGACAACGCACGGGGTGGGAGGACGCAGGAACTACCCGACCAATAATTGCGTTGGTCGAGCGATAATGCATTTGGCCATCCCAGTAATCTCCACGAAATTGGCATTCAGTGCGAGTATTTATCATTGTGAAATGTGTTTCAAACTATCAGCTTTGCGCCTCAGTAGTAAAAGAGTAAATCTCGGCGTCATAATTTTGACAATTATATGGTCAATACGAGCCCACAGTTATAAAACTTAATGGGTAAAAGCTAAAAGATGCACAGAATACTAAGTGTTCGATTAAATGAGAATATTCAGATATTTGGTGTACGAATATAACTAGTGAAAATTTTAAAATGAAACAATTAAACCATGAAAAATTAATTCATTGCTGATTTGCAGTTCGTATATTCTTGGCAATGCATTCTTAGCATTGTCTCTGACTAACAAGTGATTCGCTGTATATTTGCTATCGTTCAGTCCATGCAGAAATGTTACTGGCTAGTATTTTAGCAGCAGGTCTAAAGCTTTGTATAGGTATCGGACTCGGAGTTTTGACTGTTTGAATTTATCAAAAACGAATAGCCTTTTCGAATGTTCTCATCATGCGAATACGAATTCAAATAGAATATTCGGTAGGCGGCCCCGCAGGCCTATATCTTTATTAGAAACTAATAATTGTAATGTATAAATACGGACAGATAGCCTCAGTCATGTTTATAAATTATCGTTTACTCTTAATTAGTTACGCGCATCTTAAATTTCTCGCTATTCACAGCCTATACATGTAGGCCTACCTCTCATCAGTGGCAGCCCTATTGTTGTCATCGTCATCCATCATGACATAAACTAAAACTATTTCGTTAATTCAACATCAGCAACAGTTCATTATGCAATGGCAACGATCGGTTCAAACGATATTGTTATGTTTATCATCGCTTACCCGACTCTTCTGAGAAATTCTACGGTTTTACAACGATGGCGCTCCATAGATCTCAAGATGCATTCGTTTTTAACGGTCACCGCGACATGATATTCTGTCTTTTCATCCGGCGTTTTTACACTTTGTTGACCTATAATATATTATGTGTCCCTACCAAGTCTTTTGTAGTCGCTCTATTTGCCAGTTGCTTGAGATCATTTATGAATAAATATATATTGTATTTACACGGAGTTGCGACTGTAATGAACGCGTCACAAAAATCTCCAAGTAGGTACCTTATTATATCTGTTTGCTTGCACCTAGCCGCCTCGCATGTCACCGACGGATCCAAAGGCAGGCCGTGGTCCTGGTGATCCGTCGAAATCCACTCCTTCCAAGGGTAAACACCATTCCAGCGAGGCCATTCCACGCTCTCGAAGACCCTCGTCGCTTCACTACTGCATTCGACCTGGAACGAACTCACCTTTAACGGAAAGCCCATCAACTCCGCGCGAAAGTCCACGAACAGCAGCGCCTGCCCTGGCGCCGAGGGCCACTCCCGAAGACAGCCTTATTGACAGCTACAGCAGCGGGTCTTCGGATGACGAAGACGAGGGCAGCAGAGCAACGGTGCTTGAACTCCACGATGACCTCGACGCTCGACGCAAGTCCGACGGATCACCGGAAACTGGAAGTCAGGCGACTGGAAGTACACTGGGGACGGGCGGGCGACTCTACTTTCGGCGTAGGGGAAACGAGGGCCCTGCCCCAGTGAAATCATACAAACACTATTCACCTCAGGTGGAAGGAGGGGAGGACCATAACGGAAGCGCAATGGACAGGACTCTCCCACCGTCGTCTGAATTCAAGGCCCTCGGCGACTCAGTGGGTCTGATCTCCCGCCTCACTGCATCAAGACTTCACGATGATCTCCAGCAAGCAGCCAAAAGCCTTGCGAGCGAGGATTGGCACCCGACAAAGACGAAACCCCATTTCTTAACCCCAGTCCATCACTACCGTCCGCGCAATAATCTCCCGAAACCCGTCCATGCGTTGACGCGCCAGTCAGATGACGTTAGAAGCGGTTCCATTTGGTGTCCACTTGACGCTTTCAGCCAGACGATACACTCTACCGGTCAACATTCGTCGGGATCAGCAACAGTTGCGGCAGGCGAAGAGGTCACGATTGATAGCGACCATCAGCCCAGTCCTTCTCCCCTGGACAGGTTAATGGAAGCGGCGAAGACCGACGGAAACACTAAACCCGACTCGCATTTTCAATTTCAGAGTCGATCCGAAGACACGGATTCACGACGACCTGGAGAGGAGGACCCGAGATTATCAACCAATCACTTCGACCAATTACTACAGGGGTAAGCACTTTCAACCACTCACCGCAGGGCACAGAACTATCGCCCCAAGGCCGGCTGCCGATGGATTAGATGTAATGTAGGTACGTTTAAGCCTACGCACATTCATGCGTATAGGCCTATGTAATGTAATCGAGCATTTACATAGCGCCCCTTTAATATATCTACTCAAAGGCGCTCTCTGCACTGGCCTAAATGTCATCACGAACCGTAATGAACGAATTAAATACATCAGTTAGCAAAACTATATAATATAACAATTGTCTGCACGGTAAGCTGGAGTCACCTGCAGTGGTGGGCCCATGAAGTACCAACGAATTCCCGTCGACAGCTGACAGATGGTATGGGTGTTCAGATTCTCTGTGCCAAGTTGCGTCGATAGGCTAGAGCGACGACTTGTGACAGCGCTCGCAATCAAGGTGACGATGTTGACGAGTATCGTCCCTCATTAGTGGAAGACGACGCACTTGCGGATAGTCTATATATTCGTCGAGGCTCAAGAGGATGTAGAAAAGGCATGTCGTGTGTTGGTCGGTAGATTGAATGGTCATTATATGTATGTTTAATGATAATTAGGCCTATATTCTGTCCAGTTTAATGAGGGTATTGATCATTTTTGCTGTAGCGATTATCCAGCAAAAAACGGAAAATTATACTGGCTACGATTTCTATATCGATTAATAACGATTTCCTTTTTTCTTAGCCATCCTATGAGTCCGAGAGGAGCAACTGAACACACCAGCTTAGAATCGACCAATATCCTAGATGTTTTATCAACTGGTAAGCGCTTCATTGGTCTCAAATCTGTTAGGTCTGCCTTTATACGAGTGTGGGATCAAGTGTACCGTTGGAAATGTTTGATCTAATAGACCTCGATGCATTGCATATAATACAATAATTATATTATTTTATCGTTAGATCGATTATCCTATATTTAAACGATGTTTTAAAACATATAATATATATAGATCTATATTTATATTGATATATACAATTCATGTTTCTAGTTTATAATGTAGTGGGATATAATTATAGGCCTAATATCACCAGGTTCAATACCAAGATATTGAACGTTTGTCCGTCACTGAAGAACGAAATCAACTTTATTTAAGGACTGACTGTAAATTATACCTTGTAAGTTGAAAACCTCCCCCTCAAACGTAGACCTACGCAAGTCAATAATCTGACCCAGACGGCCACTCTACTGTCTTCATGTATGCCCTCCAGACTAAGCCGGCTAAACAAACTTCCAACTATCCATTCTGTCTGTCCCTCTGACTCAGTCTGTCTCTCTATCATAAACCACGGAATACGTTACACCTGAAAAATAGAGACGACTATAGGCTTACTAATCTGAGCAATCTCAATCATCGCCTCAATCAATGACAACAATCGATCCACACGTTGTTCCAGCGCCCATGCCCATTCATAACTTACTCTCTCTCAAGCCACAATTCTACCCTTATAATTCGTATCATCTGCTGTTCCCAGGGACAGAATGCGAGGCGCCAGAGACAGAATGCGAGGCGCCGATGCCTCCTCCAGTTAATGGCCCGACCGCAAGATACACCCAGGAGGCTTCGGTTTCGTTTATTATGGTTTACTACTTGGATGATAACCGATGACACACCATCGATCGATTCAGTAAGACAGAGGCACATCATTTGAGCACACCCCAACGATCGATCCAGACGTAGCCTACATCCGTAGGTCTACATTAGACACCATTGGTAGTAAATCGCCGTTCAGAACTGTTCTACTACACACGTAGCCTACAATCTGCCTACATATAGATATATATAGGTGTGTGTATATATATACATATATATATATAATACTTATATATAAGCCTACATAAACGTATGCATGTGGCTTAAGTAATAATGCCCGTGGTGTATGCCCAAAATCCATTTGGCGCATCAAGAAGTGCAGCAGTTATTACGGCCTATAATTGTATTCAGCCCATTACGTATGTACATGTACATATAGCCTACTACTGCTGCTGCTGCTGATGATGATGATGGGGTGATGGTGCTACGGTGGTGGTTGTGGCAACGATGATGATGGCGAACGACGACGATGACGATTATGATAATGATGACGACGACAATGATTTGTTTTCTCGCCTCAAGCAGCTCAGGTCGGAGAGGAAAGAGAGAGCATACAAATGCTCGACTGCTCGAATGTGGCAGCTGCTGCCGTTGCTTTCGCTGTTGACTCGTCTCCAGTTATGCTGCCATCTAGTGGGATGCAAGACAGACAGAGGTCATTGTTTGGACCAAAGGCCGAATTTCAGGTTAAGTCTTTATCATTTATTTAATTTCAGTATAGCCGTTGAGTCATTGACACGGTATGTGTAGGCCTATTTGACACGCCCGGAGAAAAGATACCAAATCTTGGGCTTCTGCAGGGGCGTCAATCCCCTCCTGAATGATGGACGCAAACCCCGGTTCCAAGTATCAATAAGGCAAAATACCCCTCTAAGGAAAAAAACCCTCTACCTGAAATTGGAGGCATTTGCCTCTGGACCTCCTATGTGGACGCCCCTGGGCTTCTGGCGATATATGCCTTGTAGTTTGACGAAATCATAGGGTAATTTACGTAGGCCTAATGGTGTCAAAAATATTTTGAGAATAAGGCCTACTTCCTCCGAAATATCATAACTTTACATCAATATCATCCGTCTAAGACCATCTTAGAACAGTGTCAAAGTTAGATCTAACGCCAAATGGCGTCACACAATAATTAGCAAGATTATGAAGCCAAAACCGTTTTGCAGGAACACCTTCGGAAAATGCTTCCAAAGAATTTTGAATATCTGTTCACGTTTAAAGACTTTGCGTGAAAACCGATGTGGGTAAAATATAACCCAGGTTGCAGAGTGATGGTTAAGTATTGGCCTATGGCCATCCGACACATCTGAAAACTACATAATAGGGCCTATAGTGTCTTACAGCTAACGAAACAATTTTCAAAGTTATTATTCGCTGTAATCCCAATCTTGTGCTGCATATAGGCCTATGTCGACAAATCTGTTGCTTAGGCCTAGTTGTAAATTAGGCCTAAGTAAGTCTACTGATTACTTAATTAGCAGTTTCACTTGGTGTCACCGAATGTTGTTTCACTTTCGTGATTATTCTTTCCTGTAGGAACCTGCAAGAATACAGAAGGATGCGCGATCATTCAACTTCGTCAAAATACCTTCATGGAGAAAAAGCCTGACACACTTCCTCCACTTGAGGCGCTCTTCCTCTTCCTCCTCCTCCTCATCATCTTCCTCCAAGAAGACCGGCAATGTCTTCCATCTGCGCAGGCGAAGGCGAAGCTCTGGCCATGGAGTCGGTACTGCGCAGACGGAGTTTGGATTGAAGGAAGCTGCCCTAGAAAACCATCTGACCATTTTACCCCTCTCTGCCTCGCCCGTTCTAAACGAATGGACGGTAAATGGCGATGCCTCTAATTCTCCGCGACTAAAACAGGGCGTCATCGCTAAAAACTCTCTGAACGGACGGCGTAAATATGGCGACAACTCAACGCAAGTAAACGAACGGCCTCAAAATGGCGCTTGCTGTCCAGCCCACATTACTACATATGACGATGACGATGATGATGCAGCCATGACGTCACTTGCAGTTCAAAGGGCGACAGATGGCGTTATATCCAATAACTTTTTTAGTAAGTATATTTTACATTTATTTAGGAAGTGAGCACCAACCACGAAGGCTGCGAGGTGACTTTTGAGTACTGGAAATCGCTGTGGAATCTAATTCCCGTATCTGGTCCTCATTCTCTTTTATCCTCAGTCGCTTCTCTATCTCTGATCCACCTGTGGTTCTCTGCCACTGACATCTTGGATTATATGCTTGACGAGGTGAGACTTCAATTATTCATCTATCTGCGGTGGATGTCCGCTGCCTTCCTTTCTTTCGACTGATTGTCGGCAGCTGTGCTGTGACTGCTGTCATGCAGTCGCTCTCTGCAGGCAATCCTCGTCGCAAGCTCATTGAGGAGTTGCTCGCCAAGTCTTGACATGGGCACTATCGCTCGTCTTGATAAAGGACTTTGTTGACGACAAAACTTGATGAGGAAAACGTGTAAGCTTACGGGCGAAAAATTGATGGGGAAAAATTAATGGCGAAAAATGGATGGCGCAAAAGTTACCTAGAAGCATAAACCTAGGCAGATAATTCTGGGTCGTCACCTGAGGATGCTTCGATGAGCAAGCTGAGTGGGGTAGTGTGTAGACTGTAGAGGATGAACGATTAAGGAGGATGAACAAAAGGAGCCTGAGAACAGAAGCTTCGGAACACCACCGGCGAGAGGGTAGCCTAGGTATGGGGTGAAGCACGGATGGCAGAGGAGAGGAAGGAAAAGGGGTGAGGAAAGAGAGGAACGAGAGGGTGAGGAGGGGAGCGGTGGGAGGACAGGCGAGTGCGAGGGAAATAGACTGGGGAGGGGATGGAGGTGGGAGTAGGAGGGGTGTATATGGGATGAAGCAGGGATGACAGAGGAGAGGAAGGAAGTAGAAAGTGGCGGGGCAAGTTTCGAATTGGAGGAGAGTGGAGGACAAAAGCGCTAAACTTTTTCGTCCAAGAGGAGAGGAAGGGAGGAGAAAGGGGTAAGGAAGTCCGACGTGAAGGACAAGAGAATTAAGCTTTAGCCTACTGTCCAAGGATGGATAAACAACTAAACATCTACATCAGCGATTTTATTCGTTGGATCAAAAAGTGTCCTGACACTGAGTTTATTTCATAGACAAATAATTTTCTGAACTGCCATTGCTTTTATTACCGATTAATTGTTAGCATTGTGATTGAGATCATGTATTTATTCATCATCGACCCCATTTTATTGGCGCGCCCTCATCTTAGAGCGCGGTCTTATTAACCAGCGCTTTCATTTGACGGCCCCTTACCTCTGCGCTCTTTTATGTCGCCTCCTTTTATGCGCTCTTATGGGATACAAATTCCAACTCTCGTGCTAATTATTTCCCATTGAGTAGAGCCCCATTCCATCTCAGATCTTGGTGTACATCTGCATCGTTCCTTGGGTTACGTCGTGTCACTAGGCAAATCGACCAGATTAGTTTGTCATGGCTAGCCCAGTAGCCCTGTAGCCTGGAATAGGCTACCCGCAAAATCTGAAGTGGTTGACTGATTGTCTGTCATCTTTGTTGTTCCACAAGTGTCTGAAGTCTTCTGTTTGATTGCGGGACCTCCCTGCTTGTTTAGGGTCACAGCTTATGACTATACAAGTGTTGACTTAATGTTGGTTTTGATTGGTTTGATATCAGACATTTCGACATGACCGTTAAACCAATTTTGACTAATTTCAGTCATTAAGATTACCCCCGTGTGGCGTGTGCTATAGGCCTAAACCAGTTTTAACTAGGGACGTCATTTCAGCATTTTTCAGAGGGGGGCAAGCAAGAATTTTCCTGGCAACGGGGGTTTCTCATTCTTGTTATAAATTTGGTTTGGTTACGTTTTTGAGTTTACAGTGGAACCAAAAGATTTGATTTGTTAATTCTTGTATCGGCAAAAACGCTTATACAGTTTTAAAAGTGAAATGATTCAATTATAGGCACCTGTGATATGATATAGCCTTATGTTAATATATGAAATTCATTGAGACTTATTATTAACATAAATATTAAATTATGGCCTTGTGTGGAAATTTGCACGCACTATAATCTAAATCAGGAAAATTGGGGAGGGGGATAAATGCCCCTCTGCCCCCAAATGACGTCCCTGGTTTTAACCAATTTAAGTGGCTTAAAATATCACTTGTGTTATAGATATAATGTCTGATAGAGCCTACACGAGCAATTCGTCCGTCTTTTCTCAGGAGCTTAACTCCAAGTCGAGAATAACGGAAATTCACTCTACCGGTTCACCAGAAGTAATCCACAGACAAAAGTTTTTCCCGTAAAGGTTTGTTTTCAAATGTGTTTAGCATCACACTCAAGAACAGAGCATTTAAATTGCAGCCTGGTCTTATTTATGTCTGTGCTTTTAGATCATGTGACCTAATAAGGAACCAATTGTGGAACATTCAGTACATTTCACTGCCCTTATCTCGCTTTTCCATACTATACGTTTTCTTTTACCTTCTTTAGAACAACTGTAGGGTCTACATGCTGTTGTAACTGTAATATTAATGACAATTTATAATGTAGCGTAACTAGTGAGTTACTTCTAGGGTGCTATAGGCCTACAGTATCAAGGAAATACAATTTCAACTTGCATGCATAAATCCGTGACATAGCCATAACAAAGCAACATTTAATGATCAATGGAGTCAGATCGGTGGTTGATGGGTTACAGCGGTTGGCCCGTAACGCTGAGAGTGAGGGTTCCATGCTCATCCCCTACTGTGTAGGCAGTGCTTAAAGTGTAAAAAAGAAGTGCCTGGACGCTAGGGGAGCCGTCCATAAATGACGTCACGCAATTTTGGACGATCTTTGACCCCTCCCTCTTCGTCACACGTCGTCACAAATGCCACGACCCCTCAAATATGACGTCACGTCACAAGGCCTTGACCCCCCCAAAAAAAACATACAAGATGTCCAGAATGTAATTAAAATTTTCTTATAATTATCAAAAAAATTTAAGTATAACTGTAAAATATTTCAAATTATAGTAGTATAACAAAGAAAAATGGAAAAATTAAATAGCCTATAATGATTACAATTTTATGCATTCCTCAGGATGAAAGACTATCATGATCATAATTAGTGTTGTTTAATTGTGGTAACAACTACTGCTAATTAAGTGGAACTTGTTTAAATGAGTGTAAGTTTTTAATAAAATTACGTATTTAATGTGATGATGTGACGTCACATTTCGTCGACCCCCACTCCCTCTTGTCACACATCGTCACAAATTTGTGACCCCTCTCCCTAGGCGCGTAACGTCACATATTGACGGCTCCTAGTGTCAAAAAGTTAAGAACTAAAAATTGTAAAGGCAGAGCACCAACATATTAAGTCGACGACAAACGGTTCGTGCACTGTGTTCGTTAAATTAGAAGTTGGATTGGTGATATTAATGATGCTGAAATACAAGTTGGATGGGTGACTGAAATTCTTCCAAAACAGATGCTATTTAGATTAACATGCCTACTGAAATAAAAGTTGGATCATTGAAAAGAATATTTGCCTAAATAGAAGTTAAATTTTTTTAAATGGTTCTTGTTGAACCAGAAGCTGGATTTGCAGACATTATTATACTCAATCCAAGTTCTATTTGACCAAATACAATGGGCGAAAATAGAATTTTTCTATCATTCGTTAGGCTTTTTGTCCAACAACCATTATTTTGTCGTCCATTATTTGTTGGTGAAATATTTGTTGTAATTTACAGCGTAGGCCTACAGAGAATTGTTTTCCTTTGTGAAATTGTCGACAAAGGGGCCATTGGCACCGGCAGTTTTGAAAGTTGGGGAGATACAGTTTGTAAACGCGCGAAATGTTTCCCTCCTCTCTTTCCTGTTGATAATAACGTACGCATATAAGGAAAGTGCACTGATGCATGGACGGCGTCCAGGCTCTGCTGGCCAAATAAGTGGCAAGACGGTGTCCAGCCTCGAAAATAAGTGCCTGGACGCCGTCCATGCACACTTTTAAGACCTGTGTGTAGGGGCCTTGAGAAAGTCCTTTGCACACAATTGCATGGTTGTATTTTCGTTTTTTGAAAATAAAATTTTGCTGTCATAATGCAGCAACTTAAAAATTCATGATATTACAGAGGTATCGAATGGTCACTCAGTCTACAGTTTTCTAGGCCTAACATCGTGAAAGGTGGGACATGAGGGGGACACGAGGGTGCCGAATATATATTTTTGTAAATGAATAACTGGCAATATCAAATTACAGTTGTATAGTATTGTAAGGATAAATACAAGTTAATGTTTAAAATACTTTACAATGTTACAGCATTATTCATCTGTCTGCACTTATTTGTACAGGTCTGTTTGGGTGTTCAGTTGGCTCTACACAACCATTCAAGCAGCACTCTCTCCGCCAGGTGGTGCCAAAATACAAGACACCACAGACGTCACACTCGAATCAGCACGTTAACTGGTGGTTGATGACGTCATGTCGGATGTATCAGCTTCTGTCACTGGTGTACTCTGAGCAAAGATAGCTTAATCTTTCATAAACGACATGGCCTTAAAATTTCACCTGAGAAGTTAAATGATGATGACAATCATTTTTCTCCAAGCAAACTGATCCTTTAGTAGAAATGAAGACATTATAATTTGTTGAATAGTGTTTTAATTATAAGCAGCATTCACAAATAATCTGCATGAACATGCATTTAAACAGAAATCATCGTTTAGCATAAAAACAAATATTTTCAAGCAATTTATTCTAAAGGCCCAACTGTTCGATGGTTCAACAAATCTTATATTTGTACAAATTGACATGCAGCCAAAAATTTCAAGTAGCTTCTTGGCATGATCCTTGATATCCGATCTCTTTGCGCGGATTAAGACATTTTTAAAGCTCCAAGTATTTAAATCATCTTAGATCATCAAAAGCCAGGAAATGAGATTGGACTGCTTGCCACTACAACAAGTTCTGTCACAGTTTATCTCGGCCAAGAACCGTGCCAAGCTTTCCCATGCTGCAGGACATCTCAAACATGCCAAATTGTTCATGAACACCAAAAAGAAGCACAAGATGCATTCTTGAACAATTAAAACTATAGGATGTTTTATAGGTGCCTCACATGAGCACTGCACTATTTACCAAGCAAATAAGTACAGTATCAAATTCACTTTCTCGTTGTGGGCCTATTAAAGAATTACCACTGCCTATAGATGTACTACCATGCCACTCTGTTTGAAGTCACTCTGTGTGGCAGTTGTTGCAGGAAAATTGGTCCTAAAACTCTAGATTGCTATTCCAGCATGCTGGAAGTATCTGGTTAAAGTAGCAAGCGCGTCTGGCTGCAATCCAGAGAACATCGACTTTACCTGAAACGACATCAAAGATGTCATGGCAAAATGCCAACAGAACACACATTAAACTGTTATGTGTAAGGGATTCATATTTGAGCTAAGTAGAAATACTAAAAAGTCGTTTCACAGCCTATACTGCAACTTTTAGCGTTGCAAAAAATAGAATTGGATACAAAATCCAATAACTTATTTCTACAATTACCCACATATTCATATCATATATAAAACTTCCAGTCATATTCCAAGCAAATGATCGCATTACCTAACCCTGCCCACATGACCTTGACAACTACGGCTAGACATATACATAAGATGCTATATAAGCCATGGAAGACTGAATGCATTCTAGTGATATTAAAGCTAAAAATATGAACATAAGAAACCATACGATCTAGATTTTGAGCAGGTCTAACAATGACAGACATGCTGATCAGAGCCTAGGAGTAGGAGAAAAGGAAGGAGCATGGAGTTGGTTTCCACCAGCCCAGTCCAGGCAATGGAGACTGAATGGGCAAACCTGATTCATGGAAGAGAGGAAGGACCAGTAAGGAGATCATGGAACCACACATACAAGAGATACAAGAGTGAATTCATACACTGATGGATCCCAGTTCAAAAATAAGGACCAACATTCTAGCCACAAGACTCTTCAACACCCCGTAATAATTGTGTGTTTACTGCTGAACAACAATTGGAGTGATTTGTGTCACATACATTTGGATTAGTGCCGACCAGAGCGCTGAGGCTTTTAGCAATGAAGAGATTCACGTCGGTTATTTCACTGCATGGATCGAATTCCTTCTTTGTGGCAAAATACAGCTGAGAATATGCAGTTTTGAAACCTAGCAGCAATGACGCAAAACAGCAAATGGTCAGAACATAAACAAGCATCAACAAAAGAAACTTACACAGAGTCTGAAATATCACACAAATCATGCTCAGAACTTAACCAAAGGAAAACTAGATATAAGCCGCAAGCTTGAACTGAAATATAATAGGAAATAATAATAGGAACATTACTAAATAATAATAGGAATTGAAAATAATTAGGTCATCCATTCCCTGGGGTCAGATAATTATATTAAAATTTTCCACTCGTGATCCATTGCGATCATGCCCCATTCATAAGCTAATGTATCTGCTGAAATCAATGATACTGCGTTCATAAGCGATGATCCATTAAAAAACCATTATAATTATATAGCATTCATAACCCATATCATAATACTCTGTTCAGTGTTCATATGCAGTTGTAATTATGCTCTATCCAAAGCTACTTAAAAATGGTTAATTCAAAAGCCGTTATTCATTCATTAATTATGAGAATTTGTATAGCCCCTGATCAAGGGGACATCTCAGCAGTGTTATAATTATGTTCCCTTTCCTAAATATTATATTATTATGCTTTATCAACAACTTAATGTACTAATGCTGCATAATAATATTGTATTCACAAACCATTATAAATATGCTGCATTCACAAGTCAAGATAATTATGCCCCATTCAATAGTTGTAATGATTATGCACCACAAATAAGTCAATATAAATTTAAAACCTAAATCAAATCATTATAAACCAAGAAGACCTGTTGTACCTAATAAACAAATCACTCATTCAAACGTATAAATGCAAAACGTTTGTTAATATGACTCTAAAGAAAATCCTCAGAAGCATAAAACGAATGGGTGCGTAAGATCTCTCAACGGAATCATAAACAATCCACCTTAGCAAAACATCATGACACCATCATAACACCTTGCACTTTTGCTCAAGTGCTGCTGAAGCGTCAATGTGGCACCGAACTAATGTCAATCATACAACTACCAAAGGGGCTTGATGAACCTAACTTCACATCATTTATCAGTAAGATTTAGCAGATTATAAATAGTAATATCAAAAATAATGGTAAGGTGCAGAATACGTTTGAAAAAGAAGTGGGCAGATGTGGTACCTGATTCTTCAAGGTCTAGCAGCATCGTGACTTCAAAATTTGCATCGCCTGCATCCCTGTTTGTTGGAGACTCGAGCAGGGTAAGAACAGCAAGAAGCAGCTGCGGCCTGGAAAACACGAGCAAAGACTATTCAGCAACATCAAGTCCGTAGAAATCAACATCTATCATAATTTTCTTGTGAACAGATCAGCTCACCAAAATCACAAGCAAATAGTTGACAAGCAGAAAGTTTATAACCACTAAATCTTTACATTGTATAATACAATCAAATACTGAACCACACTACATCATTTATATATTCATTCAATCGAAACATGAATCGACTGCTAATTTGGGCAAATTCTTTAGCAGATAGCTCAGAGGCATAACCTAAGACCATGCTCAGAGGAATAACCTAACACAATGCTCAGAGGAATCACCTACGACAAGGCTCAGAGGCATAACCTAAGACTATTGACTTTCAATTTGATGGACAAACGCTAACAATACAACACAGCCTATCATCAAAGTTTCCAGCAATTTCACCAGATCCTCTCATAATCAAGAGTTGTAGAATGTCGTAAGCAAAACGCATTAACTCACCAGAATGTGACATAGTTCGGCTGTAGGATCTCGGGTGCCTCGGTAAGTATCTTCATGACACCGACGGCACAGATCTTTCGATCGGCTGCATCGGCAACTTTCACGAGATCAGCGAGAATGACCTTCTCTAACACCATTCCAAACATACTGCAAGCATAACAGAAGATGCCAATAAAAAAAATGCTTTCAAGATAAAATTCCATAGTAACAAACAACTCAGTCAAGTTATATAAACTGGAAGCAACAAATCCAGTGACAAAACAAACCAAGAAAACCAAATGTCAAATCCAGCAACATTACAACTATAAATACCACCAATCACGTAAAGCACAACAGATTAATCCAAAATAAGCAAACATCAAAGAAGACTTCTTCTTCCATCTTGTCATTCTATGCTCACCGGCAAGTTCACGACTTCAAAGGATGTCTTATCTTTGTTCAAAGGATGTCTTATCTTTGTTCAAAGGATGTCTTATCTTTGTTCAAAGGATGTCTTATCTTTGTTCAAAGGATGCCTTATCTTTGTTCAAAGGATGCCTTTTCTTTCTCTTCTCGTTGTCTAGTCCAGGTACAGTTCTCTTGCTTCCTTCCCTCCATTCTCCCCTAGAGCAGCGTAACAGTTTCCAATCCCATTCACATGCCTCTTCTGTACACTGCTCATAAGTGTTCCCTCAAAACTTCTTTATTTCTTAATTTTCTCCCAACCGCTTTAAAATCACTTTAAATGATGCAACACTTTAGACTTCAATAAACAGTAAAAAAAAGCAACCTTGAAATAAACAGGATGGCAGAAAATTTCAAAGATGACATACTTAGTTTGAACTCTATCGATCGTCTGTATGAGGAAAGAAGCCGAGTACTTGATCGCAAAAAGGCAGAAGAACGTAATAACACCTAAAAACATGAAAAAAAACTGCAACATAGAAACCCACAACCATCATAACATTGCCATACTGCAATGGCATCAATATCAGTTTGCTGTTGTGGGTCATCCAACTGGAATGATCTCTCACCTTCACTGGGGCTAAACTAAAGACTGACCCCAATGGTTTCCTCCCTCTGTAAAGGTTTCTCTTCCACTGGGGCTGAATAGGCAGTTCATAAATGGTCAGATATAATACAATTAGTGTCTGTGTATGTGAAAAGTATTGGTAAGAATCTACAAAAGGACGCTATCAAATACACTCGAGCCTGGTGTTGTCAAGCTAAAACACCCCTATTCACCCTCGATCAAGCAGACATATGACCTCCACACCATGTACGGATGGTCATTATGCAAACGCCTAACATATTCATAGCAACAAATATTCAAGCAACACAAGGCAACCAAAGCAAATATATCAACAAAACCATATGATTGCTTTGATAAGGCAGAACGCTAAAAGAACAAGTGCGCAAAGCGCATCATGACACATGGACAAAAGTAAAATCCTCCTCATTAGGTCGTAATTGATACGAATAGTGAGGAAAATAGCCACTCAACTTGGCAAATACTGGAAAATAACCTGTAACTGATTTTAAGAAATCAATATGCAATCCTATCGCATTATCAAAACTGTTGAGTTCATTGAACTTACATTTGACATATTTTGCAGTCTTGGAACCCTGTAGTCGTTGAAAGATGAGCATGAAAACTTGGGGAATATACTTTGATAACATCTCACTAATCAGAAAATAAAAGTTTCATTCAATTTATTATAACATAATCCTGTCATATTTATTTCTTCAGTAATTCCTTGCATTTTATCAATTATGGAAATTCAATATTGAATGTTTCTAAGCTACACATCTTGAACTCAATTAAACATACATGTCGCATCACAAAAGTTCCTAGAAGTTTCTACAGAAATAGTAAAATAGAGACATAACTTAACGTATCCATGATGAAAGTTAAGCTCACTGAACTGGTGATGATAGGAAGTTTAGGTTAACTCAAAATTGATCTCAACCAATAACTTAGGGGTGATGGCAAACAGATGGGCGCCTAGCATGGCTGACACAGCTAAACTCATCACATGTTAAATTTGTTACAGCTACCACATGTAATCTTAATGCAGTTTGTCAGTTGGAATTAGTTAACATGAATATTATATCTTAAATCCATTCTCTTCTGATAAAGAACCGTCAGCAAACTCTTTGTGTCGTATTCAATGCTGACTTTACACAATTGCATTTGACTCTCAGTTATCCCTTGTAATGGTCATCCAACCCATTTTCTCTGAACCAGTAATCTGCTAAATCTATGGCAGTTATTGCCAAAACTAATTGCTGAGACTTCTTCCAATGAAGGCTTTCTTGACATCTTGCAGGTGCTTATCAAATAAGGTAGGCAACAGGAAAACAACCAAATACATGAAGTTACAGCTTATACATGAACACTAAGTAGAAGAGTAGAAAATTACTCACCTTGGCAGTGACACAATGAGAGTACTCAGCAAATGAAATCCAAACTGGTCATTGGCCTTGGATGCGAGTAACTTTTGAAAGATCCCCAGCAATCCAGTCTGTGACAAACAGCAGTATTGCTTCATACAACTCTTCTATAAACTTAATACCACAAACAAATGAACACTTTGATGCCTAAACTTACCCAACATAAGACCAGTTAACATGTCTGTAGCAGCCAAAGTTATCTATGCAATTTAGGCACTCTTTGACTTTAGTCATTTGGACTCAACAACAGCAATCCCAATAGTGCGTTACGGTGCTCTAGAAATCAACTGTTTATTAATAATAATAATAATAATAAAACAACCTAAAAAGAACTATTTTGCAAATTTTTGTGACATTAGTTGTTAAAAAGATGCATAACATCATAAAAAGCCAGTGTGGACAGCGCCTCTGAATAGTTATTCTGTGAGAGGTGCTATATAAATCTATAAATCCAATACAATAGTGTATCAATGTACAAATTTGTGCTTTGAATCTAAATCATGATGGAAGTAGCTTGAATTCTACCATAAATGACAGTCTGAGTCGACTTCACACGCAAGTCAGTGACAAAATTGATGAATAAGTTGATGAAAAGGAGATTATTTACCACTTTGTCACCCTCGACATGTGCTGCACCTTTGCTGACGTATGCCTGGAGTAGTCTTACGAGGGCAGGCACGTTTCCAGAATTCTCCCACAAAACAGGTTGAAGCAAGATCGGAAACAGCAACATGTAGGGTTGAGAAACACCTTCAGGATTTATTTCCAGGAGAAGTGCCAAAACTTGAAAAACGTAGGGGATGAACTCTGGAAAAAATCACAAAAGTCAACTGTAAAACTCACCTATCATAGCATCGGTTTATGCATAAACTCCAACAATTAATCCTACACTGAAAAACTGGACTGAAAATCAAGATATGCTATGAAATTTGATTTGCATTACTTTTGATATGATGCACAAATACACCTGCAGATCTTATATAACGCTTTGCTGAAAAATTATTAAAGCGCTTCAGATGCATAGCACACTTCAGACTCCCAATTAAATCAAGCTACACATGAATACAAGAACCATTGGTCTTCCAAAGGTTTGTCATTTGCCTCTGCAGTGGGTCCTAAATGTGTCTGCTAGAGTAATGGATTGCCTACCAAATTACTCACATCTATCTACATTTGTGAGCAAACAACTGCATTGGCTTCCTCCCTCTGCACGCATTCAATTAGAAATACCCCTTCTGGTCTTCAAGGCACAGTGGGTTGTGCTACGAAGTATCTAACTGATGAAATACTCCTCAGAATCAATGCAGCTCATTGTTACACCAGAAGAATTGAGTTCTTAAGAAAATTTGGAAGCACATCAAAAGAAACAAATTAACTTAATCAAGCAACTTTATCTTTAACTAGTTGACATTTTAGAATTTAATTTGTATGCCACAAATGACAATACCTTGAACTTCCTGACTGAGAATATTCTGGAAGATAGGCATCAGTGCATCTTGAAATTTTGCAACAGCCCCGGCATTTACCCGACATGTCACAGTGATAGTGACACATATTGCCTCAAACAAGAAATGGTTGAAGTTAGGCTTACTTGGGTTCTGTAAAAAATAAAGAGCAAAACGAACAGCAAATTAATGGCAAAATAAAAGGCAGAAAGGAGAATGACCCCGTTTTCCGGTTTTAAGTTTAAGATTGTTGACATCAAACATGAAGAAGAGATCATTTTTATTACATGAACATTCGTAAGCGCCTCTCGCAGCAGACTATTCAGAGACAATCTCATCACGACAGGTCCATGAAAAGGTCTTTAATAAACAAAGTGATACAGGTGAGATCCCCACAAGCATCTTAATCCGGACCGATGGGAAAGGTCATTCCATAATCCAAGATAATAACTGCAACTCTGAGGTCTCCCCCAAATACTCACAAAACCAATATCAAACATACTGGTCTCAAAATGATTGCACTGTGGAGGCTAATGAAGACAAAGGAATATGCTAATTTTGGTTATCATGTAAAGAGAATGTCATTCTTAAACTGATAGATATGAAAGAAAACCCAGCTTACCTTGCTAACCATAAGCAGCTTCTCGTTTAAAGAGGCAATGATGCCTTCGGCGTGACAAACAAAATCTTCCTGAAGTACATGCAAAACTCTCATGATAGCTAAAAAAAACATCAACTTCATAATTACTCAGATAAAACAACAGCAGAATAAAAGTTTTTCACAATTTCTCTAAAATATTATCAAGCAGCTGAAACTGAGTATGCAAAGAAAAGCGCAAAAGTATATTTAAAATCAATTCCCTTACACATATAACACAGCATGCATATCTTGTGACCAGAAGAGATGAATGATGTAGACAATCATTGAGAAATATTCTACAGCAATAAAGAACAAAAAGGTATAAAAAACCAATGGAAGATGCACAATAACATAACCACAGGGCAGTGCCCATACCACATGCTTTTTCTTTCACTTACCCTTCATGACATACTCGTTTTCTTGAGATCCAGGCAGCTTCAGTGCATTGAAGAGGTTGTTCAGTAACTGTCCTCCAACAGGAGCCAGGTCAGTCTTGCTAATTCTACAGTTAAAAGTTTATTTAAATATATTTTAATAGATTTCAGATTTATATAACTACCACTAGGCAAGAAAGCAAATTCTTTATTAAATCAGTTACAAGAGCAATTAGAAGTCACACTCTGTTGTACACTGTACAGTCATCGTAAGACAACATTCTCCCTATAACTCACATTCACAGCACACATTCATCAGCTCTGTCGCAGCTGTTACTATCAGCTGCACCAGCTGAGAGTTGCTGCCTCATTGGCTGTGTTCAGAAGTTTGGTCATGTCACTGATTATATGCTGGGTGTCCTGCATTGGCTACCTATCCAACAGTGGATTGTGTACCGCGTTTCTGCTTTGGCGTGGTGGTGCCTATTAGGTGCCGCCCCCACGTATTTACAAGAGCTCTGTTGCTCTACCATGGGCGTGCAGGGACGATGTGCTCTCCGCTCTTCGACGCAGGTTGAACTCCTTGTTCCCTGCACGCGAACTACAATTAGAAAGCATCGTGCTTTCTCTGTTGTTGGCCCAATGCCATGGAATGCGCTACCATTATCGTTGCGTCTTATGCCTAGGGTTCATTCAGATGCATTTTATAGTAGCCTTAAGACGTTCCTTTTCAGCCGGGGCTGAGTCGGAAGCACTCCTGAGTAGTAACCTTGAAGGGGTGCTATATAAATTTTCGCAATGAATGAATGAATAAATATAAAAGTTTACCTCATATAATTATCAACAAGAGTCAAGACTGGAAATAAGGCATTGGTAGTGGATTTTGCTAAACATGAAAGCTTGCTTTGTAACTATTACAATAATTGCTACATGAATGGTACACAAGTCAGGCCATAATAATAAAAATTGAGCACTCTATTAGGAAATCTATATAATCCTGAAACTACTTCTGAAGCACTACAGTACAATACTAACTGTAACAAATGCTCCATTCACTGCCATATGCCCTTAGACCATGCCACTATCAGCATCATGCCATAAATGTATCTTGTATAAGCTCTAAGCTTTTATTTTCAAACCATTAGCTTTTATTTTTAAAACATTAAATTTTCATATTTACATATAAAAATGGTTTAGGTAACACATAGTCAATATACAACCACAATTAAGCAGGACTCTGGCAATTGCTGTGTCAGCCATTGTATCAGTTATATACAATTGTGTACACCGGTAATCGTGACATGTTGTATATGAGATCATTTGGCGTTATGCGTCCATGGTGATGATAATTAAGCCTGAAAACATATAATGTGCCACAAAAGACTACCCACCAGTTAATACATGCATGAATCTTGACTTAAATAAAGTATAGGACTATCTGATACCAACAGACATAAACTGTCCAGTAAATGTTTCAACAAACACATTTTTGCCATCTCAGAAGCCCTTAAACTAACTGAAATTGTTCGCCTCAAAAAAACAACCAATAAAAGGCCGTTTAACGGAAGAGTACAGAAACAACTTACGCAAAACCTGCTCCGGGAATCTGATAACTTATTATCTTCTCAATGCAGCAGGCTGCATAACTATGAACCACTTGGCTGTTCGCAGCAAGCAGGTTGACCAAAGGAAACATGGAAGCCAGAAGCAGCTCCTTTGGCAGCTGCACAAAATAACAGGGTACAGAGTACAAAATATTGTATATATAGCAATCCCTCCTCATGACAACATATGCTACTGGCACAGCAATAGACACTGTTGTAACGACTGTTAGCAAAGGTCTGATACATGAGTCACAGCTCTGCTAAACTATATCAATCTTATACGAGAGACACAAGTTATAAGTTATCTTTTATATAGATGGGTCTAGATCACATTGCTTCTGTCTAAAGCACAATATGGTAGGTGTAAGAGTAAAATAATTGTGCACAAAATATTGCACAGGGTGATAGATGAAGTGGAATGAATTGTGATCGATACAACACACAAAGGTGTCGGGTTCATCTACAGTTATCTCACCTGAGTTCTGAAGACCATGACATACTTTATAGCATCTGCTTTCAGCACAGGACTTTCATTTACTGGAAAGTAAACATATTGTTTAATTATTCATGCAATTTATTTAGAATCATATACGCATTAATAATATATATGCTAATATAAATAATTTGCCTCTTACTGTCCTCATTGTCCTAGTCTCATAAAATTATTTTGCAGAAGGCTATTCCAGCAGGCGGGCTAGCAACAGAGAAGGCACGATCTCCAAATGTAGTCTTGGTTTTGGGGACAAGAAGGTCTCCATGCGCAGCTCCACGCAGCTGGAGACTACAAGCCTTCACCGCACTGCTAACAACCTTTGAGATATACTGACCATTTGTTGCCTGAAGATCAAGCACGATATGGTTCTTGAAGAACTCGACGACGTTTACCAAGGAACTCGTCTGCGTGATTCCCAGCTGTAAACAAAAAAATGTAAAGTAGAAATGGCCTCTTTGCAACAGCGTAGATATTTCGCTATTCACCTAAACATATAGCTAGTAAAGTTAACTGCAACATTTGTTACCAGAATTAATACTAGAATTAAATGGCTAGTGAACCAATATGTCCAAACTTGCCATTGCTCCTAAACATTTCATGGTTCACATTCAAGCAGTTCGTTCTGCAGCTTCTTGTCGACCTCTCTGCTCCCTGGACTGGCATGCTCTGTTTGTTCCTTGAATAAGGGTAGGGACACAATGCCCCAAACAAGATCCTTTCCCACCATTAGGCCTTCCCAATGGAATGCCCTTCCCTTATCTCTGCATGTTATCATTCCTTCCAGGTCTCTCCTTACACCCTTCTTCCTCTTCCCCAATCAGGGTTCATGTACAAGGCACACTACTGCATGTCCACTGTTGTGAGTGGCACCAAATTAACTAAAATTAAATTTTAATAAATAATGTTAACTTTTTATCATAACATGTAGCACGAACAAAACACAAGATGAAAGCAGTGCAACATAATATCCACATAAATGAACCTGTTGCAACATAGATCATCATCATCATCATTGCTCACCTTCTGTGTCTTTCCCTTAGCAGCCAGTGAAGTAACAAGGTAGATTGCAGCATCTTTGTTTTTCCAGTTCTTTGCAGGATTCTTTGCATATTCCTGAAATCAATACCAGCTCATCTCTATTACATTCAAATCACAGCAATTTGATTCCTGCACAAAAAACATAAAGCAATGTAACTGAGAAATCTGAGTAAAAGCTGATTAAACTGAGGCAAAAAAATCACAGTAGACAGCCACCCTCAACAGGTGGGGACTTAGAGTAGGTAGTAGCATCAGGTACTGGTCAAAATAACAACAACTATAGCACATGAGTAAGACATCACATCCTGAGTAAAAGTCTTTGCCAAATTTGCAGTTGCATAGCTTGAAAATTTCATAACAACTCAAAACAACAGTGGAAACTTTCCGTGATAGATCACAAGTTTCATAACGAGCATCGCTAAATGTATTATAGGTGCCACATGTAAAAACAAAAGTATTCAATGAAAAATAATAAAATCAGATTTTCAAATAAATCAACATTGTCAAGGAATTGATATAAGTATAAAAACTTCATTGAAATTCACCAGCAGTATCCATTAAACCTGAGAATCGACCATAAACTTACCTGCAACATGTGCTGCACATATACAGAGAAATTGTGAATGACGGTGTCTTCAAATGTCTTTGAAAGCGCCCTCACAAGATCACAGGCGGCACGACGTCTGGTGTCAACATCTGCAACATAAGCAAATAAAAATTAAATTAATAAATACAATAAACAATGTTAACTTTTAACTGTAACATGTAGCATAAACAAAACACAAGATGAAGGCAATGCAACCTAATATCCAAATGGAAATGCTCAGCATAACAATAGCCAGAGATAATAATAATAACCAAAAGCTAATAGAGCTCATCTAAAATCAGCTCAGTTCACTCAGTTTTGACAGAATCAGTCTCTGAACAATGATTGTTGCCTGCTAGAAAGTACACATCTATGTCCCTGATTCCACAGCACATGTCATAATTTATAAAAATTATTTCGGTAGATACACACCAGACCCTTCAATGTCCCTTCGAATGTATTCCTCAGGGTTGTCCTCGAAAGCTTCCTCGTCCGCTTCTAAATGCCAAGAAACCAAATTCATGAATATTTAAATGAGTAGAGCTCTATATCAGCGATTTTCAATTTCCCAGCTCTTCCAAGTGTGATGAACGGACAGAAGTATTTATCTATTGCAGCAGGACCTGTGTCCAATTTACTAATTGTTTTTCCAATCACCCTACATATATATTAAAATTGATTTACATGCATATTTAGACAATTCTATGACTATATTGCCATCCAGAATGATAGCCCTGTAAGTGCTTTTTTTGTCATGACTTTTCAAAATTTCTGTCTCTGCAGACCACAGGTTGAAAAGTGCTGCTCTACAGATATCAAATTGTGTCATTTATTGGCCCAACTAAAACTGAGAATACTAAAACAAACACTCATGCTACTAGATCATTCCAACTAAAACTTACACATTTATTGTTAACAAAGATAATTGGTATAAAAGCATACATAGATTATAGACATAAATAACAACAGAGAGTATTAAACCATATACTCTTTTTCATTGATGTTACTGATTTTTCCACTAAAAATGCTACAAACTGTATTCCAATGTGCATGTGAATTAGAGCATTACTCCAAGTGACTCACCTCTGAACTCCATGTTTGGAACAATAACCTTCTCACAAATACTGGTCAGTGTTCCAGGTGTCTCAAAAAGAGGCTTGTATGCCGAACGCTCAGCTACACAAGCCAAAAACTTGATGGCACTGCTAACCAACTGCAGAAAAAAAAACAACAAATCATCTCAATCAAATGCAAATATTCCACTAAACCACCACAATCCGCAACAATCCATCACGCAGTCTACTAGAGAAAAAAAACGAAGAACACACAGATGAACTATTGCTGCTGAGGAATGTTCATAACAAGTGCCTCAAGACAAATCTTTCAATTACTTTAACATACAATAAAAGAAGATAAATGGCTAGGATAAGTTCCATCAGTCTGTTGTGAAAGATAGAACGTGTCATAAGAGAGAGGCTAATACAATGAGAAGTCAAATCTTCAAAAGCTAAATCATAAACTGTCCAAACTAAACAAGTGACAGAGTGCATCAATTAAAAGCATGTTGTACTGGAAATGCAATGAAACAGTTTTGAGGCTGTTTAGTCTTGTCAGCCATATTCACCCTTTGTCTCCCTGTACTGGCCTTCTGCAACTAATCGGATAACCTTCAAGTTGATGTAAACTTACCCAATGACTTGTGCTTTGCACACCAGTAAAGTTACATAAACACAAATATAACTTGTCTATACCGGATCCAAGCATTCCTTAATGTACATACGATCCCTAAGGATTAAAAAATTAGCAAGAGCATTGTTCTCAAGTGGCTAGTATTCACAACTTTCGTCATCTGTGGAAAAGGTTCCATAAAAGTGACATTGAAGCATTGGATGGCTGTAGACAAGTGTTGATTGATAAAAGTAGCCTCCCTAGCACGTTTCGATATCAAGTATGACAGTAGATTTCATGGGTAAATACTTTCGGAGGTCAATGTCAATGACACATAATGAGAAAATGGCAATCAGCAAATGACTTTGCTAGGGTATCAACAACAGTGGCATCACAGGCAAGGCAGCTGGCAGTCTCCCATTGTAAGAAGGCCATGCCATCTGGACATCCCACATTAGATCTGGCAAGTTCCCAACTGGTTCCTTTGACTCCAAAGCAAACTCTGGTGAGGCTGCACTAGCTGATGTCTTTAATTCTATAACAAACACAAATTAGTTATTTTCAATTTAGTTATGAAATAAAGCAAATAAATCAGCAAAGTCCCTGTTTGGCATAATCCTCACCATATCGTACTTGACTTCAACCCCTGTATTGATGAGCAGTTGCCAAATGTCGTTAACGAACGTAGGCAAACTTGGTGCAAACTCCTCCTCATACTTCTGTGCATACAAGGTCACATTATCGCAGATCTCAGACTTGACCTGTTCCATAAGTCCTGGTTCTTCTTTCTCCTAAGAGAAAGAAAACATAATATGCATCCAAATTGTATAAGGTGACTGATATGATGTAAAAGTGATTTTTTTTTCAAAATTAATGTTTAGCTCATCAGATATGGTGCACCCATATACAGACGGTCAGACGTATATAAGTGCATGTCCATGTTATTTCAGTTCAGAAATTAATCAATTCAAGTTAGTTTCAGTTTTACTGCTGACAATAATTAGCTTTTATTAGGTCTCCAATCACAATTTCTTTTGTTTCCGTTTTTGTTAACGAATGGCTTGATCTTTGTCGTTCTCATTTAGCTTTGTTCATGAAATTAACATTATCGGTCAGATCTTATCAATTTTAATTCAGAACTACACATTGGCTTTTATCGTCACATCATTTATAAACACAGTATTCTTTAAAGTTTCCTGCCAGATAAAAGCTTTACAAGATTCATTCTAAAAATAGTACAGGCATACTTAAATTGTCGTACATAAATTGTGCAATGAACACAATGGACAGTAAATACTTTTGTTTTTACATGTGGCTTGGACAGTAAAGAGAAAATTGTAGAAAAGTTAATGATGAAAGAACCACCATCTCCCACTTGCTCCTTTATAGCATACAGAGGCAAGTCGTGTAATCTTTCTTCAAGATTTTAAAATCGAACTCGCTTTTATTTTGTTCAACATCAGTTTATTTTATTATTCAGTTTTAGCAAATTCTTTCCACTTTTTGCTTTCAGGAACAACTATCTAAACTTTTTCGTTCCTACCTGAGTTTCATTCATAAAATTAACAGTGGTACTTGTGCCAATGGTGACAGGAAAGACCATCATCAGTAAATATGTTTTTTTAATATTTCAATGTTGAAATCAGATTTTATGCTAGCAATACTTACATTTGTATTCAGCAGTGGAACATTAGCCATTAGAAGAGTGTGAAAATGATTCATCCACGTCACCATGTTGTCTTCGAAAAACTCAGGAAGATCCTGAGAAATTTACCAAAAACAACATTTAAAAATCAGACAATTGAATACAAATTCATACTTGCTAGGTGATGAGAAACACGTGGGGAAACTTCGCAAACTTCTTATAAAATGCCGCATGAAAGCAACCTCAGAGTATGGACCAAACAGCTGTAAATTCAACTATTTGTCCTTTTTAACATTTATATAATGCCCCCTCAAGAAGTCTATATTGGTAAACGACCAGATGGTAGTGGTACTAGGCTAGTCACATCCGATCAAATTATGGTTGATATAACTTTAGACTACGTCATCTTCATCATTGGTACTTTTTTGCTATCATGTCATGGTGTTCTCTTGAAAACACCCCAATATACTTAAAACAACCACCAAAAGTGTCCACTTAAATCACGCTATGCCCAACTAGAAATGGACATTTAAATGAGCCAAGATGGCAAGGAACTGGTTACTAGGACATGATGGATAGAAAGATGTGATAAACTCCAAAAAGAATGGTGTTTATCTTATGTCTATATGTGAAAAACTGACAGAAATAAAACAGTTTATTCTTTGGCTGTTTTTGAAAAAAGTTTTGTTGTTAGGGGTTGTCAAATAGTAAAATCTTCAGATGAACTTGAAATCACCTCAAAAACCTGCCACCAAATTCAACTTAACCAACAATCTAACAGATCAGGTTAATAAAGAAATATGTAAATAATTACCTGAGTGTTTAGCGAATTGAAGATTTTGCAAATCAGCAGAAGCGAGCTATAGATGATTTTAAGTGCCTGGGCATTCGCAGCATGAACGACTGCTAATTCCATAGTAGCCTACAACAAAATGTTCAATTAACTTATTCTCTACATGAACCACCTAATCAAACAAAGCAGATTCTCAGAATTTTATTTTGCTATTTTCATCACACCATTGATATAAACAACAGGTCGTCAGCCTATGTCGATTTAAAATTCACAAATTGAGTCCAAGAGAAAGCACCCAATATCAATAACTTGAGCATGAGCTCCATCGGCATGTCACCCACATGATCAGTACCATTACTTTCTTCATTGCCACCAGTACGATCACAAAACACTATAAATCTTAAAACTTATCTTAGAAGCTAATTGTATGAATTAGAAAACAATTAGCTAATATTGGCAAACATACATTGAGTAGCTGGGTGAGTGGCATTGCAAAGTTGTCTAAAACAAACTTGATTTCTCGCCAGAGTTTCTCCGATTTAAAATCGTGACGATACCTTTTACATAAATAAAAACAAAAACTTTGCACATTGCACTTTGTTAAACAATTCAATAAAACAAGAGACTAATTAATTTCATTCTTGAAGGCCCTCTAATACCTGATTAGAGGATTTCAAAATATAAAGTTCAACCAAAAAATTACTATAGAAATTAGAACTATACTGAACACTATCTACAATTTGTAATTTCTTGTATTTACAAATTGAGTGCATCTACAGAAAAAATACTAGAATGAATGATAAAACGGTGACCTCAGATAAACTAAATAAATGAACAATCATTGCAAATCGTTAGTGAGCCATTCCTGCGATGGAAAGAAACAATTTTCCGCTTCATAGTTTCGATAACTTCATCACATAAATTTCCATTCAACATCAGCCAAATCTTGTTATTACAACTTGACAACATAAAAAGCATAACTGTGGAACACATGTGCTTAAACCATTCTATAAATTATCAACTCTGGTATCTCGTAAACATGTGATATCTGAAAATTTTTGGCTTTCAGTTTACATGCTAACGAAAACATTATTAGACTGACAAGGAACATGAAGAACCGTTTACTTTTTGAAAAGCGAGTGACCAGTACGCAGCACTCCATTGATTATGTTGAAGTCGCCTGTTTCAAATTTGCTGACCATCTCCTGGATTAGTCCGGGCCATTTGTCAGGAAAGTCTTCACTTCCAATTATGCTGATCGCATCACTCAGCTAACCAAACGTAGCATATGCGAAGACGACAGAGCAAATGCAGAGCAAGAAAAGACAACAACAAAATATGTGATAAAATAGTCAATCATCATCGCAAGCTATTTTCTTAGTGCTATTTAGATCTGTCCAGTTTCCTTGAGAGCTGATTGATGAACACAAATGAATAGTAGAGGACCCACTATTATTAAATTACAAGCATTTTTAACCCATGTAATGCTACACAGAATGCACAGAAATGCACACAGAATAGAATGTCACATCAGAAGTGATGAATGTCTTGGCTTATGCCTGGCATCAGACTTATTTAACACACAACTTCACCGTACTGAAAAATTGCAGAAAACATATTCCTAACTCCAGTAATGAATCAGTTTGCTACTTACTTGCTTCTGGATTTGTTCTGGACTTTTCAACATCAGTCCAACGATTGTTTCTTTCAGAATGGCTCGATCATTAACGTGAATCTTGTCGGAACAATCTTCTGCCTAAAATGAACAATCATGAGCTGAAAATAGCATAAAAAATTATTAAAAAATACTAAGAATTGGGCCATATTGATGAAATGTTCAGTCTATTATTACAAAACGCTTTAGCTCACCATATGCATGGCATTTCATTTTTAGTGCAAATAATTTAATTCTTTATCTCAGCATTATTTTATGTTTTATAGTATATATTCCATGCACAGCATAAGCATGTTAATTCAGCATGATGATTGAGTCACTGCACAAAAGATGGGCACTAGCGTCTGCGAAAAATAGCAGGCGTTTCAAGACTGCAGAAAATAAGAAAAGATGACATAAGACAATCAATTGTTAGAATTCAAACACTGCTACATATGGTTGTTCAACCAGGATTCTGATGGTTTGGACATGTAGAGAGAATGACTTTTGACTGAATTCTACAATGCAAAATTCAAAGGCAAACCAAGAGTACTATGCATAGACAGAGGACATAACATCACTTGGACTAACAATTGGGGGAGAAATGGACTTGACAAATGACCAGGGCTGTTAATATTGCGATAAAGTATCGCAATACTTTGGTATCGGTGATCTTTTTGCAGTATCGCAACGTGTATTGCGATAGTTTCTTGGGTGGGTATCGCATGTGTATTGCGATACTTTTTTTAGCCAGTCATCGATACGCGACACCAATACTTTTTTCTCACCGTAATAAAAAAAATTTATATTTCTCTTCCACTTGAAATCTTTGCGATCAAGAAATGGTGAGCAATAAAGCATCGCACTCAGATAATTGTCTCTTGTTGCAATCTAGGATATATGGTGTGAATTGTGAGGAAATTGGTTCCTAACAGAACTGCAGAGGCAGACATATACCTGCATAATTTCATGCCTGTTAGATTTCGCACATGTGGACTGCTAGGGTAGAACTAGTTTAAACTGGTTGCTAGAGGGGTTGGGGTCTAGGCTTATCTAGAGTAAGGAAAGTGGACCGACTGGCCCGCTAAGGAAAACAGCCAGTGGCCGGCTGACTGACCAGATGGGACTGCCTGGCTGACCACTGGGCCACAGGCTTAGAGAGGTAACTGGACAAAGGAGAAAAATAGGTGAGGGATGTGAAAGAGAGAGAGACAGAGAGAGGGAGAGAGAGGGAGAAACAGGTAAAGTGAGATTTGACATTTGGTGGCTGGCTGAGGAAGACAATGGCGCTCTCTGCTCCGATCGGAGCAGAGAGAGACAGAGAGAGCAGAGGCAACGGACGAGAGATAGAAGAAGCGCGGCCGATGCCAGAAAGAGAGGTGAGACTCGGTGCCACAGTCTAGAGTAGCAGAGTTAGCTTAATCTTATAGAGTATAGTAAGATATTTTAGCAGACGGTCCACTTTGTTTGGCCTGAGGTAGACAATCGCCTCAGAGTCGTTTGAAGTAGCCTTCTATAAGTATTTGGCTCTCACTATAAGTTACAGTTAGAACTCTGACAATTTAGTGGACTGTCACCTCAGAGTCGTTTGAAGTGGCCATACATAGGTTTTTGGCTCTCACTATAAGTTATAGCTAGAACTCTGACATTTTAGCAGACGTCCACTTTGTTTGGCCTGAGGTAGACGATCACCTCAGAGTCGTTTAAAGTGACCGCGTATAAGCTCATTGACTTATTAAAGTATTGTTAGAATTGTGTGACATTGCTGAGATAGTGTTTGGTCATTTCAAGAGATATATTAATATTATCAAATCGTTGCAGTTATTTTGTACTTATATATATATAGAAAAAGGTCTTATCAAATGTGGCCCCACTCCAGCCGGGGTGCTTCCCCTATTGGGCCACCTGAAAATCACGCAAAGCAGGGGCAAAAACTCCCTAGGCTAGAACCTGGACTCACTAGCCACGAGTCCCCTCTTGACCATGGGGCGCGGATGCCATCGGCCTCCTGGCATATGGACCTCTGCATGCAGTCGACCCAAGATAGGTTAAACCCCGGAAATCTAGGTCAGAGCGGGAGTTCGTCACAGAATATAGGGAATCTATAAATAGGGAAACTATCGTATATAGTGTTTCCCCCTCTACGCACATCATTGAGTAGTAAAGTCAGCCCATATTCCATACAGAACATTGGAGAGGTGCTCATCTCCTTTTCCTAGGCCTTTGAGCCAGCAACGGATGAATCCCAAGGTCCTGGACACGGGGCCAGTGATATCGTTGGACTTGCCGTTTACTTCCCAGCTTACTGCTTGGTAACAAAGGCATGTGTTTGCAAACAACTTGCCCAGGGTTGTTACACAGAGTCGAACTCGCAATTGCATGCTACGCGAGAAAGCGCAGTACCGATAGGCCATCGTGTAGCACGCTTGAGTAGTACGCATTTTTGAAAATAATAATTTTGATAATAATTGGTTATTCTGATTTTATCCTGTAAAAATATTATTGTAATTATACAGATCTTTGACATGTGCAAATAATAATTGTAATTCTAGACTACTGATTTTTCGTATGTAAAAATAATAATGTAATTATACTTCTTTTTCTTTAGCACATGTTATGTGTGAATAAACAGGAAACTCGCTCGTCGAAAAGTATTGGTATTGCAATACTTTTTTTGATGAAGTATTGGTATTGCAATACTTTTTTCCAGTATTGTTAACAGCCCTGCAAATGACCAAGGACAATAGAGGTCATTTATTTGCACCCATTGCCACCAAATGGTGGGCATCTGGAACCGATGATGATGGATAACCAGGTCTTAGTCTTTTATATACAAAGGTCAATTTATGACCATGTGTCAGAACAATCTGTTTCTTTACTGACATAGATTATGTTTCAAAATACTTGCTCCATTGCAATCTCATTACACTTAGAGGATATCTGCTAACTAATTAAGCAATTATATCCACCTGGATTAATGAACAAGTGTTTGCATCTTCATCTTATTTTCTTTCCATCATATGAGGTTCAAGCTCAGTCAGTAGCAACCAGTCAGACAAAAAGCCACTGAAAATGAGTTTGCATACAGACATCTAACAATTGATGCGATTATAGTTTACAATGCCCGATAACATCGTAAAGCATCAGTGGCTTGTTCCTGATATAAAGATGGCTTAGTAGCCAGAAAGTGATTAACAACTAGCATATAAATCAGGTACAGGCAATAAACAATATTAGTATACAACAACATTGAGAGAACTATCGCATTGATTCCAGTAATGTCACATTTTAAAATTGCAAAGCACAATAATGAATTAACAAACGAACAACAAAAACTTCCATTCTTACCACACGCCAGTTACGTTTAACATAGTTTTTCAGCGTGATTCCAGCGCTGACACGCAAATGCATAGGCACACCCTCCTTGTTGATTAAGCCAAGAAGTAAAAGTGGATAATTCTGTGTTCCTTCAATCGACTCCAGGAATTTCTCAGCTATGAAGAGCAGCACAAATATTCAGCATATAACAATGCATTGTTTTTAGATAATAAATACCACAATATGATAACTTGGCTTTCTCTAATACAAGCAAATCAAAGAATGCTCATGTTTGGACTTTCCAAAAATAGTTTTTCATTACACAACCTCAAACCTCTTCAAGAATTTGCATCAAAAATGCTGTAAAGTGCAAGGAAAGTAATATGAGATTATGACAGGAGTCCATGATTCATTGATGAAGATTTAAGTTCCATATTTAAAGTCATCGCATATTCATTTTTTTTTAATAATAAAAATACAGTAAATAAAGCAAATTCAATTCTTCACACCTTCCCTCCGTTCAGTCGGTTCAATAGCGAGCGTTTTCTGAAGATATCCAGCCAACGTCTGCAAATTGCCGTCATTTACTTCCATGGTTCCTGGGCCTATAAAAAATCAACTCATTTTCACAAGCACAACGGGATAGTTATCAGATAATGTCCTCAATCAAATACCAGTAAAAGCTCTATGTGAAAATCTACAACTTCAAAAGAAAATAGGCATTGAGATGCTATTTCGATATTTAAAGCAAAATTAATTTTCTCCTCGTCCTGCACACAGCGCTTAATGAATTTTAAGAAACATATTTCAAATCATTTAAATAGCATGTGCAGATAATTCACCTGCTTTCAATATGATAACTGTAGAGCAATGAATGTCTGAAGTAACAGTTGCTTGTATAATTTTCACTTAATAATTAGTATGAGCACAACAGTGTCAGCAATTTTGTTTTTTCTGCCAGATCACATAATAGCAGGTGGCCTGTCCTCCCCCTCTTCACCAATGCATGGTCACTATTTATTTTTTTAGCATGGTTCTTAATTTACTAAGTGGAGCAAAATTTCTGAATGACTAAATGACCAGATGGAGTTTTGAGAACCATTTTGAGAACCAACCTTCAGAACTTTGACAGCTTGACAGCCTGGCACACATTTATCATTCATAAACAGTGTATGCTTGGCAATTTAAATGATATAGAAGACACTAAAGTTCTGATTAACTGTGACTTAGAGCTGTACCGATATAACTTTTTGCCGATTATGCCGATACCGATTATAATAGCCGATACGATAACCGATTATTTCATCATGTTTTTCAAAGATCTACTGTGACTCATTCTGCACAACAGCTATAAGCAGAAGATGTTGGTATGACAGTGTGTAGTATCAGTCAGCTAAACTTTATGCCCAGGTGAACCAGCTATAATGGTATGGGAACACACATAAAAGGGTCTCTGTTGCACCATGCAAAGTAAAATGAGCATTGTAAGCTATCATCATCACTATTTCCCCAAACATTGAACTATTGTTATGGGAACGTCTCTGGTAGCCAATTCATACATACAATCACTTTCTTCTATCAAACGCGCCATTCAATCCCCCAGACAAGCCGCCCTTATAAAATGCCACTTTGGCCTGAAATAGGGTGTCAGTGGGGGTGGCCAATGGGCAGCCAGCAGAGACGAAATAGCTGCCCAGGGTAATTAAGCAGGTACTGTGACTCACTCCGCACAACAGCTATAGCCTTGAACATTATTCCACGAATTAAATACAAACTCAATGCTACTGGGTGATCTGAAGTAGTCATACAATCTCTGCCTTCGGCCTGGCTGCACGCTATGGGACCAGATTACACAACTCGGGCTACACGCTAAATGAGTCAAAGACTGAAAATAATATTATAAAATAAAATAAATTTATTTTTAACATTGGCGCCGACTATCATTACTACCGATATGCTGATAATCGGCCCGATAAATTGGACGGCCGATTAATCGGTAAAGCTCTACTGTTATTAATGTAATTAGCATGCGGATTAATAACGCATAAATACTGTCTGTTTGTCATTTTAAAAAAGCGGCATTTAATCCACCTCCTTTGCATATTGGATGTTTGGTAAAATGCTGACCAATCAGTATTTTCCAATCCGCATTTTACCAGCATTTCACCCACCACCAATAAATAAATTTTATTGAATCAGCAATCCGCAACTCAGCCTTTTACCCGTGTTCCAATAAAGTAAAACAAAACAAAACTTTATCAGGGCGACAGAAAAGCGCACAAATGCCACGATCCTCAGTTTGGAAGGGCGGTGCTTCAAAAGCCTATTATCGCTCATACATAACTCGCATTTACGAGTGAAATATCTCACAAATGTCAATCATTCTACCTATATCTGACTACAATGACAACCACCGCGAAATATACCACGTTCTCTGCCAATACTAGCAATTTTAAACGAAGACAGTACTGCCAGACATTCAAAACTGCATTAGCCGTCCTCACGTCACAATCGTGAGCAGTTATGAGCCCTTTCAATACAGTAGAAATAATAAACCAGTCAATTAACATTAAACAGATGAGAAGTTAAACGATTTACCGCTTTGGTGGGAAACTGCAGAAAGCTAAAATCGAAATGGAAAACTACTGATTATGATTAGGATCCTTTCAAATGCAGAGGCGAGAGTTTTGCACAATAAGTCGTCACTCCCGCGCGCCCAGAAACTCATATTTTGCGGATCCTGTCCAATGACATCATTTCCCCTAAACACGCCATCTAACGGACAGTTGTAGAGATAGCAGCACTAACGGAAAAATTGAACAACTTTGTCAACCAGAGCCTCGTGTTACTGATGTTAGTGTGTAAAACTGCAGAAGTCACTTGTTTAAACCGAGGAATCTACTAAGGTCTGTGGCAAGTTCAGATATTGCCTATATTGACTCCCATATGAGCATTTCAACACTCTGTATGAAGACAAGACGTTTATTCCAAAGTATGGAAACAAGGCTTCATCTTTTGCAGATCCATCAAAGTACATACAAATGAGTATCCTGTTAGCTCCCATACATGCCATCTACTTCGACCCTTTGAGCCAGACTAAAATCTATCAAGCTAGATGTTAGGCTTCCTATTGTAGGCGACCAAAGATTTTATAATGTATTTATTCATATGATTTCGACTTAGGGGTTGCACCTCAAGCTACCCACAGTAAATTCAAACATTGCATTACTACCAACACTTTTTTTCCTTTCAGTTCTGCGGAAAATCGCAGCAGTTAATTTGCACATTGTCCATGCATTTCTTTAAATTGGATTATGAATATTATTATTAAATTTGTAACGGACACAAGGTCACACCTAAATGTGAATCTGAGGCGCGTATAGCCAGTCGCCAGGAGAAGATGCAATTAGATTTCCAAATCCTTGAAAGCTAAAGAGAAATAGTGAGTTTTGAGTCGCTTCTTGAAGGAAGGAAGTGAATTTGAGCTACGAAGAGAGAGTGGCAGTCGATTCCATTCCCTCGGAGCAGAGACATGAAATGCATGAGAGCCCATAACTGTTCTGCATTGCGGTTCAACTAAAAGACCTGTACTTGATGATCGTAAGCAACGAGGAGGAATGTAAGGAGTTAGTAGAGCATGAATATAGGTAGGTGTACTGGTGATGATGGCTTTGTAGGTCAAACAAGCTAACTTAAATTTGATGCTGAATTCAACAGGGAGCCAATGCAACTGGTGGAGTAGGGCTGAGGAGCATGTTCGTAGTGGGACACGTAGCACTACTCGAGCTAATGTATTTTGGATACGTTGAAGCCCTTTGTGTTCAAGGTCTGAGAGACCGACAAAAAGTGAATTAGCATAATCAAGGCGAGAAGAGACAAGTGAGCAGGCTAGTTTCAAACATATTTTGAGTTCGAGCCGACCTTATGTGACGTATTGCCCTGATGTGGTAAAAACAAGATTTACAAAGGCTTGTTATGTGAAGTCGAATTGTGAGCTTGCTGTCGAGGGTAACCCCAAGTGTTTTAACAGAGTCTGAAAGCGGCACAGCAGTGAATATAGCAGCACCACATCAGATGATATATGAAGAAGTTATGCATAATCTAGTATGACTGGGCATAGGCCTACACGTGGCAGGTGTGTCAAGATGGAAGGGTTTGTATATCATGTACTTCATTGCTACATGAGTGTCAGCACCAATCACTAGACAATGAGAAGTTTCATGCCTCAACCAACGAGTTCTTCCACGATTAATCAATTTGCATAGTGACACCACAAGCTGCTTACGAATTATCAGCATCATCATATCCACATTTTAGCATTACTGTCATCTAGTGCGGTAAAGGTTAAGTTATTGACCATAGCCATAAAAAATTTGGAACACTCGTAAATTTAATTTATGGCAGTGGCAGTAAGTCAGGTTCCTATTTTTGAGTTTACTCGAATGACGTCATTATATTTTGTTTGCAATGCAAGCCTTGAAAACTGTTTTCAAATATTGATCTTGGTGCACTCAAGAAACTATTTGTTAACCATTGTAGCATATAACTTCTTGAAGGCACCTACATGTCAAACGGCCATGCAAAAGTTGACGTCCATATTTGACATATGTCAAATGCTCTTCACTAAAAGTAATTCACATGGTTGGCATTTATAAATGTTGCCTTAACTTTTATCCTCTGGACACTGGTCAATATGACAGGACAAACTGATCAGTATCTGCTCAAATTCCTTGTCATAGTATGAAACAATTCAAAACTGAGATTTTAATCTATGTATACTGACACAAAAGACCAATGCATTATTAACCAGAAATCAAGAAAAGACTGAAAGGGTTTTCGCAATACTACCACCAAACTATGGCTCAGGATCATGGACAGCATACCAATCTCACAAGTAGTCTACGTCTATGCATGATGGAGTCAATCCGTTACAGATTCAGAAATGCAAAAGGCAGCATCTTGCAGAAACAGAATAGCTACTCAGGAAAACAAATATAAAGAACTATTTCTTTCTTATCTAGACCAAATTTTACTCAAAAGTTCAGTGAACAGATACCATGTATAAATAAGGATGCAAAAGAAGGTAAAAAAAAGGTCAAAGCAATCATGATTAGGCACAGACAGAATGAGTGCATAGAAATTGATGCATGTATACAGGGGCTTAACTATTCTAGTTAAAAACTGTATTGTTTTTGACTCAGCCAAAACTTCTGATATATGTTACTTTTGGAATACTGAGTTGGAAACTATATTACAATGAGAATTATAGTTGATTAATGACTAAAATGTAAGTTTAAAACCCAGAAAATTAGTTGTTCATCCATAAAAAAAAAATTAAAACTTAACGAAATTACACACATCATCAATATTCACTCACTTTTCAAGGTGCAAGATTTTATTTTCACCTTCTGATATAAGACTTATCCGCATAAAGCCTACACAGTTATAATTGTTCATTTGACGAAAGGCTAAGTTTTAGTCGCCCAGAATTTCGTTCGGACGCTCCAAGTGCTTCTTCTGTTTTGCTCGTTTCAACAGGCGCTTTTCACGTTCAAATTCCTTCATTCGAAGAATCCAACTGTAAAGGAAGAAAATAAAAAAATAAAAAAGAGAAATAAACCTCACAATATACAGAATGTAATGCAATCGAAATTTTACATACTACACATAAAAATATTTCTTATCTAGACCAAATTTTACTCAAAAGCTCAGTGAACCATGTATAAATAAGGATGTAAAAGAAGGTAAAATGCAAACATTAATAATTATATACAAAATCTGATGAAACTGGCAGAAAACCACTAACCACTTTAATATTGCAACAGTATTTAATGACACATTTAGAATTTTATGACACACTTAGCTAACACCATGAGTCCATGACTGTGAAAACAGTATGAAAAATAGAACTGATTAAGTTCTATTTGTCAAGTTCTAACAAAAGGCAAAACTGGAAAACACATATTTTAATCTTTATTAGTTTGATTGTATTTATCATTTTATTTTATTTATCATCAAATGCTTGATATAGAAATCCTCAACCAAACATGCCACAAGACTTCAGAAAATAACCAAATTGCAAAATATAAAATATTATTGAATGACACCTATAATGTCCTATATCAAAGGCGGAGACTTGGTCCTGATGGTGTATAAGTCGAAAAAATGGGGTTTTAGGGGACAGGCCAGGAAAATTTTTAATTTCACAAACATGGATGCAGCAAAAATCATGCCTTCAGTGGAAATCACTACAGAAATGTTTAATATATATTGGTGTGGCACAGTGGCCGATCGGTTAGAGCGGTCAGCCCGTAACGTTCAGTGCCTGCTGAGCGCACGGGTTCGAGCCTCGTTCTGGGGCATCAGTCACTGTGTAGGGACCTTGAGCAAGTCCTTCGCGCACCATTGCTCTGCAGTACAACAGCAATTGCACCGTCGAGGCGAGTGTATGCGCTTCTGAGCAAAAGATGTTGGAAGAAGGGTGGTATCAAATTTCAGTAATAATAATAATAATATCAAAGTTGAAATATGATTATATTCCTAAATTATTCCAATGTGGAGATATAATGAATATTTTATATATTTATTTATTACCGCAATTTGATACCGCCCTTCTTCCAACATTTTTTGCTCGGAAGTGCACGCACACGTCTCGACATTGCAGTTGCATTGCAACTGCACTGTAAGTGATGTTGCACATAATAACTTAATAAAAAAAGATTAAAAGGTTAAAGGTATCTGTCAATGAGAAAGTTTGAAGTGCTACTATAGCATGTACAGCACAAGGGCTAAACAGACACTTGGTAAATATAGCATCACAACTTACTCTTCATATTGACATTGATCCCATGCATGCTTCTCTGGTTTACAACCAGCAACCCATGGGAATTTCTGTCGTCGACATTTATAGAAATCGACAAGAAGATGGGCACAGTAGTCACGTTCAGCTGGCATGATTCCAGCAGCCTCAAGCTCCTCTTCTGTAATCTTCATCTCTACATAAGAAATAAATTAAAAAGGAAGTTCGTAAGTAACGCAACTGCACGCTTCCAACAGTCAACTCTTCTACAATTACCAAATTGTTCAGTAAACCAAAGTAAAATATATCAGAAGTCTTGGCTGAGTCAAAAATAGCACAATTTTTAACTGGAATAGTTAAGCCCCGGTATACACGCATCAATTTCTATGCACTCATTCTGTCTGTGCCTAATCATGATTGCTTTGACCTTTTTGGTTCACTCCAACCATAAACTGCGAATAAGCATCTTGTCTATCCGCCTCCACAACCGATATATATTGAGTTTGTTCTTACAGCACAATATGAAATACTCATTTAGACAATGCCATGATATAATTAGTCTACATTTGCCTCTAATCCTCCTTTCGTCTTAGCAGACTGGCCTTCCGAACAAAGGTTGAACTTTCCGCGTAGTCTGGGTTTGCCATCAGTTGATAGCCGCCCTTAGGCATTAAAACACCATTTACATCACGACGTTATGTTTGTTATTAAGCCTATCCAGAGAGCGATAATCAAAGTTTTTCCGGAACCATCTTGCAGAACTCCGCATTTGTTGGTCAGAATCAAGGCGCTTACTTCTTTCTTTGCGTCCATTTTCAAAGCCATATAGAGGATCAAAAGTCGGATCCTCCTTGAAATTAGGCGTCGTGTCTGGAGATGAAATATACGCCGAATAAACGACGCCCATTTTGTCCTTCAACCAAATCCCTCGAACTTGGCCCGTCCCTCTTATTCATCCTCTCCTTACCTTGCAAAGACTTGTTGTTGGCCTTTTACATAACCTTGCAGCGTCTAGCACCGCAAGGAAATAAATAAAGCTGGCAAAGCTCACGTTTTTGAACGGTTTTTTAAAACCATTATAATAATCTTTATTTATCCAAACTGACAAATTTCCAGTATTATAGTGAGTCATAGAATGAATGGATGATTAAAAGTTGTTACAGAAGTCGAATATAACTGTATGGCAGCCATGCAGTGCTCAATCACATCCTGCTGTAATGCAGATTATAGGAAAATTCTCCTCTCCCTCCCTAGTCGTTTCAACTCTAAACAACATCTTCTTTTATAATAATAATAATAATAATAATAATAATAATAATAATAATGATAATTTCGGTTTATTTTCAAACTGGCGATAATGTAGAGAGATCAAAGATGGTAGACCATACTATCTTTAATTGGTATGATCACATACATTGTATGAACAAGCTATTACAGAGTCGAATTCAACTGTCGGCAGCCATGCAAGGCGCTCATTGCGTTATGCATCTAATTTAACCCAGCGCCACCGCCTAGCGAAAGAAGAACTAGTCAACCTTACGGGGATATGCATTGGGTAACGACTAACGAACTCGATTCCTCAGCTCTGCGCCCTAGTGTGTTATCCGTTACTCCACGGCCCCCTCTGACTGCCTGCATTTCTGACTCTGGATCATGACGTCTGCCTGTCGATTTAATTCTGATTAAGCGCCTGTGAATAAGCTGGTTCTCGTGATTTCGCTGTGGGCACTGTAGAAATTTCGAGTTCGTTAGTGCGATCAACTGATCAACAGCCTGTGGCGCTGCTGTGCGATTGGTGGTAACACTACAGAGCGTAACCTATGAGGTCAAGGACGCTTAAGAACAATATTGAATCTGCCGAGCAAGAATGACTAGACAGTATTTATTTCGAAGGAAAACGCAGATTAGAAAAATCGTCTTCCTACGGCGGATTTCGATGGATTTTCTCGAACAGTTTAAAACTCGGTGAGCCCGAATTTGGTGACTTTTGTCTTGGACATGTGAATCATTGTTTGGTAGTACTAGGAGGAAGTGGGACAGCGTTGTAACTGCTGATCTATACATGTATGTAGACTTGTCATGAACATGAAACGGACAGTGATTCCCACCGGCCCTCATGTCCTGCTGGGATGGGGTTCCGTGGGTTTCAGTCGATGGGTTTGATCACTTACAGCAAAATTCTGGTACACTTCTGGGCAAATTACGGGACAGTTTTTTGCGTTTTGGTTTCTTTTAGGTTTTGGCACGTCATTCATTGCTCGTGAACCTGCCCCATGTGATGCAGGTGAAAATTTTGTAAACAAGAGTTATTGAACAGTGTGATGTAGAAACGATTTATACAGCCTTCTAAGAGCTCCAGTCAGAATGACTTTCAGTCCAACATTAAGGTTAAGAATGGCGATCTCATTGTTTCTCAATAGGCAGTTGTTGTTAAAAACGAAAATGAATATCCATACTGATTTTTATTATTAAATTGCATACAAGATATTTTAATTAAATTAGGGAGTTGCATTGTGTTTTTCTAAAGTGGATTTTACCCCTTACAGTGATCACTTCTCTCAATAAATGCTTGTTCACTTTCCTATGCCTATACCGAAATTCAACTGAACACAAGACTTTTGATTGACACCAAGCACCAAATTCTTCACAAGCAACGATTCAGGCAATACATATTGAGGATAAAACTGTAGTTTAGTGTATTTAATTATTTCCTAGTTCTTATCCTCTGTTTTAGCATATTTAATTATTTCCTTCATTATATCATGTATTTTGTATGTAGAGACAGAATTGATGATAATAAATATGCTTAAATGGAAGCTGGATCGGTGAAGAGAATTTATTTTAATATTAATATATTAAGTATTTTAGAGTATATAATTAAACAAATGTTGATCAGAAATTCCACTAGCTAAGCTTCCATCGTGATGCCATTTTGTCATCAATCAAACTTCAATTCTTGCATATTTCTTTTCATCGATCCAGCTTCCATTTAGGTATATTTCTTAACATCAATTCAGCTTCCATTTTGGTATACCTATTTTCATCAATCAAGTTTTTGCTTATACGACTTTGTTTACATCCGTCGCATCGACATTCTCACATCAAACCAGCCTCTACTGAAGCATAATATTTTCATAAATCCAGCTTCCATTCAAGCATAATTTCTTTCATCAATCCAGTTTCTACTTACACATTCTTCTTTTCTATCGATACGGTCTCCATTTAAGCTACAGTTTGACGTCTATTCATGCCAAATAATTAAATGTGCTATTTTTTCTGATGAAAATTTTGTTGAATAAAATATGCTAAACTACTGTTTAACCCATATTGTGTCCATTGCTAATTATATATATATATATATATTTATATATATTTACAGCAACATTGTCTGCATTAGGATATTCAGTATCCAATGTCAATGGGTTGTCCCTAATTGTGCAATCAGGACCCTATTTTCTTTAATATTTAAGTAGGTCGAACGATGATCAAGTAGCAGTCTTCAGTGGTATTTCTTCATCCCTATTTTCATTTATTTCATTCCTATCCAAATGATATTCAGTTTAAGTTTCTTTTAAAATATATTTTGTTATTCAAAGGAAGCATGTGATCCATGATGAGAAATTGAAAACTGTATATAATTTTGTACATGCATTATAATCATTATGGTACTTATTGCATTATCTGGTTGTAATCATTTTGGTTCTTATTACATTATCTGGTGCCCATATAAGATAAAATTAAAATCTAGGACAGGGCTAATTTTCTATGGGCACAAAGTAATTATAATTAGTCTTGGATAAATTTTTGGGTTATTTATTGCCTTTAAACTATTCAGATCGATTTTCTAATTCCTTTCCTACCCTGGTATACACAGTTTGAAGAGATTTATCAGATGCTAATGCATTAGTGTCATCTGCAAAAATTACTAAATGAAAAATTGGCATAGAGTTCAATATACATACATATATGTATAATAGTATATGTATATTTATATATGTACATATGTCATGAATAGCAGTTGACCTAATATTGAAGCTTGTGGAGCTCTACGTATTAACGTTTAATTGTTCAGAATGATGGTTACAAAATGAAACATAATATTATATTGTTTTCTGTTTGGAGATAGGCAGAGAACTATGCAAGTCCTAGCCCTCTGACACCATAGTGTAAAGGATTTAGATTAATTCAAAAACATCCTGATAGAAAATAAGATATATCTGGCATCTGTTATTTTTTACGCATTTCTATAAGTGCCTTGAATGTGGAGCGTACTGTTCAGAAACCATATCGACTATTAGTCACTGAATAGTCAGAGTACTTTTTGATGTTGGGCAATTTGTTAGTGTTAAATGCATTATGTTTTCAACATTTTATAGACATTGGGTAGTATTGATATAGGTCTATAGTTATTACATTTGTTTGTCTCTCACACCTTAAAAATAGATGCTGTCAATTGCAAAGTTTGGCTTATTTGGATCACTATACCTGCTGAAGTGAAACAACTTTTGCGTGTTGCAAGGGTTATTGATATTTCTTCAATAGTCGACTTTGGCATCTTCACTGCAGGAGTGAGAGTCTCTGATTAAACCAGCTGGCGAAATTGCCTCTGTCGGTGAGGTTAATTCTATGCCCATTGATTTAGGATGAGATTCAATGGGCACTGAATAAAAATGGCAAATTTGAAAGTTCTTTAATTCTGAAATTGTTTAGTATTTTGCCAAGACTCCTTGGGCCAGTAAGACACGGTCAGCATGGGCCAGATTATTTGACACCTCTGTCCTAAAGACATGACTTGAATGGAGCAAATGAGTCATTCATGGTTGTTTATATGTTCAATCCTTCCTCCCATCTGGGTGTATGATTTTGCATCTCAGGCTTTGGCCATTGTTTTCTTGTTTGCCATGGTTTGGCAGTTTATATGCATGCATTATGGAGAGTACGACATAACCAAACAGACAATTTCCACTGAGTCCCGAATCCATTTTTGTGGATGCACTATTTGCTGGATCCGGGCATGAACCGAATAATAGTGGCAACTCTAGCCCAGCGAGTATCATCCGCAAACGAAGCTTAAAATTTGCCATTCTTCACATTCACGTAATGAAAAATTTGCAAAATAAATGTTTGTGCCTGTAATGATTACTAATGCGGCTTTAAATTTTTAATTTCCGTTTTGAGATTGTTAAATATTTATAAACAAATTATTGAGTTAAATGTTTATAATTTTTAACTATTTGTGTGTGTAATATTTGCCAAGGCGAATACTTCCAAATAATTCATAAATCGAGGCGAATGTCCGAGGTGATTTCCAGTTATGCCCTAATGGAGAGGGTGGGATGGGATCTCTTCCTCCTGAAATCCTGAGCCTTGCACAACTATCTCTACACTCATATATTAGCTTGAGTATATTTTTCTGTAAATATAATAGTTAGAACCTGGCTGCTGGGGTCAATATCTGCATTTGCTAGTAATATAAATTCATCATCTGGCACCTCAATCTAATGTAACTCTTCAAAATGTCTCAGCGTCCACTTTAGCCACGTCAGAGGATAAGCTTATCACTGACACTATAATTATCAATCCTAGTCTGCTATAGCCAAATTGCTCTTAGATTTGAGTTATTAGACGATCCATACTTCAGATTTATCAACCTGTAGTTAGAGATACTAAATCACTAGTTTGTGTCTTCTTTTAATCATGACATGGCAACAAAGATGCCATGCAAGCCTTACAAATTCCAAATGGGTGTGTTACATTTTCATTTGCAGCAGATATGCACCAGTTACAAAATTGCAATTCATGCAGGGACTTTGTATGCTGTGAAGTGGCCACCCCTCTTCTAGCGAAGTGTACGTCATTAACTTCTCAATTGATTCCAGTTTGTCTTGAGAACAAATCTGAACAAAGTACAAAAGAAAGAAAAAAACAGACACTAACTGAGTCGATGAAGTAGAATTTATCACATGTTAAACGTGGATTGAAGCACTTTTCATATTTGAAGCCTTGTCCTGTGCTGTAGACTCCAAGAGTTGATTCTCTCTCCATCAAGTCATCTCTGAGGTAATCTGCTTCTTGGTTTTCAGAAGTTTGTTCCTGAAGGTCATAGCTGGTTTCAACTTGGATTGGCTGCTCTGAGGTTGATGTTGAACCTAACCATTTGTTGTTCAAGCTCCTATTATCTTTCCATCACATTGTGGCCCATGAGCATGGATGAAAACTCAGAAGACTTTTTTGTTAGCTGTTCTTTAATGTAGATGGGCCATTGGAAATGATACACCTTTAGGGATCTACAAGAGTGATATAGCTGATCTTGAATATGTCATATGTTGTGAAACAAATCTGACAGTCACTGGCTGAGTTTTGTGACTCTTACCACTGTGGATTCTGTGTACAGCTGATCTGTTCAGTTTTGTGATTTTGGCTTCAAGGCATTCATCACAAACTTTTTATGACCAAATCAAATGTTGTCTAAGGCACCATCCATTCCCTGCTAGTCATCCTCGATATTGGGGATTTGATGTTCATAAGGTTTTAATCGTTCTTCCATCGTCCTCTCATCTACTGCTCAAGCGATTCTTGAGCATCTTCACCGATTGTCGTTAGGTGGATTGGGATGGAAGTTGGTATTACAACAGACATTGTGGTCAACAGGTGGGTGACTAGACTTTCTAAAACCTTAGTCTATCTCCGCTTCTACCAGTTCTTCTCTTTGTCTAGCTCGAAGCCACTCTGTATATTGGCGTTTTACACCTATACAGACTTAGCATATGTGGGTGCTGATTTGAAACGGAAACAGCGGAGTAATTAATATTTTTATGGTGCTGTTATTTCCACAAGCATGCTTATGGTGCAATCATTTTGAGATACTTAGTTTAGATAGGATGTGTGCAATTACTTGTGACTTGTTGCATATTCACAATATACTCCTGTGGAATGAAACATCATTGGAATAAATCCTGTGTTGGGCACTAACTCCCATCTAGATGTCCATGGCATGATGGGCAGAACAACAGTTGATTGCTATATCAGTTAGAGCTGTTCTTTGGCAAACAAAGCAATGTTTACTTTCTAAACTGGTAATCCATTCAGTTACTGAACTTCTGGGTCTGACTGAATCAACATGCAAGATAGCTTGGCAAAATTCCAGGCAAGCAGTGGAAATGGACTAGAGAATTTTAGGACAGACTATCTAAAATCTGCAAGCATAATGTTGGTGTTCTGTAATAGATGGCTGAGTTTTTGTTATGATGCTTGGTTGGGAGATCATGGTTTTATGTGGGTTCTGACAGGGACTTTGATGTGAGTGATAATACTGGTTTAAGGTCCCACAAACTTATGAAATTTTGAAAGTCTTTCCTCCACATATGTAGTGGTTTAATTTCAGCCGTGAACAACACGGGTAATAAGACGACTGTGGATTAGTGCCCTGACAGCTATTTATGTATTTCCAAATATATGCACAGTTGCACACCTATATAAATAACAGTGGTGACAGAATGAGAATAAAAATCTCCATTAGTGGTGATAAAAGCGCAATGCACGGGCAACAACAGACTGATCACTACTTTATGGATGGAGAAGGTTTTGCAATCAGACAGAAGGATTTCAAGCACTTTATCAGAAGTCCATGTAATACAGTTTGTAAATGTCATTCAGTTCAATGTATTATGACAATGACACTGAAAAGATACTGTATAAAGTGTCTTCATACCCATTTACGCGTAACGTACAAAAATCATACATACATAATATTACGTACATACTGTATGTATGCACTTACATGTACATATACCTATGTTTGTTATGCTTTGTCTTTAGGTGCGTTCATTGATGTGAAGTTGTAAATAGGAAATATCACTAAGAATGAGTGAACTCGGAAACTGTGCAACAAGTGGTGCTAACTGGTTGAAACCGACAACGTCTCCCTCTGGGAGCCAGCAGGATGCGGCTCCAGGGACCATGCACTTCTCCTACATGAAGCATCCAAAGGAGACCCTTGAAACCATGAACACCCTCCGCCTTTCAGGCAACCTCTGCGACGTCAGCCTCCGAGCGGAGTCGGAGATCTTTCCGGTGCACAAGGTGGTCATGGCGGCCGTCAGTCCATACTTCAACGCCATGTTCTGCCGAACGGGGATGCGGGAGTGCAGCATGATGGAGATACCGCTGCAGGGCATGCGAGCACCAATACTCAAGATGGTGGTCGAGTTTGCCTATACATCAGAGATCAACATTTGTGAGGCTAATGTGTGCGCTCTGCTTCCTGTTGCCACCATGTTCCAGATTTCACACGTTGTCGAAGCCTGCTGTACATTCCTTCAACAACAACTTGATCCAAGTGTGTAACCTCAGTTATTTTGACTATATGTGTAATGAAACAGTAATTTTAGCTTTGCAGATTTCTTTAGAGTGACTTGTTAGAGGTGCTTTTTGCCAGATAAGACATAACCATATGATTGAACAAAAAAGGTTTTGAGATACTGTTACATTAGAGCTTCAATATAGCTTCATGCTTCTTGATCCAACAAATTCTGGTATAGTTGAGATGCGGATCTCACGCTTATTTCATATTCATTATGTGAAGTATCATTATTATTGTACCACTGGTATTTATGAACATTCAGAAATGCTAAGACCCTCTCAGACAAGCAACAGCTGAATACTTGCAAAATGTATGTGTTTGTATTTGTGTATTTTTATAGCATCTATACAATCGTCTCAAGGGAAGTTTGGTCTTTCACAATGGCAGCGCTACTGGATGGCCGCCGTTGTGCGCGGCACTATAGAAATTAATTGATCCGAATACAACACAAAAATGATCCTTACCTTGTTCTTAAAATTTACAATCTCTTACAATCATGTGATAATAATAACCATGGCAGAAATGTTGCTTGTGTTAAGGTAACTGCATAGGGATTGCCGATTTTGCTCATGCACACGGTTGCCACAATCTCTACATGCACGCACGCGATTACATCTATAAGCATTTCAGTGAAGTGAGCAGAAGTGAGGAGTTCCTGCAGCTCTCGCACTCGCAAGTCATACAGGTTAGAATTTGTTTCAATTAAGGATTTGGCTGGCCAGTGCTTTAACACTTTAACGGGGCATTATATAAATGCTTGATTGCATAACGATGGTTGTACTAAAAGTGAGTGAAAGACCAATGCAGCTCTTCATTAAAGTGTTACGCTAAACTAAATACTTTACGGATATGACTAAATTTCTGGTAATAGATGAACTTTAGAGTACTTTTAATTGTTTGCCACATAGAAATTTTCATTATATATTTATGAATTATTGGGGGATATAAGCAGCTCTATCCCCTCCACTTGAAATTTTGGAGGGGACCATCCGCCCCTGTGGCCGATTGGTTAGAGCGGTCAGCTCATAACGTTCAGTGTGCGCTGAGTAAGCAGGTTCGACCCTCGTCCGAGGCGTCAGTCACTGTGTAGGGACCTTGGTTGAGCAAGTCCTTCGCGCACAATTGCTCTGCAATACAACTGCAATTGCACTGTCGAGGTGTGTGCGTGCACTTCTGAGCAAAAATTGTTGAAAGAAGAGCGGTATCAAATTTTGGTAATAAAATAAATAAATAAAATATTCATTATATCTCCACTTTGGAATAATTTAGGAATATAATCATATTTCAATTTTGATATGCAGTGATGTTGCACATAATAACTTAATAAAAAAAGATTACAAGGTTAAAGGTACAGAAACAGAAGATTGCGGAGCTTCAGTAAAATATGAACTGGTGAATGAGGGTATATTTTCTAATGCCTTTCATGTTTATGATTGTCTTTATAATTTGAAATGCAGACAGGATGGAAAGTGGATGTTGGAGATGGAGGTAGGTTTGTAGGTAGGTGAGAGAAGGGGAAAGGTAGAACAACAGACAAGAGAAGCAAGAGAGGGTCAGAGAGTACACAGAGGGGAGAGAATATTCGCAAAAACGTATAGTGCTACCAGTGTTAAAGTCTTGCCTTAGACTCTCTAACCGACTATCTCAGTTTGTAAATCAAGAAACAGTCTGCGTGTTAGTACCTCAGCACTAGCGATAAAGCAAAGCAGAAGTATACAAGTATAAGATGAAATCATATATTTTGATGTTATTAGGTCGGGAATAGTTACATCGCTTCCAGATATTCAATAGCTTAAGACTAGTAGAAATGTTGCTTGAAATTGATTGGTAATTGACAGAAACCATTATTGTCTTCAGGTAATTAAGCGTGATGAACTCTATGTAAGCAATGAGTCTGAGGTATATGAGGCTGTGATGAGTTGGATTCGGCACGACGAAGACAAACGATGCGCAAAACTTAGCAGTCTGCTGCGGGCAGTTCGCTGTCACTTCCTGAAGCCGTGCTTCCTTCAGTCGCAACTCAAGACGTGTCCACTTATCCAGCGATTTCCAGAGTGTGTCGACTACCTGAGTCGCATCTTCCAGGACCTTCTGCTTCATAGACGCTGTACGGAGAAGCGCCGCCTGCTCAGCGCGCCTCCTGCCATCTATATCATCGGCGGATATCTCCGGCACTCGCTGAGCAACGTCGACTGCTGGAACCCGGAGACAAAACAGTGGTACAGACTCTGCGACCTTCCAACTCCGCGCAGCGGTGTTGCGGCCTGCCAAGTTCAAGGCCGAATCTATGTGATTGGGGGAAGGAATAACTCTTCCGACGGAAACGTGGATTCACCTGCTGTCGATTGCTTCAACCCGTATGAGAACAGATGGACTAGCTGCACTCCAATGTCGGTTGCTAGGAACCGGGTTGGAATTGGAACGATCGATGAGCTAATTTATGCCGTCGGAGGATCACATGGCCGAGAACATCACAGCTCAGTCGAAAGGTAAGGCTTTCTGTCTGTCTCTATGTATGTCTGCTTCTGTATGTCATTATGTCTGCATGTGTCTATGTTTCTCTATCCCTGCTTGTGGCTGTCTCTCTCTCTCTCTTTTGAATCTTTCTCTCTCAAGACAGAAGTTAAACTCCTATGTGGCTTTGTTGTGACATTCAGATGTCCTTTTTTTGCTGTTCAACAGTTGTGCACAGCTGTTACTTTTTTTAATTCTCCTGTTAATGATATGTTAACATTGACTTTGAGGGCTTCAAAGTAAGCATAATATATAAACAGGTTCAAATTGTTTATTTTGTGAACTGAAATGAAATGTTGTGAAGGAACAGAAGACTTAACAGGCAATATACTCCTATGCTACTTGTCACATACAACATATTAATTGGCTTGTTTTGTATTGATAAATGTATGGTTTTATTATTAATACTTTGGTTGTTATATTGATATCAATTGGTTTGTTTTGTAATGCTGGATTTATTTTCATTCCTTTGATTGTTATGTTGATTTGGATTAATGAATATTGACTATGGGCCTAACAGGTTACTATGATTCCGAACGGACATTTTCTGGCCTCCCTACCACCATTAATGTATTAACTGTATCTCAAATAAATTCCCTACAGACTAATGAGTTCACGTATAAATACACTATTAACCTGCTTCCATCGTGTTTTGATAACTATTTTATACAAACATCATCTATAAATCACTACCAGATTCGCTCCATTGACTCTTACAGACCAGCCTTTTGTAGAGCAAACACTAGACAATTTGCTATAAGATATTCTGGTCCTCTAATTTGGAACATGACTCCAGTAGACATTCGCTTAGCTCCAACTACTAAAATATTCAGTAAGAAATACAAAGGTCACTTATTTAATGTTGCTAAAGCTTAGATGTGAGGTGCCAGTCTTTTCTGTAGTTATTTAGTTAAGTTATAAGTTACCTTCGCACTGTAATTAAAATACCTTCCTGCTGCTTATGTATACTTAATGTGAGAAAGGGTGGGCTCCGTTAGCGGGACCTTGTTGGTCCCCTAGGGGTTTCTTTTTTCTCCCTATTGGTCCTCAGCTGTTTTTTCTGTTCACTTGTTATTGTGTATTTTTTGTCAAATTTATCATCGGACAAGGATTGCAATAAAAATGGTTGGTTATGGTTATTAATGATGTGCTGTTGATATTGAATATTACTTGTAAATATGATATATAGATAATATGGTGGCTTGATTTGTAAGTGAATGGTTTATGTTGCCAATTTAGCACTATATGCCATGCTTTACAGGCAGTAGAAGCGTGTTCAATGTAGATTTTTCACGTGCTATGGAAAGGTTCTTTTACTCATGCTGCGTCTACAGGTAGTCGAGCCTTTTCTGTGGTATGCCCTGTGTTCTGGATTGACCTTTCTTCTTCTCCCTGGGAAGGTACCAGAAACCTTCCTCTCTAAAGTTAAAACCATTCCTTTGGGCACATTAGAGTATTTTCCTTGAAGGGATGCTATATAAATTGCTGAACATCAAATGAATATGACTGTCAAGAGCATGCTGACCTGCTGCAACCACACAGAAGAAAGGACTAGCTTTAAACTTGGTGGTATAGAATCTATGTGAAAAACCCAAGTGTTGCGACGAATCAGTGAGACCATGTAGAACCAGGAATCACTCCTTTAGGAGTATAAGCTAGAGAGCAATGCCTGCAAGAAAAGATGCAGATATTATGCTCAACAGTAAATGATTCTCAGTGCTAGACCTATAATATAAATTTGCAAGTTTTAGATTTTTGAATAAATGACATCTGAAAACAGTATGAAATCAACTTCTACTAAGTTGCAGCATATCTTTATATCTGGACATTTATGTAGCCCCTTTTGAAACTTCTGTGTTTTATTTATCATGTACATATCAAAGCATTACATGTAGAAACCATCCACTACAGAATTGAGATTAGATTTTAATCAAGGAAGTTAAAGGGGATTTAAGATAGCTTTTCAAGAAAGAACGACTCATGTGCTCTATGTATGTGTGTGTGTGGAGGCGTATTGTTGAGCTGAGGTCGTTGAATATATGTACATTGTAGATGTTGACTTTGGACTTGGTCATGACGAGTAGATTATGTAAGCAACATAGATAACTCTGTGCTGTTCTGCTGATGCATGGCGTTGTTTTTGACTGTGCTTGAGGGGGGCGCATGATCTGACTGTTAGCTTCCCTACCAGGACAGAAGTTGTATTGTAGTAGTTTATAATTTTTTTTTTGTTTATAGTTTATATTTTTGTAATATTCGCATCGGTATGCACAACACGTTACAAAAAAAACCTTTTCCCCATGAGGACTAGATAGTCTCTCTAGATCATTTCGCTTATTGCTAAATGATATCTCATCTTATTTGGTTAAATATCAATAGTTGAGACTGGTTATTGAACTCCAATTTAAGGGTTTCCAATGTCTTTACAACAGACCACAGACCATGACATAGCAAGAAGTTTATTTAGAGATTTCCGCTGGACTTGAATCCTCCACCCCATCTTCAACCCCCAGTCAACTCAGTGGTTAACTGTCATTGGGATCAACAGGCTTCTACAGAGACAATACCCACAAGCTCTAGAGATGCAACTGACCTCTGCCACATACTACCCAGTAGCCATCATATGCCAGGCTAATAAAATGAAAGTAGTCAACACTTCATATCCATGACTGCCTATCTGGGTTTTATTTATGGACTGATCTTCTTCATGTGTATTCTGACAGGCATGTGTGGATGGTATGTGTGCCTGTGATTTAGGTAAATAGTCTGAAGTGGGTATTTCGAATAGCTCCTGCCTTATCAGACCTGACACTGGGTCTTTATTGTTAAGACTCCTTACAATACAACACGACTGTAATTTGATATTACCTTTCTTACAATTAGTTCAGAAGTACACATACGCTCGAAAGCGCAATTGCAGATATATTTTTAGCAGATCTTTTATTCTGCCTAGTCTGTTGCTTTTGAAGATGTTTCCTTTTTCACAGCTCTCTGACTTTTGGGGTTTTTGCCTCTCGGCTCATAAATTCAGCATTCGTTTAATAAAAACTCTACTGCACACTGTGCAAATATTTTGTTTAAAATTCAAAACAAAGTCTCCACTCTTTGCATGTGCTATCTCATTGAACTTATGAACAGATCTGACCAATCCGTCTTCCTTCTTTGCTCATTTTATAGTCCTCCAGTTCAATCATTAGTCCCTGACCTTTACCCCTTAATCGTGGCTTCCTGCCTTGCAGAGACTTCTCCTCAAACCCTGTTCATACTATTCACAACTAAACAGTAAACACCATTTGGAGATACGTCATTTGTTTTGTCATGGTGTGGGTAAACTGGCTTCCTGTTTTTCATCACTTGAAGTGTTGCATTTTGTGTTTTGAAGTGGGAAAGGCCATCTCTTGACGATTTTCAAGTTGTTAGAAGGTCTGGCTAATTTCCACTGTCCTTGGTTGCCGTCCTCTGCTTTTGGTTGCACATGTAGAACTTCTTGCTATCTAAGATCCGAAGGGCCAACATACAGCACACCCCCATCCATTACCCCAACTTTGTGTTGTTGATAAATTCTCTCCTTTTGGTCTTCAGTGGGAGCTTCTCTCTCTGTCTCCTTTTCTTCTCTGCAAAAGTTCATTCAAGACAAGACTATTTCCCACTTGTTCTGGAAGTCTTATTTGTGGCGGTTCTTACGAGCTCGTCTTGAAGTGGTCCTTTTTAAGTTCCTAGTTACACCTACATTGATTGTTGCAAGAAAGTCTCTTTGTTTCCTGAATGACCCACTCACTATCAGCTGATCATTATAACCAGAATAAAAAAACTGCTTTGAAGCTAATCAGTGTGCACATATGTATTTATACCTGTTGTAATGTTATCTTTCTGCGATTGACCTGATATACTCATGACTATCAAGTGATAATAAGTTCGAACTTCTGAGGGTGCAGCATTGTACTAAAAATTCTCATATAACATTGTCAGATGCATAGCTTCCATATTTATTATGGATTAGAATAAGACCTACTGATGAGGAATCAATCTTTGCATTTAGATGGTGAATTGGTGTAAATGTAAGATTGATAGTTGAAACATAGTTTCAGGTTTTGCTATGGCAATGCTGACATTTAAACCATGTACTTTGACAACAATGGCGAATGTTCTGTTTGGCTAGTGGGTGACCTAGCATGAGGGACGACAGGGCTGTCACGTGCAACCAGTCGGAAGGACCTGTGACCACGAATAGAGGAGACAGAGATAGAATGGGGCAGTTCCGTCTGAGTGCCCACTAGGCAATTTTGCATGAGAGTTAGAATCTTATACTGAATATGTTGAGTAATACTGGAGTGAATGTCGTGTATGTAGACGGGATATAGAGTCAAATTTCGGGAGGCCATAATTTATCAGTAGTTTCAATACATTCATATGACAAGTCTTATTTAGCATCTTTTGTTTTTGTTAAATTTATTAAAAAGTTAAAGCAGTCAGCAACTTTTTGTTTATCTGAATTGTAGGGCATAACCGGAAATCGCCTCGGATATTCGCCTCGACCGAATATTGGGCTATTCGGAAGTATTCGCCTCGGCAAATGTTACACCCGCAAATAGCTATAAATATCTTTTTTGATAAAATCACTTTTTTTCATAAAATAATATTTTTTCATCAAATAAATGTAGGACTAACGAACCGGACCTACTTATAAGTTATTGACTAATTAAACGAGAACTTAACATTCCATTGATTTTTCTTTAAAATAACGAAGTTAATTTATATATTTTAATTTCTTTTGGTTGCATTCCCCAGGTGCAACCAAATCAGTAATTTTCCCACTTGAATTGGCTCCACCCACTCTCGGGTGAGCATTAGAGATTAAAGACGTCGTTGATAACTTCATATTTCAAATTTTATGATGAAGTTTTACATTTTTTTCACAAATAAAGTTATATATTGTTATAGCCTAGGGTGCGACGATACACTATGTGAAGGATATTACTATAGACTTTGTATTGACTATAGATAGTTCTCCGTAGCTGTACATGTGGCAGGTTGTCTACGCTTTGCCTACGGATGGTACTTGCTGAGTCGCTGGCCAGATTTGCCGCTACTATTCGGTTCGTACTCAGATCTGGCAAATAGTGCATCCAAATACTCGGATTCGGTACTCAGTGGAAATTGTCTACTCGGTTATGCCCTACTGAATTGCTTTTTTCAACTGTTTATTTGTTACCTACTACTTAGCCTGAAGTTAAAACTTTTATAATTTACTTTTATTTGTACAAATTGGGATTTATTATATCATCCTTTCAGTTTCCAATGATACATTTTGTTCAATAAACATTTCCTCTCACTGAACTGTTTATAGAGCATGCCATACTTGTGAAATTGGGTTTCAAGGCATGATTGAAGAATGATAGTATCGTAGATCGCAGCCAGCACCAGAACACAGTGGATTGGACATCACTAACTTTACACACTTGTGATCAATCCACTCTTAAGAGCCCTTATCAGCATTTGGTGTAGTCTGTGATTATCGATCTATGAAATATTTGAATGTGGGAGCTTCTGAAAAACCACCAGATATAACAGTTAGTTAAATTGACTTCCCAAAGGCATTACTGTAGTATAACTGATTAGATGTGGCAAAAGACAGCTTATTTTGATGTTTAATTGTGCATAGATACTAGACAAACAGTCTGGCATCCATCTAACCATTAGTGTCTAATGTTCTGATCTTCTTTTACTGATGGTTACTCTTTGTCTTTGCTTTGGTGGAGGTTAAAACTGTTGAGACAATGGTTTTAGTGTGTGTGCAGTTAACTTACACTGACTGACAACTAATGATTAAAAATGGTTCTTTTCTTCTTCTCCAGGTACGATCCTGAAAATGACAAGTGGTCGCCTGTTGCATCGATGTCTACGAGTCGTATTGGTGTCGGCGTTGCCGTTGTCAACCGACTTCTATACGCTGTTGGTGGGTTTGATGGTGGTCAGCGGTTGTCAAGTGTCGAGTGCTATCATCCGGAAAAGAATGAGTGGAAACTGATTACACCAATGAATGTCAAACGAAGTGGAGCAGGTGACTAATTGGGATTTCAATAATTAACTTGATGAAGGTTCAAGACACTTAAGTATCAAGACATATCTGCAGTCCTTTAATTGTTGCACTGGTTGCTCATATAAAAAAATAATTGTCAAGACTGGGCTAATGGTCTGTAAGGTCAACCTAATTATCTTAGGCGGATAGTGATGCCTCTCTCACCATTACGAGGACATGGACCCCACTTGAAGGTGCTTATAAATAAGTCTATGCGACCTGAAAAATGAACCTGGAAAATAATGAGTGTTAGACCTAAAGGATTAGACATGGCCATTAAAGTTTATCATGAGGCCATTGGTGTTAGTGTTGTTCAGCTGAAATTGAGCCTAAAGCCACTGGAAATATGATGATTATGTTGAGATACTTTTAATTGTTCTTTTGGCAGGAAGTTATCATTCATTGGTGTTTGTTGTTTCGGTGTGTGTGTAAGGTCAGCCTCATTATCTTGGTCTATGCTGCTAATTGTTCTTTTGGCAGTAGGTCATCATTCATTGGTGTTTGTTTATTAGGTGTGTGTAGCCTGGACCAACATGTCTATGTTGTCGGTGGCTATGATGGTGTAAACCAGTTGCCTTCAGCCGAACGATACGACCCGGACACTGACCATTGGCAGATGATATCACCGCTGAACTGGCCACGCAGTGCACTTAGTTTGGCTGTTGTTAGTAACAAGATCTACACTCTAGGTAAGGCTTATGCTGAATATTCATGACTTTGTTCTATTAATTCATATATATGATTATTATTATTTTTCTCCATATTTAGCTGAGTACTAGTACTTAATGGCAACGCATCAATCAATGGCAGTGAAGAGCTGTGCATGGTCCTTATTTAACATGTAGCCATCTGAGATGATTTTATGTTACATTTTAATAGACTTTTCTATCATTTGCTTCAGTAGTTTGCTTTTGTTAGCATTTAAGAAACTAACTTCTTGGGTACATGTTTTACCAATCTTTTGCAGTGCTTTTGTTAAATATTTTTCCTGAATTTGCCAAAAGTTTTTGACCTATTAGATTTTTTAGGGTTATAAATATGATATCGAGTAGCACTATATAAGTATTACATTACATTTATGTATTGTAGGCGGCTACGATGGAACAGCATTTCTATCAAGCATCGAGTGCTATGACCCGGATGCGGAACAATGGTCAGAGGTAGCCAAAATGACATGTGGCCGCAGTGGACACGGAGTGGCTGTTGGCATCGAACCAAACTGCCGGTCAGTCAGTTTTTACTGTTCTGATAATGTTGGGCATGTGAAGGAGGAAGAGGAGAAGAGAAGAAGAAAACGGAAGAAATAGTCACAGGAGGCAAAGATAAGACAAAGATCGATGAGACCCCTGGACCGAGATGGCAATCATATGTCCTGTGCATTATTGAGGAATAGGCAAGAGGTGAAGAAAGTTGGCATTGCGGTGAGGTGCAAAGGTCTAACATTGCGGTGGAGTTGTGTACTTACTGTGTCCGTTGTGTTAGGTCATTTTAATCACAAACTTGTAAAGCACTTCTTCAAGAGAAGATCCTCATGGGCATTCCCGACATCACAACACAAAATCATGTGATCAAAACTTGTAATCTTTAAGCATTTCCAAGATGATGGGATAGCATAGATGTTTGGGCAATATGACCTATTTGTAAAAACACTGACGGCTAAGGCCAGTAGAAATTCACAAATTAACGACAATCACAGATGATGTGATTTTTGGCACATCCCATTTTTTCATCAGATGTTTGTGTTTTTCATCAGATGCCATGTTTTTATCAGAAGCCCTTGACTTTCAGGAAAAATATGAGACTTAAGCCACATAGTAAAAAATAAGTTAATTTCAGTGCTCCAACACTAAATGCAATGACTTTAATTTAGGTACTCACTTGTTTTGCGTGATTTTTTCATAGCTCTAAGCTCTCTATAATTAAACACTATAACAAATTGCTCTATGCAACGCCTTTCAGTTTCTGGTTAGTAATTTTTATTAAAATATCACAATGAAACAATCAGTTATTAAAGTAAGCAGTATTCTATAGAACGTTACACGCAGACGATGTTCGCCTAATTTGCATAAGTTGTAATGTATAACTTGATCTGTACATAGGCCTAATGATGGTGTTCAATGATAGAAGCACTCCTGTAAAATTAGTAACTTAACAACTTGGAATGACATATTTATAGTTTTAAACATTCATGTGTAGGGATAAGTTGTTTGAAGTCACATCTGAAGTCAGATCTTCTAGTTTGGATATGCATTTGGAACTGGCATTTCTCAAACTTAATTTCGTGTTTTTGTTGCCGTGTTTCTAAGTATTTCGAAAATGTGACGTGTTTTGATGATTTCTTACCATGATTTTCTACTAGGCCTACTGATGGTCAGTGTATGAGTTATGCTTGTTACTACTTGTACTAATGGTAATACTCTTATTATGTATTACTGTTTTATCTTAATATGATTGTAGTTGATTGTATTTTGTTCAGATTTGCCACACTCTATATGAGCTCTTAGCATCTGCCAATTTCTTCATCTTCTTTAATTCCTTTTGCTTGGATGCTGGCAGCTGTGGCAGTTGAAAGGACCAAGGAACCGATGCTGTGTTGAAACACAGAGCAACAGAACTCAGGCGGCGATCAGTGGCAAGCAAGGTCCATATGGATTAACAGAGCTACTCCTTGCCTCAGACAACTTATGTCAATGCTGTTCGAGCCTCCTTGGCTCAGTGCCAGTTTATAAAATAATGAATGTAATTCTCAAAATGTAACAAAGTTAATTAAGGATTTCTGTATTTCCTGCAGAGCTATATATATACATATATTTATATATCTTCCTGTGTATATATATATATATATATATATATAGGTGTATATGTACACAGAAATTTACTGTATATGTAACATTTATTATGACTGTGCTGGAGTTGAGAACACCTCTGAATAGCTGTCTTGAAGAGGTGCTATATAAATCAATGAATGATATATCAGTGTATAAGTTAAGTATGTGTGTATCAAGACACTTAATATAGTGCCTTTTAGTGTCACAAGAAAGTACTGTGCTGACTGATATAAACTGATGTATTTAAAAGTGGACAGAAAAGTATGTTGTACAGAGTTAAATACACAAAAGTATGTATATTTGTAATGATTACCTGTGTATGTGTAAATATATAATATATTATATGTATAATATATGTATGTATATATATATATGTATATATATATATATATATATATATATGTATATATATATAATCTTGAGGCGTTTATGGAAAGTCACTATTTAAAAAAAATGAAGACTATAATTATAATACAGGTGTTGGAATTCCCCAAGGTGCAGAAAGCTATATTAATTAGCCATATTTTAGCTACAGGATGTATAAACCATTGATTGATTCCTGAGCAAATACAGGGCTGTGGAATTCTGTTTTATTTCAAAGCCTTTAAATCTTTATCAATGTGCATATGCTCCATTTGTGTTGTACATCAGCATTAATTAGTATTGGTGAAAATTTCATTGTGGAACGTAGAAGATCAGTTGGATCTGGGTTCTATATACCGATTTCCAGCATTAAAACCTCCTTAATGTATATTATGAATGGATATTACTGCATTTTCTGTTCTTTGCCAACATATCGCAAGTTGTGTTATATAAATACATTGTATTACATCATAAAATTGACATGCAATTCATTCAGTGATTAACATGTGAAACTGTGCAAATAACTTATATGTGTATACTGTACAGCTATAATTAGCACTTTTGAGAAAATTTAATAAAACGGTACATGTGGCCAGTAAGGCTATTTTAAGGCTTTTCTGTTATTTCTTTCTATCCTCCACTTATCCTATCCAGTGCCGTTTTTAGGCATAGGCAACATAGGCGGTCGCCTGGGGCCCCGCCATTTTAGGGGCCCCGCCGCCAGGTAAAAAAAATTTAATTATTTAAATTACTATTACCCGTTTGTGTCATATAGTGGCCGTGGAAATCAATTCTTTTTCAAATTAAATTTTTTTTAAATATCGGATCTTATAGAGGACTTTTTGAAGTGAGATGTGAGTCACATCAAAATATTTTTTCAAAGTAAAAATCAAAAATAAAATACAAAAAGTAATTATTTAATTTATTAAACCATAATTAAATTGTTAAAAACATGCATACAAACATTTGATATTTATTAATAAAAAAAAGTAATAAAAAAAAGTAATAAAAAAATATTTTTATTACTTTTAGATATAGCTCCAAATCATTTCTCGAAGTCAAAGTTTTTCTAAATTTTTATTTGCAAGCATGATTTGATTTTGGATCTTTCGAAAAGTAGACATAGTCATCTGTCTTTCCGGTTATCAAACTGTTTATACATAATTATTCATTTTAAATATTATTGACCATGTCACACAAATATTTGTCAGGAGCTCAAAAGAGGAAATTAGCGAATGAAAGAGAGTCCGAGGCAGCTGCACAAGAGGTTCTTTGCTGAAGTTTATACGTGTAGAACAAGAAGACGAAAACAGTGATGTGTTTGAAAACATCGACGTGGTTCAAGAAATACAGGAAAACAATATTGTCAATGTGAGCACAGAACAGTCAAGTGAAACAGATGCCGGATTAACAAATGCAGAGACAACAGTCACAACAGAGCAGCCTTTGCAGAATACCGTGGATACAGAAAGAAGTGAAATAACTTGGGATGTAGAAGACATTGGCAAATGGCCTCTGTTATTAAACAGCAAACTACGTGAACATATCATTGAGAAAGGACCTGTAAGTAATGAAGGTCAAGGAATTGATTATCCACGAGATATACAAGGTAGAAAATTCACAGAAAATAATTACTACAGAAAACTTAGTAACTGTGAACTTGTCCATAGACGCTGGCTTATATATTCAAAAAGTGCAGATGCTGTTTTTTGTTTTGCATGCAAGGTTTTGGTAGCATCAACTTTAACATAGCCACAGTGGGTATATATGACTGGAAAAATATTTCCAATGTATTACATCAGCACGAAAAATCACAATATCACCTTGAAAACATGCACAAATGGCTTGAGCTGGTAATGAGATTAAAGGTCAACAAAACTATTGATGCCAAGAATCAGATATTGCTGCAAGCAGAAAAGCAACATTGGCGCAACATACTTGAGCAGATAATATCAATCGTTGGATATCTATCAAAAAACAATCTTGCATTCAGGGGAAGTGTTGACAAGTTACACCAACCCAGAAATGGAAATTTTTTGAGTTTAGTAGAATTAATTGGAAAATATGACACAGTGATGAATGAACATCTTAGAAGAATCAATGGAAATGAGGTACATGATCATTACCTAGGGCCAGGTATTCAAAATGAAATAATTACATTAATGGGTTGCAAAGTGACAGAAAAAATTATTTCATTGATATCCTTGGCAAAATATTTCTTGGTAATTTTGGACTGTACCCCTGACATAAGTCATCAGGAACAAATGTCATTAGTGATTCAGAACAGATAACCGTTAAAGAATCGTTTATCACATTTCTTAAAGTTGACGACACCACAGGTCGTGGACTTTTTGCAAACTCTTTTGGATGAACTGCAGTGACTGGGATTATCCATAGCTAACATTAGAGGACAAGGATATGATAATGGTGCTAACATGAGGGGGCGAATTTCTGGTGTCCAGGCAAGGTTACTGGGACAAAATCCTCGAGCTTTTTTTCTACCATGTGCATGCCATAGTCTCAATTTGGTTTTGTGCGACATGGCCAAATCTTCAGTAGATGCCATATCATTTTTCGGTTTATGTCAGCGAATTTACGTGCTGTTCTCTGCTTCCACTTAGCGATGGGAAATATTCAAGAGAAATGTGCCTGGAAATACAGTTAAACCTTTATGTGAAACACGGTGGGAGAGCAGGGTAGAAAGTGTTCGAACATTGCGATATCAGTCTCTGGACATTTATGATGCGTTGGTAGAAGTGTCTGAGGAAGCCAGAGATCCAAAAGCAAAAAGTGAAGCCGAGTCATTGGCCAATGAAATCACTAGCTTCAAGTTTTTAACATCTGTTGTGATATGGTATGACATACTTGTTAAAATTGAAAGTGTAAGTAAAGTAATGCAGAGCACAACATTGCAATTGGATTCTGCATTAACCCTTCTGAACAATACAAGAGCATTTTCGGTAAAGTATAGAGACACTGGATTTAAGGAAGCACAGGTTACTGCAAAAGAATTGGCAGAAACATTGGGTGTTGAGCCAAAATTTTCTCATCCCAGCATAAAAAGAATATCGCGGAAAAAATGTCAACATGATTATGAAGAAATCAATGATCCAATAGTATGTCCCAAAAAAAAATTTCAGGTGGAATTTTTCAATGTTGTAATTGACAAAGCAATATTTGCTGTTGATGAAACGTTAGTTAGCTTACAAGTTCACCAAGAAAATTTTGGTTTTTTATATGACATGAAGAAATTAAATGAAATGGCAAAAAATGAACTAATGGCAAAATGTACGAAACTGGAGAATATACTATCACATAATGATAGTTCTGATTTAAATGGAATTGAACTATACGAAGAGTTGACTACATTGCCGTCAATATTGCCAAATGCAAAGTCTGTGTTGGACATTATGCAATTTATCCATAACAACCAGCAAATGGATAGTTATCCAAATGTGTACATTGCTCTTCGAATTTTAATGACAATGCCTGTAACTGTAGCAACAAAAGAGAGGAGCTTCTCTAAGTTGAAATTAATAAAAAATTACCTCCGATCAACGATGAGTCAAGAACGTTTGACTGGACTTGCTATCCTATCGATTGAGCAAGGAATAGCCTCGTCATTGTCATATGACAGTATTATTACAGAATTTGCAAACATAAAAGCAAGAAAAATTACTTTTAATTGAAGTACTTTACTTAATCTGACAGTTTCTGACTTAATGTAACTGGAAGTTTGGAACTCAACTATTTCTAAATTTTCATTTTGAATGAAACTAAGTTAACTAAGAATGAAAATATGAATTTTTAAAATTTCAAAAAGATGTAAAGTCCTTACTATGAGTGTTAGGAATGGTCAGTTTTGCGTTTTCGTATGCTTGAAAACAGTTGGCGGATGGGGCCTTATCCCTATAGTTTTAGGGCCCCATACAATAATGTTGCCTAGGGCCCCACAAATTCTAAGGACGGCCCTGATCCTATCCAGCAAATTTTGTAATGCTTTTAACTAGAGATAATTTGTTTGGGATCAAATACTAAAATTTAAACACTAAACAAAAGATGACATGTGTTTCTCTAATGCTTGGAGGTTTTTTATGTAGAATCTGCTCTTCAGACACTTATATTTAGCAAACTGTGGATGGAACTGCTTTAACTGCAAACCCTAAATAAATACCACTAGCACTAACCATGCCAAATACGTCTTGATTTAATAAAATAATTCCCATGGTTCAGGTAACCCTTTTAATCACGTTTACTTTAAAACCACCAGCAGCTGATCTTAGAGGTCAACTCTTTTTCATACATTAAAAAACCATGATCACATTTTTGCATGGTATAGTTTTGAGTAATGCTGTAACGAGTTTAAGCATGCTATTAAAAACCGTTCCAAAGCGAGATTCCGTAAGACCATAAAAAACTGCAAATCCTGCTGCATTTATAATTTTGATTGATACACTGGTAAAAACTCTCTGAGTTTGAATGCAAATCCTAGATTGCCTTCAACCTTCAGGTAACCTTTAATAAATGCCTGCAACACACAAAAGAACACTTTAAAAATACGAACAATGCATAGTAGTGCTTATTTAATTTTCCGTTTTTAATAGGTTCACACTTAAAGGTTTTAACTTCAAGGTAAGGAAACAAGAAACACCTGATACTTGAAAAATTTACCGAATGCATGAGTTCTAATTGAAACAAAGATAATTGCAAAGCAGCCAATGCGCATTGTCAGCTGTCAAAGTATTGACAAAATATTAATTAAATAAACATCTGCAGATGGCAAGTGGATAGTATTTCACATATATATCAACAAACAGTTGAAATTATAATCATGTATATATGCATTCATCTGCTCAATTCATTTAAGCAATGTCATACCTCTGAAGGACTGAGTTTGCCTGTACTTATCTTGAGAAAGTACTCATCACAAATAGTGATAGTTACATCACACGTGCCTAGATGTCAAAGTAACAACAGCATTTTTTCTTATATAGACGTAGATATCAACTTAAAAAATGTATATAACTACAATTATTAACAATGATCAGAAGGATGAAGACGACTACACCCTGGGGAAAAATCATGCAATCTAATTCATATTAATTAAATGAAGCTCAACAGACCTATTTTAAATAATCATTGACTTTTGAACTATGTGCAGCACCATTTCTTCATCCTCGGCCTTTCTATGCACTATACAAATTGTCTTATTATTATTATTATAATGAGCAAAGTCACAAAACAACGTCTTCACATATATATTTTTATCATAATCTCTGTTTCTGCTCCAAAAAGCTTCACTAATATTACTTAACCAAATTTTAAATGAGCTGTCGTTGTGTAGACCATAATAGAACAACAGCATTTTTGTATACCAAAATTTAATTACTCTTTAGAAAGAAATGAATCAAGTTTCTAAATTCAGATTCTGCATATATTCCAACTCTGTGCATAAACTTAATCCTAGTCATGCAGCTGACGAATATGAGCATATAAAGGCTAGAACCTGGTGACTTTTTGTCAAGTAAGTGATCATATGCTAAGTACTGAAATGATACATGAATAAATTATACATAAATAAGTAATATAGAAATAAATTATATATACTACTAATAAATAAAATATCTTTGTTTAGTTTCAAACTGACAAACCACGATATGATTACAAGTACAGTAATAATGGACGATAACAAACTTATTACAGGATGAAAATTTAACTATCAGCAGCCATGCAAGGCACCATCATGTTATACAACTGAATGTCTTTGGCTTGGGAGCCACTTCAACATGCTGTCTCAAACTCATACTGGACTCCTCAAAGTTGTGTGAACTTGACTTGCTTGCTTCAGTCTCAATTAAGGAATTCATAGACAAATTTACTCTGTTTTGTCGTTACCGTGTAACTCTTCACTGGGGCAGTGGTCTTTCCTTCTATCAAGTGCCAAGGCTTTGACTCTGGCTCCCCTTCAGATAACTGTCGTATCCTAACCTGTCTTTCCTCTTGAAGCTTCTCGAGAAATGTGTCTTTGTGCAACTTGTGTACTATCTTGACTCTCACTCATTAAAGCCTTTCTCTCCAGTCCAGATTTTGGAAATTCTACTCCACAGAATATGCTGAATATTCTGGCACACTATTTCGTGCCATGGATTGCCTTATCTCAATGGTATCTATGATAATAGCGCTGCTTTTAACACTGTTGATCACATTATTCTTCTTGAACAGCTGTCTAAATCATTTGGGATTGCCGACTCTATTCTTCTCTTGTTCCTGTCATTCCTTACGGACCGCTCTGTCTTGATGGTTTTTTATCAATGACTCTCTCCAATTGCTCCCCATCCACCAGCATATTCTTAAGGGATGCTCCTTCATGCAGACTGTCTTGCTGCTTCTGATCCACTCTATCTCAGGGCCTACTGCAATCTAGTATCATCCTTACCCAGTTATTCCTCCCAACGGTCCTAAGCTCGGTACTATCTGGTCATCACACGGACACATATTTCTATGGTTTTGTCTAGTTTCTGTACTCTAGGTCCCTCTAGCTGACAATGGCTACCTTAGAACCAACTATTCTTCTTTAACACCTGATTAGTTCCGTAAGCACCTGAAAACTGACCTTTTCGTCAGTGATGCCACTGGCCTGGGTCAGGAGCACCTCTGACTTGAAGTGGCACTATATAAATACTTTATTACAATTATGTATGAATGGCACACAAAGACAATGTCGGACATTCTTACTCACCTGCTGAGTCATACTTTACATTACCACTGCCATACTTCAAGTCTACAATCCAGACACCCTGATTGCCATCCAGGTTGATCTTGAAACAGTAGATACCTTTAATTTTATCCACAAATGACTTGCCCTCCTATGAAAAAAAGCCAGACAGTTTTATTGAAGTACATCTTTGATATCCATGTATTGTGGAGTGTTGACATATGTGAATTAAAACACATATCTCATTTCCTTATTGCCTTACGATATGCATGGAAAACTGTTTCCATACAAGGTAAATGTCCCTAAATTAATTGAACAGTACTTAATAATCCAGTAATGCAAGGAGATTACAAAAGTCTACATCTTTATGACACCAATATACAATATAAAGACATTCAAATTCAAGACAGCTAAGTTCTTCTAGCTTAGCTTCAGATCCTCATCCAAATTTTAGTTACAAAGCCAGTGTGCTAGGGTCAATCCTGGAGGACCCACTCTGAAAAAAATCACCCTAATCTCTGATGAGGTTTTCCCTGAATATGCTCCTGTAGACTGATTTTTCCAATACTACAAAAATGATTTAAAGTCAAGATTCAATAAATGCAGACTCAACCTTTTCCACTCTTTTCCGAATTTCATCAAAAACAGCTTTAGATTTGAATTTAATTTCAGGAACTGGTGCAATTGGTGCCAACTCAATCTTCACTGATTCCGCAGTGTTCCGAAAGGAAGCCATGGGTGCTGTTATTTCTAACTCGGAAATCTGAAAAAGTATTCCATACAATCATTTTTGCACCATTTATTACTTGGCCTGGAAAATGCATCACATATGTAGATACATTTTTAAGGCCGTACCAAGCCATAATTGCGCACTGTGCTTAGCATCAATCTGGTGCCCCCATTTTAAAATTGTGCATTTTATGGAATAATTAAGTTATTCCATCCAGAAATTTGTACCCTTTCCACATTTGCGCCCTGGGCCATGGCCCAGCTGGCCCCCTTGATACAGCCCTGTATATCTTTTCATGTTTCCAAACCGATATAATAATGTAATTTGTTCATCACAGCCAAGCTCATCTAGCCCCTTAATCGTTAAATCCTCATTCACCATTAATTAGTGGAATTGTGCTAAAAACCAAATGATTTCCCAAGTCACTCCTGCATTGAAATTTTTTCTCCATGATACTGGTTTTGGGTAACTGTTCTCAATGCTGAATCCAAAAACTCAAGGGCATCTACAGATCATACAAATTTGGAAATGCAGTGTCCTTCAAACCTCTGAAAATTAGGAAGTTTAAGAGTTCAATAATATCATTCCATGTCAGATATGATATGAGGTGCATGATATTAAAGAAATGATAGACTACAAAATACTGGTCAGCGAATTCTAGTTTCAATGGCCATCCACTGACAACATCCATTCCAAGAGCCTATCGCTATTCTAGTGCAACACTCGACAAGTTGATCAATTGCAATATTTCTACTGTAGCGGGTGAGTAAAGTGCAGAAACAGGTCAGCTGATTGGTTTAGAGAAGGTCTCTGAGTTGCCGTATGGAGGAATCCGGGCCTCTGCCGTCCGGTTCTGTGTCCATAGTGCAAAGGTTCGATAGTCCGAAGTTTGCATGGTGTCCAGTCGATAGGTGATAAGATTGTGGTTTTATAGGTAGCTGGATTGATGAAGAGAATTATGTTTGGCTAGAAGCTTAATTGCACCATTCTTTTCATACATCCAGCTCCCACTGCAGCACGATTCCTTTCATATCAATCCAGCACCCAGTTTTACACATTCTTTTCATCAATTGATCCAGCTTCTAGTTAAATTAATGTCAGACTATAGAATCTTCGGACTATCGAACCTTCGGATTATCGAGCAGACAACCTGCCATACGCTCTGATGCTGAGTTCACTCATGAAAAGAGCACTTTTAAAACAATGTTATATGCACTGTGTAACATTGTTTTATGGTTAAATGTGTTGAAGTTGTCAATAAGCCTATAAAGCACATTTAAAAACCTGGCAACTGCAGTCACTTCAACAGAAGAACACCGAGGAAGTCGGTGGTCATGTAAGTTGTCGGTTTCAGAAATGCCTTGCGAAGACTAGATGAGTGAAATTAATATTGCAATCAATCTCAATTCGCCAAATTACAAAGAAAACGACTGAAAGAAGAAGATATTTGAAAATAAACCAGATTAGGACCATTTCGTTCAGCTGACAATGCAGCAAGGACAATGAAAAGTGGAGGCAAGAATAGAGAAATTCTCACAAGGCAGAATGCACAGATTTGCCACAAAGATGACATGAAAGAACACACTGAGGAAGAAAACGGCAATGACACTGAAAAGACCTGAACAGGAAATTAAAAGAAGTAGCAATTACAAAGGATGAAAGAAGACTATAAAACCATGTGAAAGCATACAATGAAAACTATAAAATTCAAATATCTGTTATTTGCTTCCAATTTTACATAATTATACCGGTTCAGTATGCAGAGTACACACTACATGTGTGGAACGATGGCTGATTGGTTAGAGCAGTCGGCCCGTAAAACTCAGTGTGCTGAGTGAGCGGGTTCAACCCTCGTCCGTGGTGTCAGTCACTATATAGGGACCTCGAGCAAGTCTTTCACACACAGTTGCTCTGCAGTACAACTGCAATTGCGTCGTCAAGGCGCATGCACTTCTGAGCAAAAGATGTTGAAAAAAGGGTGATATCAAACTTCAAGAATTTCAATTTACATGATTTACAAATGAGAAGAAATAGGAAGCCCAAAAGGGTCAAATGACCCACTTAATGACTTAATAGTGCCACCCAAGTTGCATTGATAGTTTAAGGCAGCAGTAAGATACATCATACAGTGGAGGCAAAAAATATTACTAATATCAAAAGATAATCCACCAGGCATCAACAGCGTCTTTGATGCCACATGATGTCATTCAGAGCAGAAGATTACGAACATGGAAATCAAAGGAAGAGTAGGCAACACCAGGAATATCGTGCAACTCATAATGAGGCGAAAGTTAAACCTGTTTAGACACATTTACAGAATGAAAGATAATAGGATAGTGAAGACTGTGGTGTTTGGAGATATGGATGGAAAAACAAGAGGACGACCATGCGGAGAACGAATTGATGATATCAAAGAGTAGTGTGAGGAAGAAGTTTACATGTTGTCAAGGAAGGTGCAAGACCGGTAAGACTGGAAGACTTGGAGAAGATGTGTCAAAGTTGTATTGGACACCCATGGGCAATGAGCCCAAGGATTTGAATTGGTATGCAACATAATTTTCTTAAGTTTCACAGTGCAACACAAAAGTGTGTAATCAAATTAGAATGTGCAGGGGCTATCTGCATGGTTGGGTCATTTACATTGCATGTCTATTTACAACTTTGAATCCAACGCCTGAGAAGATCTGGAATAATGTAGATGGGTTAGTTGAAATGTCAAATGACTTGTTTAGGTCTTCATCACACAGAGTCGGTAAAGCAATGATTATAGAATCAACATGAAACCTAATTATGGTGATATTCTTCATACTGACTTGCTAATTATTGCCTTACCAACTCTCAATTCGACTTAGTACGAAAGGCAGCAATGGTACTCGGCTAAAAGAAAACTAAAGCAGGAATCTATTTCAATGTGGAAAAAGAATCTTTGATTTGCTTAATTTGATTTTGGCTATCTAACTAGACAATGAAAGAACTATAGTGATGTCAAAAAGATCAGCATCAAAAGAGAATTTAATGAACCAATGCAACAAATTCTTCTATCTCGAAGGTTTAATACATGTAAATGGTAATAGAGAGGACATTGACAGCACTTCACACACATTTGGATGAAAATGCTTGTATAATGTAGAGAAGCAGAGAAATAATAAGAAAAATAGGTGAAACAATGATTCAAGTGGCGCCAGAGATGGTGATCTCGGGGGGCCGAGGGGGACAAATCCCCCACCTTTTACCGAGAGGTGACATGCTATACGTTTGTCCCCTCCACATTTCTTACCCTTCTCATTGGGTGTCCCCACCTCTCAACCAAGATCGCTGCCTCTGAGTGGCGCTATTTAAGTGCTCCATTACCTTACATTACAAAGATGCAATCCATTTTGCTATTTGAATCATAAGAATGCTGGACAATAAGATAGCAAGGTGAAAACCGAATCCTCAAAACAGAAACAAACTGGCTACAGAAAAGATCACATCCCTACTATAAAGCTGAAAATTATTTTAAAATGTGTGGAGCTTCTGCGGCCCAAACGTCAGCCTCTTAACACACAAAAAATTGCTTTTGCGGCCAAAGGTTCTTAGCATATGTCTAAACACGACACTAACCCCGACTCTAACCGACCATCACCATGCCCAACCTGACCCTAACCGACCTCGATGCATGCTAACAATTTTTTGGGTGTTTTTAACAATACGCATGCGTCTTAGCATATATCTAAACACGACACTAACCCAGACTCTAACCAACCATCATCATGCCCAACCTGACCCTAATCGACCTCGACGCATGCTAACAATTTTTTGGGTGTTTTTAACAATATGCATGCACCGAGGGTTGCACGTGTGCAGAGGTCTCTACCCGCTAAATGTTATAATTGTTTGACCGTAGAAGTGACGTTTTCATTAGGGTAATCTATCGTTTTAGCATCATAAATTCATTGCACCTGACAAAGCCATTATAGTCGGCTAATCGGCCCTAACGCTCTTCCGGAACTTGATAAAAAGAAATACACATAAATGGAAGCTGGATGTGATGAAAAGAAATACACACAAATGGAAGCTGGATTTTATCAAAAGAATGAAATAAATGGAAGCTGGACTGATCAACTGAATATGATCGAGTGGCCACCTTGCGTATAATGAATTTGTGACGCTAAAACAATACAGTGTAAGAGTGGTCGGAATTTGTGGCGCTAAAACGATAGATTACCTTCGTTAGTATAGCGGCCGAACTTTCGGCCGCAGAAGATTTATCCTTACAAAATAAGATAATCCTTGGATATTAAAAGAAAAGTCTGATAGTCAGGGACTAATGAAAATGACCATGAAAAAATGACCACGAATAAATTAGATTAAACTAAATGTAAACGTGAATGGCATTTAATTGTGTGAATTTTCATCGACAAATGCATCGAAAACATAAACAATGTTAACGTACATGTGCTGCACATACATACGTCTTTTGGCTACCCTTCAAACTCTTATGAATATTTATAAGCCTGAGCGCTCAGGTGAGAGGGCGGGGCATTTATTCTAACCAATGAGCGACTGTCTGTTCTAAGTTTAATCGCATCTTCAGCTTATCAACGAATTGTAGGGATGAGGTCAGATAAAGCAATTTGGAGGTCGACATCGAAGGTGTTGGCCTTTAGATTGCGTAATAAGTAAAACTATTGCTCGTTAACACAGATATGCCACTGTCTGTCCAGGTTTCCCTTTAGCTAACAGAGCCATATAAATTAACATGATGATAGACAACAATTTCCCTACAGCAAGATGACCATATCAGACAAGACTAAAGGTACCGTATAGGGCCATTTCAAGATCACATATGCTACATCAAATTATTGCTATTAATTCTCGCGGAATATCCACAGCACTTTCTCAAAGTTTGAAATTAGAAGCATGTAGTCTACAGTGCATTCAAGTCCCCACTTGACCAGAACAATAAATTACTAAGGTTTAGAGCCTCGTTTCTTGAATTGATTAAAGCCCTGATAGCAATTGAACAGTTAAAACAGAGCTTTAGCATAGCCATAGCTGACGCTGTATTTATTCAGAAAATTAATTAATTAATTATAATAATTTATTCAATGAGACGCTCGTCGCTGGTCAGGTGATTCGCGGGTTCTAGGTTTTCGACAGCCGACATCGTCTCGCCTGTTACACGGCGCTGCAAATCAGAGCGTTGCGATGCGTGTTATCTTCACATGGTTAATTTACTTCTCAGGACAAATCTCGTCGCGTCTCGATGACTGTCAGTCGTGAAGTCGCGCCTGAGCAGCAGACGACCACAGACCGAATCACACGAAAGTTTCTTTAAATTGCGAATAGTAGAAGTGTTTCACAGCGAAATGTTTGATTTGAGAGCGTTGGAAAGCGATAGCCCGGCCGGTGCGCTGGTGCTTGTAGCCGTTTCGGCGCTACTTTCCGTTTCGTGGTTGAAGTACCGAGGGTTGGAGTACATTATCATACACTACCGATGGATCTTCGTAATTTTTTTCCTCATGCCATTGTCTGTCGCCTACGATGTCTTCTTCTACCTCAGAAACTGGCTTATCTTTAGAATGAACAGTGCTCCTGAAAAGCATGACGAAAAAGTTAAAGATGTCCAACAACAGGTAGCATCATTGACATTAACATCATTGACTCTTCTTTGTAGGCTGTAGGAATACTGCTCATTGGTGTTCAGTCCTTACATGTATGTTTGGGCAACTGTGTTCGTCAACGAGCCCTTAGCCTTTTCCAGTTTTGGTTCGGCCTGTAAATTATTCTTTGAAGATATACTTTGTATTGTGGCCTGTGACTTGGAAGTATAAAACTTGTTCTTAACATTGACAGTGGACATGATTCACAGGCCTAGTAACTTCAATATTTACATGGATCATTCATTGCTTAAGGAGTACACAATAAAATCAACTAGACATCTCTCTTTGGCGCATTCAAATAGCAGCTGCAGTAGAGTCATTAGTTTTATTTTACAACATCATTGACATACATTTTAATAAAGCAGAAAATGTGTATCATTTTATGTTAAAAACTAAGGTTATTTAAAAGAGGTTTTCTATGATATTCCTACATAGATAAAATTTCACTTTAGGGCCAGTGACAATTTGGAGTAGGCCTGTGCTGCATTGAATCTCTGTTGCTTTTACTCTCCAGTTTCTTTTCATTAGGTATAACATTCCACAAGTTTGTGAGGTTACAGCATGATTTCTTACTCTACTCGTATCTTTTACTTCTATACAAATCCAACTCCTGCTGTTCACAATGACATCCGCAGAGCTTGTATGATGACAGCATTTAGTCTTGTTGATTTGTCTGCTGCTTTGGATCTTGTGGACTGTTTATTCCACTTCTTGGAGAACTTCTCCAGCATTGCTCTCTCCATCATTGGCTGAGGTTTCTGGTCCCTTTTTTAATTGGTTTGCTACTTATAATATCTGAGTACTCAATCAATATACTTAAATGACAGTTATTCATCCAGAGATTACTACTGTGTGGCATCTGTTAGATTTTGGTCATTGGCCCCAGGGGCGTCCAGATAGGGCGGTCCAAAGGCAAATGCCTCCAATTTCACCTATGGGGGGTATTCTTTAGTCTTGGAGGAATATTCTGCCTTCCATACCCTTGGGACCGGGGAGGGGGGTTTGCCTCCATCACTCAGAGGGGATTGACACCCCTGATTGGCCCTGTTTTGTTCACAATCAGAGGCAGAGACTTAGGGAGAACAGGAGGGATGGTCCCATCCCAAATGTTAGGTGGAGGGGATGGAGCTGCTAATATCCCCCAATATTTCCTTAATATTTCATACATATTATAAATTTCTACAGCGCTGTGTATCCTTTCTTGCTACATCCATGTTTGAGAAACTAAATAAGTTTTCGACCTGGCCCCTCTCCCCCAAACCCAGGATCAAGTCTTAAACTATGTTCGCAATGTACATCACACCACTATTTGTGCTTGGTAGACATGCAATAAGATATCCTTTTGTGTGAACTATACTCAAATATACACTTCTTTTGACACTTGTAGTTCATCTATGCAGCTGTGCTCTTCTGCCTTTGAGGCTAAGTGGCCGTGGGGTTATGGTAAATGAACCTCTTAGCCTGTCAAAACTGAATTTATGCTCCTGGCCAATCAGCAGCAGTTGAAATAGTTTGAATGGTTTGGATCATTCAGACTGGTATACCTATTTGTTGAGGTGGATGATTCCACGGGTAACCTTGGATATTGGCTTTAACTTTAGGGTGTCTCTTATCTACTATTTCTGTGGTATTTTAAAAATGTCATACTTGCATATTCGTCACATATTCAGAAATAGGCATCCAAGGAAACTTCAAGGAAGGTCCAAGGAAAGGCGTCCATATTCAGAGATAGGCGTCCAAGAAAAATTTAAAAAAAAATACTTCTAAGATTTGTCTAGTGAAGAATGCATTGGTTTCCATTGCTTGAACTACTGTTGCACTTTTCTAACTGATATTATTAAGTCTTATTGTCAGAGGCTCCAGGAAATTCGGAATTCTTTGCTTTATAGTCTTAAACAATACATCAGGATCTGAACATGAGCATATGACGTTTTGTTCTCAAAATGATCTATTTTATAATTGCATATCCACCATAAGTTCTCTATGTCTCTACAAACTGATCAATTGTAATGACTTTGGTCTGGTCCATCCATGGTTGATGCTTTGTGCATCAGACAGTGGCACTATAGAAGTTACTAATCAACGGCAATAAATAATTTAGTAAGCAATTCACATGATGATTATGAAACGATAGAAAGATATATTGCTTGGCCAATGTGTATTAACTGAAAATTGGAAGACGTTGCTTGCATTTTATAACTGTGATGTTCCTCTGAGAAGGACCACATGACTCCCTGAGTTTGTAACAGTCTGTACTGTAAGACCATGAAATAGTTATATGTAACTTAAAATTGTAGGCCTAGTGCATTACTTAAACTGTGGTCATAATAATAGGACTTTTCCAGGTTGAATTAGCTATGAGCAAGCAGTTGGATGCAGGCCACATCGGCTTATAGCAAGGCCTCTTTTAATTAATAAAATACAGGCACATGCCTTCATTTGCCTCAGGTTGAAATTTTGAAACTACCTGAAGTACACAAGCACTTTATGCCAGTACACATGCACTTTACAATAACTATGTTTAATAGACCTACAGGTGAGTAGAATAGGTGTCTTTTAGATACACAAGAGATTGACTCTTATAGGTGAAGTAGGCTTCAGATGTAACAGGCATTGCACTTTGAGGCTCCTCGGATAACAATGGATAACAATGGCCGTGAACCCTTGCTGTTTAAGCAATGTCCAAAAACAGTTTTGGCAGCCTACAATAATGTGATTTCAACCTAAGTCGAATATTAACCAGTGACACTTCAGCAGGATCTCAGATTTAGCAGCTGTTGCTTAACTGTGACAGGAGATATCATAGACCAATACATACATTTGAACTTCGAGAACTTATACTGTTTTTGGAGCCTGTCAAAACCATTTTGGTCAAACTTTTTGCAATGCATACAGTGGTGGAAATAATTATTTCATCACCCTGCAAAAAGGTTTAAATCGGTTTAACACATTTAAAATCAGTTTTTTTTAATTGTTGTCACTCAAATTATTTTGTAAACAAGTACAAAATCTGTCATTTACATATCTTCAGGAATGTATGTTGGTCGATAGAAGGAAGACGGTAAAGAAAACTTAATTCTTTCTACTCATAATGTCTCCTTGTGCTACCTCTAGCTTGATCACAGGGTGATAAAATAATTTCCATCACTGTATTTGCGCAGATCATTTCATGCAGAGTTACAAATAATTGGTGACCAGTATTTAAAAGAGCCCGATGTTTATTGGTAAACAATACACTTTGCCCCAGGTCCGGGATGAAATACCCTATTGTGTATCTTTTTACCACGAATAATTAGGACTGCAGACAGGTGTTTAAACAAGCAGACATAAATATTTTACTCAAATAAAATTTACATACCAGCGGGTGCATCATGAGACTGGCATCTAATTGAGACAAGACACTTGAATTAAGTTTTATGGCATATCAATCAAATATGTTTTTATTGACCCCGTTAGTATTGTACACTGTTATTACCTAACAAGTACAAAAACGAAAAAAGCTGTACAAAAGAAAATCTTAGCAACAACATTACATTCTAAGGGACTGGACAATTGGGAAACAAAGGACCTTAAGGGACCCAAAGATCCCGCTAGCCGGGCCTATCCTTCTCATGAAATGTTAGTCAGCAGTAGGTCAAAGTGCAGTTAACAGAAGTTTTTGTTTTAACTAGTTAACAATATATAAATCCCAAGATATTGATAGTAACAATAAGTAATGATGATTAAAATGATTATATATATAAATGCAATAACATGAATAAGATGATTAAACAGTAATAAGAGAATTACGAAGTATTAGTAGCAGATAGGTGTGTCTTGAGTTTTTTTCTCAAATATACTGATACTCTATAGAGAGATGATTATCGCGTGTCACTTACTGTTAACCAACTGTAAGCATACTTACTAGCTGACCATCACCACTTATATTCTGAGATTATCATCTATATAGAGGTATTCACCCACTCTCACGCTTATTAACAGGAAATGATTATCGCATGTCACTGACGGTCTGCTCACCAGCTGTAGCTGCTTACTAGCTGACCTTCACCGCTTATTAAATCGTGTCACGGACCGTATGCAGTATTTATGCATCCAGCAAGATAAATAAAGATTCAGAACTGGACTCACTTTGTCTCGTGTACGACACGATAATTAGTTGCTTGTTTCATATATTTTACATAATGGCAGTTAAATATATAAATTTTCATCATCCGTTCATATTTCACACTGGGGGTGGGGAGGGGGGTAATTGCCCGAGGGGCAATTGTCTGGGGGCAAACGTCCGTTCCCCCATGGATGCGTCATTAAATAAACTTATCACACACATGCTCACCTTATATTACGCACCATTTCGTCTACGTGCAATCGGCATAATTTTCAGCAGAGATTTGATCATTTGAACATGGATAAATTTAATTGAGAGCAGCAATGGATGGTTGGCGCTCTGCTACGGTGGGTTCATGTATATGAAGAAGACGGAGAAGCCTATGGTCGACACGGGTGGGGGGCAATTGTCCTAGTCGGGGGGGGGGGAGGGAGCAAATGTCCTACACTCGTTAGATCCATGGTGGCAAACGATTTGTCGCAATGAATGCAATAAACTTTATCAGTATTTTCGTTATTTCCATTAACCAATAACTTGAATCCAAAATATTAATGTAATCGACTGATATATGTTTATATTTAATAGCTCGATTACTATCCGCCTCCATATTGCAATGTTTATTGTTTTATTGTTGCCAGACTTCCGTTACATGTTAGAGATTGTTAGTGATGGGTATAATAATCGAAACGAGTAATCGTTAAGCAAAAATTTAATCGTTAAAATAAATTAACGATTAATTGATTAATTAACCGTTAATGTCTGCAGCCCTAATGTCTGCAATACACACACACAACTAACACACAACTTTTAAATAACTTTTCATAGGTAGCTTCACGAGTGAGGACTTTATTTTTAAAAGCGGGCTAAACTTAATTAGGTTACATACATGTATGTGCATGACCTAATAAAATGAGGGATGATTTATGAACCAGCCTATTACTAATAATTACTTTAGTTATCAACATTGTGATGAATTACATGTATATTGGAAAATTCTGTCCATTTACTTGCCACTTCCGTATATATTTGTGTGTGTGTGTGTGCTTGTGTGGATGTGTGTGTGTGTGTGTGTGTGTGTGTGTGTGTGTGTGTGTGTGTAGATGTGTGTGTACAGGTGTGTTTGTGTGTGTGTTTTCAAACTGACAAACTGCAGTATGATTACATAATGAATCATATAATAACATAGTACTAACAGATAATTTAACAAGTTTAATAGGAGTCGAATTTAACTGTAGGGCGGCTTGTAAGTCAACCATCTGTGCTGCTGCTGATAGCGAATGGTAGGATTAATTAACCTTGTGGGGTTAGTACCTCATGGGGCTAGCAGGCATTGAACCCGCATCCTTCTGATATTTGTGCCTGCATGTCATCATTCAGCCATCTCCCTTTGACATAGTGACTTCTGAATGGTCAGGTCATTCAATTGTTGGAATTATTTTGTTGCACCAAAACTGAAAGTTCGTTGAACTCTTATCACAATGCAAAACTTTGTACCAACAAATGAGGAAGCTGTGGAGACACAGTACTGTTTGGATGCAGGGCAATAAATAAAAATAAAAGCAATCTAAGAATCAGAGTCCATTGATCGAGTGCAATATATCTATAACTGGTGAGGGAGCTGTGGCTTCTATCCCCCCCGGGGTAATTGAGACAAATATCCCCCCACCATGCCTTTGGTCGATAACGGACTTCGGATAAAATGCAAATTGTTTCAGGGGTAATTAGGAAATTTGTAGCAGCTAGCAAAAGCAATTCAGAATTTCAGACATTGCATTGTATACAAAATTACAATACTTGACTAAACTACAATAGTTATGCTTCTTAGAATATAAAACAACATTACCATTGTAAGTAACATTGTTACAATAGCAATGTTACTTAACTAAAACAGGACAGTTACTTAACTAAAATACACAGATGCAGGAATTAAGTTATCATTCTCCAATGAGCCCAGCTACAATAACAGCGTATTGAGCTCAAATAACTGAAAAGGTCTGTGTATGGACCGTGATCAGATATCGTGATAAGATTTCATTTAAGTTGTTCCTTCGACATCTCAAACCTATCTATGTTGGATTGTTGGTGTAATTCTTTACAGATGACAACAAGGCTTTTTCGGCTGAGATAAGTTAGATAACCATCACTCCATAAGTGCATTCATTCAATCACCACACGGCTGACCGAAAGTGACTTTTGATGACTAACTGCAGCCTGTCTATACTATTCCACCCTGTATAGACAACTCGACTCAATTGACATTTTGAGCTTAGAACACTTCCAACCCACCTCAGACAAATGCCACCCCAGACAAAAGTCCTCCCAGATTTTGCGTTGGACAAACTCCCTCAGACAAAAAAAGTCCCTCCAAGTAAAGGCTGAATGCAAAATATATCTGTTGGCAATAATATAATAATAATATTTAGGTTAATTTAAAACTGATAAACAGCAGCATGACTATACATAGTAGGGAGCCTACAGTTGAACGGATGATAACAAGTTACACAGTTATAGACCATAATATAATTATACGATCTACGACTCTACCATCTTTGGTTAACATCTATTATGCCTAAGCAAAAATATATTTGTTCTAATAGCTCGAAGGCATCAAGATTCAATCGTTGATTAATTGAATTCATGGAATCAATTTAATTAACAATAACTTGTTTTATAAATTAATTAAATTGATTTACCCTCTCCCCAGATCACTGAAAAATATTCCCCCCCCCAAGAAGTTTTGTTAGTAGTCTGGTTCCACAGACATGCCTGTAGAAGCCTCTGTGTAAGAGTGAGCTTTGAACACAGATATCTCAACTGATAAAACTATAGTTCTTCATACACTTCAAATGCAGACTTTAAAATTTATTAGGTGGGCAGATCAGACATCTAAAAAAGGGATCCTTACATGATGAGGTAAAGAAACATCCAATGGCCAGTGGTTAAGTTTAACAGGATCATAGATCAGACACATCGGATTAAAGATCCACTGCATAAACTATGAAATCCACCTCCCAAAGAAGAAAGCATATCACCAAAATGGGCTTTTGTTACAGTAATCGACCATAGAATTATACGATTCTTATTTAATACATTTGTGTTTTCCCAATAGCCATGTCTAACGAGTATCAGTTACATGCATGAGACAGACAGAGGCTTAAACATTTGCAAAAATTCAGAGATCTGTCACCTCTGGGTTAGCAATTCAACCATTGCCCAAGGCTGAGCTGGTCTCAGTTAGCTCTCCAAGCAGAGAGATAAAAATATTGCTGCTGCATATGGAAGGGCTGATAAAGAAATTGCGCTGTTGCAGTGACATGTCAATATTTATATTCCAGTTGTCTGACTTTCTAGCACCCTGGTTGTTTTAACTGGAATAAACCTTATGTAGCTCCTTCAACTGATAGCCATCTCGGTGCTCCTGATTTATAACTGCCTTTGATTGATGTCTTGTGCATCAGACACTGTTGCTATAGAAGTTGGTAATAACAATAATAATAAGAAATCGGTATAATTTCTGCATGAATTTGTGCAAATCTCTTATGAAAGTCTGGTTGAGTTAAACGTTCATCATAACTTTCAACTTGCTTACCTGCTACCCTCAACCCTCTCAGGTGGACTATTCCGATTGTTCCATAATTGGACGACCTTTCTGTTGGTAAGAAATAGACATGTAATGATTTGAATGTGCCAATGATTTAGGTACACAAGTGGTGCGCCAATGGTCGTCGCACTCCGATGTGCACGGCTCGTCCTGGATGGATGGCAGTCAGTCTACGGGTTGGAATCTACAAGAACCAGTTGCAGAACATCAATGTCAACCTTATCGACATCCTTCAAGTTGATACAAATCGAAAAGTGGTGCGGGTCGAGCCGCTGGTGACCATGGGCCAGCTTACTGCTACCCTCAACCCCCTTGGGTGGACTCTTCCGATTGTTCCAGAATTGGATGACCTTACTGTTGGTAAGAAATAGACCTGTAATGATTTCACTCAATTTAAATAATTTTTTTGTTGTTTAAACGTTTTAGCCTACAATAAAAATAATTTGATTAGAAACTCCTTAATGATTTGTATCATTGCACATCACTCCTTTCCCAACTCCTCCAGTCTGTCAATCACCCTTTTTTCAAATTTTCTCTCACACCTCTGAAGCAGAAGTATCACGTCACCTAAATTCGCTTTCCAGCAAGCAAGACCAACTAGATCATATGATTCATATCACCATATTACTACAATGCTGTCACTCAATAACTCTCTCATCACTCCTCTTTTCTAAAGACAAATCTTGTCAGCTCTCTTCTTCTTCAGTCTTTCAGTTGTATCTAAGTTAGCTGAATGAAATGTCCCTTCCTATAGCTAAACAGCTATCTCTCTTCTAATTCACTTCTCAACCTCCACCAATCTGGGAGGGGCAAATGATGATTGGTAATATCACTGGCGTTAATAGCTGAACATCCAGCAGGAAGCGATACCCGCTACCCTCCCAATGGTCCTCTTGGTCTGTCTTGTAGAAGGTGGCATTGGTGAAACTAGCAGCAGGACATAAATGTGCGCCTTGCATGGCCGCCATACAGTAAAATTCGACTCCTGTAATAACCATTCATGCTATTATTTGTGATTATTCTTACCAGTCTGAAGTAATATTCACTAATCACCACTCTACAAAACTCTGCTTTCCACTCTGTACAATGAACTGGTTTCTGCCGTCAGCCATCAGCAAATACGTCTGCCTCAGTCGGTCTCCTTAACGTCTGCAAAGCATTCTTCAACATCATAGTTCACAGCCAACTTCTTCAAATACTATCTTCTTGGAACGGCATCTCTGGTACTGTTCTACTCTGGTTCCAGTCCTAGTTGTCTTTCTTAAACTTCCCTGTTGGAACCACCTGTCACTGCTTGCAACACTTACTCTTGTGGTGACCCTTAAGGATCCATTCTCGGTCCACTCCTCTTCATCCTGTATACCACACCACTAAGCCTTATCCATATTATAGTCTTCTGTTCACCACCCTAGCTATACATTATCTCCCTCCAATCTCGTTTCCACCTCCATCATGCAATTACTCAATATTGTTAACATAATCTCTCAATAGATGTCATCCAACCTCCTCTGTCTTGACTATTCTTAAACATTATTGGTATTTTAGACCTTACTGTCCACTAAAAGTTGGATTACTGCAGTTGCCTTATCTTCAACCTTGGTCCTACACAACTCAAGCATCTGTAACTTATCCAAAACCCACTAGTCAGGGCTGTCACCAGAATGCCCAAGCATCATCACATGTTTTAACTGTTGCCCACTAGATACTTTAAAGTCTTTTGCCCAGTGCATACCTGCTTTATGAGTTCTTACATAACTCAAAAACTCTTGCCAGACAGGCTCAGAGTTGTGTCATGATTAATATAACTGCACTCTATATAATTGGTATTTCATTTCCCATACCAACAAAGAATAGGTAGGCAGGATGTAACTGGATTTCGTATTGGCTACCTGTATGTGACGCGCTGGCTGATTGACTAGAGCACTCAGCATGTAATGATAGAGTACCGGCTTGGGCCTAACCGAGGCGGTTACCATGTAAGAACCTTTAACAAGTTCTTCACTCACAATTATTGTCCTTTTGCCATCAATGTTCTGTGGTATGGTCATGGGCACTTCTGAACTGTTGGCAACATCAGATCCTGTTCTAAAATTAATGGCAGTTGTCTAGAAATTTTTAGATAACTCTTTTCTAATTTGGTATGGAATGTCACTTAATACTCCTGCTGAAGGACAGTGAAACCAAGAGCTCCACGAGTCATACAAGATTATAAATACTGTAGAATGGCTGTTTTGAATTTGACTTAACATAAATACACACATCTCTTTCTTGCCTGGTTTGTGAAGAAAGGGGTGTATATAAGCATACGAAGTACGTCCTGTAGTAAAAGTATAAACAAGGTCAAGGTGTTATTTGCTGATTGGGAGTAGATTACATAAGAAGATAATCAGAAGATTGGAACTGGATTGAAGGATTGTCTATTCCTATGCAGAAACATCCATAGCTCTTAAAAAACAGGACACCTAATTCTAGCACCTCACCCTATGTTGATACTCATTTACACACTCAATAAAGGAGGGAGGGTGAAGTTGGCGACATTAAAGCATAGCATGTTGGAGACGGTCACCCAAATCAAGTGCTACAGTATGCACATGTAGTATGTAAATCTAAATTATTTTCTATGACAACATTTTTCAAGGAATTAATATTGTGTCCCACTCAAACAAATATGATTAAGGTCCAGTTTTCGGTAAACATTTGAAAATCCTCTTTCACACAAATCAATGGTTTGTCATCACTATTAGGTGGTCTCATCATGGGTGTTGGAATTGAAACATCATCTCACAAATATGGTCTGATGCAACACATCCTCAAGTCTGTTGAGCTCGTTCTGGCCGATGGCAGCCTTGTCAAATGCTCTGAGGTAATCAAAGTATCTCGTCATCTGTATATTTTTCATATCTCTGTTTGTCTGTGTATTGTATATTAAATTTAGTAGGCTTCTTATTACATTTTTGTTCTTTTAATCAGTATGATGCAGACTTATATTGTATATTAAATTTAGTAGGCTTCTTATTTGTATGTTTGTTCTTTCTATCGGTATGATGCAGACTTATATAGCACTAGTGTCGCTTTTATTCAGAAACTTAAATGTTACTGAATGATGTGTATTAATGTTTCATGGGGTGATTGATAATTAAAGTGAAAAATGCCATTGTATTACAGCTTCGGTTGTAGACAAGATGAACTGCATATGGTGTCAATGCTCCATGTATTAATTTACAGACCTTGCTAAGCAACGCACGTCATTACAACATATTTCTTAATTTTGCTTCCATACAGCTGACAATCCTGCACCATGGACTGTCAGACAAATGGTTGTTGCTCATGTAATTGATATTAGCGCATTAAGTTGAGTTCAATTCACATCAAAATAGTGTGCCGAATAGTCTATTAGTATTGATGCTGGACTGTTGAGGTTCAAATCTATCTAATCAGAAAGATTTTTTTGATTTTGTTCATGCCATGTTGTTGCAAAATATCCAACAACCAAAAAGCACACTGGTCACATGAAGCCATGGTCATGCAGTATCAGTCTATCAGAGATAGGCCTACTGAATGTAAAAAATTGACATTGTTACCACTTCAGAACCATGGCTGTATGATGACATTACTGTAAAGGGGGATGACCCTTACTAGAGTGAATACACTAAGCTGTTTAAATGTGATGTTCATCAATAGACAGAAAACACGGAGCTCTTCTACGCCGCACCTTGGTCGCATGGCACCCTGGGATTTCTGGTGGCAGCAGAGTTCAGCATCATCCCATCTCGGAAGTATGTTCGCCTGGAGTACCATCCAGTGAAGCATTTTGCTAACATAACGGAAAAACTTCGGATCGAAAGTCACAAGAAGTCTAATGACTTTGTTGAAGGACTTATGTATTCCAGAGATGAGGCTGTAATCATGACAGGGAAAATGACGGATGATTTCGAGCCAGATAAGGTAAAACTATATCAATGATTTTACATACATACATATTTACAGTGTTGTATGCAAGACTTTAAACTTCAAAACCAAGACGAGACCGCGACAGTGAGATGCCAAGACCGAGACAGTGAGGTACCGAGACCAAGACCGAGACACTAGGTTCAAGACAGTTCGAGACAGTAAAAGACAAGTGATCCTATATAAAAGGCTGTATAATACTAGTGTATCAGTTTTTGGGAATAAGGTTCATTAGTAATTTCAATTTGAAACTTAATTATTATGTATATCGTACCAATTCCCAAGAACAGTTTTTATATTGCCGAGTTTTATCTTTTTCGATATTTCTTCTTCGGCCTATCTTCTGAATAGTATCAAGAAAGCACGTCTCAAATCATCTAGACGATTTTAAACAAGAAAGTTCGATACCAAATACCAAACGAAATTATAAATTTGCGCATATCCTTACTCACTGTGAGAAACTCGAAGTTGTTCCGATCGCTTCGGATATGGTGGTTTTACATCAATGACAAACTAATACCCAATTGTTTGTCAGTAGGCCTAACTTCAAATTGCGTAAACTCAAACTTCACAATTTCAGGTTCTCTCTTACACATTTTTCCACTTTAAGATAATTGAATTGATTTCAGTATCATGTGACTCGCGCGTTAACCAGAATTACCGTTTCTCGTAAATTCCGGTTTCAGCTTCTAGCACAAAATTTTAAGACAATTAACGCGAAACTTATCGAGATCGCTTGTTCGAGACAGAGCAAGACTTTCACATCAAGACAGTTTTAAAAAATTCGAGACACTACCTCGAGACCGAGACAGCAGGCTTCCGAGACTGAGACACTAAAAAAACTGTCTCGAGACCGACACACTGTCTCGAGACCATACATCTCTGCATATTTATAATATTTGCCAATATATTAGTTGTTAGAGGCCATCCATAAATGATGTAATGCAATTTAGGACATAAAAGTAAACAATAAAAAAATTAAGAATGCAATAATCATTATTAATGTTGTTAAATTGTGCTAACAAAGTACTGTTAATTAAGTGAAACTTGTTTAACTGAGTGAAATTTTAAAATAAAGTATGCATTTTGATGTGACAATTCTTAGACCACTTCATCACAGATGTATCATGTGTGGACTGTGGACCCCTCCCCTTCTCTAGGTGTGACGTCATTCATGAACGGCCCGTTAGTACCAGTAAACTGCAAAAGTACTGGTCTTGTTTCCATGCCTGCATTCTTGTTTCCATGCCTGCATAGATGTCAGACTGTTTGATATTTGATTATAATGTTGTTCCTTACAGCTGAATGCTATTGGAAATTACTACAAGCCCTGGTTTTTTAAGCATGTTCAACAATTTCTGACGACTGGACCATCTGTTGAGTATATACCTCTAAGACATTACTATCATCGACACACTCGAAGCATTTTTTGGCAGCTTCAGGTTAGTTAGTCAAGGACTAGCTCATCTATTGTATCTATGCATATCATATATAAATATATATATATATATCCTTCAGGCTTGAATTAATCCCTCACAATGGAGGGATCAGCCACACGGATCCTTCTTCTCCGCTTGACGCTGTCATGAGTGTCTTCAGGTCCTTTTGTATCATATCTTCTTCTCTATTATATGCATGTATAGAAACCACAATTGGTATGAAGACAACCCAAGCTCCTTTCCTCATTTTTGGACTGGTCTCTCCAGCAGAAGCCTTGTCCATTATCGGCATGTCTATGAATTGGTAAATGTCTGGAAGTCATGTGAACGCTATTGCAGGCTGTGCATCAGATTCAATCAAGGTAGAGTAACCTGTGTATGCGTATGTGCCACTCATGTGCATAATTCACTTATGTACACAGAAGCTGGCCAGTCCAGTTGTTATACAAGATATTTAAATGAGAGAAAACTGCATATCACGTGGGTGCATAATTCTGTTATGTGCATAGCCAACTACAGGTCTCTTATGCATGTCAGCAGTCTTCTAAACTATACAAATTGAATCACATGCTTGATCTTTGCACTAATCACTACTTCACATAAAGATAAGCAATTTAACATTTTATTTATAAATGTTCAGTTTCATAAATTCATGATATCGATATTATTAATTTTAGGACATTATTCCATTCGGAAACAATCCTGTTTTCCGTCATCTGTTTGGGTGGATGGTCCCACCAAAGATTTCTCTTCTAAAGTTGACACAAGGAAAGACAATCAAGGAAATGTATGAAAAACACCAGATAATCCAAGACATGCTTGTACCAATCGAAGACGCTGGTGCAGCACTAGACTGCTTCCACAAGGAACTCCAGGTTAGACACAGACTACCATACTTAGGCCTCCAGTGTGTCAGTTGTTGGAAGGGTTGGGGCGTTGAACCCCTAGTTCCTGTCCTAGCCTACTCAAATAAGTAGCCTAAAATATGATGGGAGGGTCAGCTGTTTGATGTGCAATATTTTAACGACTTTACACGTAGTCATTTAGACCCTGTGATTGCTACCTTGGTAATCTAGAAAAGACTAAAAATTAACTTTTGATCCCCCACCTATTTTTGGACAACTAAAACACTGCTTAGGCCTATATAAATAAAGCAAAGCCTGCTTTGTAAATGTCAAGTGCAATACGAAATTGAAATACCAGCAGTTCCATTATTTGAACTTAACACGAGTTGCTCTCTGCTAAAACGACCAACTTGCATGATTATGATGGCTTCCTTTGACATATTGGTGTCCGGTTTTGACTGTTTACATGCAGACTGGTTTTAATTGAATCAAGATGTAGAGCACTTTGTGAGTCAACTACAATGTCAGATTTGTAGCTTCTATTTCACGACTTATATTTCAGCAACTCTTTCAATGCTCCTTTTATTTCAGCTTTATCCTCTTTGGCTCTGTCCGTTCTGGCTGCCTGCAAACCCAGGCTTTGTGCATCCAAAGGGAGACCAAGCCACAATGTTCATCGACATCGGTGCTTACGGAGCACCAAAAGCCACAGGATATAAGGCTATTGAAACCACCCGAAGGCTGGAGAAATTTGTGCGCGATCACAGTGGGCAAGTAGTTTCTCTTGCAGTGATGTCTATGTTAGCAATTGTCAACACCTTTTCTGAATGCTGTTGATTGTATTTACCTGGACATTTACTGGTATTCAAGGCTCTTCCTAGACTTGAGCTGGATCATCCGGTTTAAAAGGGTAATTAAATGTGGCTTGCAATTTTGTGGATTTGATCTGGTTTCAAGTAGAGGTGTTTCTATTTGTAGTAAAAGTGTCAAATTATGATATGGAAGTGTGCTTGATGGCATTTTCTCTTCCATAACACCAACATTCTAAAAGTTTCTAGTGCTAGCTTTGAATTGTTTACACCTTAAGATCTTTACGACTGAAAAACGTTGATGTGCACATTCTAAATGTGGTATTTTATCTGCAATTCTGTTTCAACTTTTGGTTTGTTTGAAAAAAATCCTGCATTTCCACCATGTATAATTGCCCTTCATCATAACTCATCTTCTTAACAATTGTGTTATGCCACAGTGAGCTTCTTTTTCTAGTGCTGTATGTTCAAGAACTATTTTGCAGTATATAAACATCAAGATTTCACAAATACCATTTACAAAGTGCAGTAACTGTACAAGAATGTAAATTCAAGAGGATTTTAAGCATTGGTAGGCTAATAGGCTTCTTACCTATGCACTTTTCAGCAGAAGCAGTTTTCTTTGATACAGTTCGGTTCACTAAAACTTTGTCAATTATAAATTTATTTGACTTAACAAGTATATTTTTCTAGAATGTCTTTTTTTTATAGTTTTCAGATGCTATATGCCGATTCATACTTGACAAGAGAAGAATTTTACGAGATGTTTGACCACAGTCTGTACAACAAGATGCGTGAAAAGCTGTCATGCCAGGGTGCTTTCCCAGAAGTCTATGATAAAGTTAATCGGAAAGTTCGAGCCTAGCCAACAAGGCTGCAAATTCAGTGGATATTAGAGACACACTTTCTAGCATATCATTTTAAACTTGCTGTGTCAGCCCTTGCAAGACGATTAGAAGCACTCAATCAGTTTAAATACATAACTGTATAGTGTATACCCATTGGACCTAACCAGATTTGGTCTTTTGTCCAGCTAGTTAGAATGAAGTGATCAACTTGGATTACTGAACAACTTACTGGGTCAGGATCATGTGCTTTTATTAGTTGTGTATTTATATCATGTGGCAAAATCAAGGCAATAAAATGGTGCTACTCCGAGTGCTCTGTAAATTCATATGCCTCCATAGTTAGATGACATGCTTCTTATTATTTTAACGTTAAATTCTTTTGACTTTCTTTGCCAGGAATCCTTCAATTCTTTCAGATCACACAAAACACAATACCGATGAGCAGACACATTTTTTTATTCTGTAAAATCAGTTTCTTTGCAGTGTCTGCCAAAACAAATTATAGTTCAGTTAATGCACAACTTTGTAAATTGGCCAAGCACCTTTTTTCCAGTGTCCCAAAAAATATTTAATCAAATCACACACATTCACATTCTGAACACAAGAACTTTATAAAAATGACTCAACAAAACTGTCACCTATTGTAAACAGAAATTTATAAATAAAATATAGCACTTACCTGAGACAAGATATGGGAACAAGGGTATGACCCTCTAAAGTGTTTGAATTAGGGAAAATGGTACAGAGGTAGTAGCGACTCAGAGAAACCATGAATGCACTGAACATTGTTACACTGATCCATATGTGTAGTAATCACATCTCCTGAGAGCTCTGCTGAATGATAGCCTCGATCTGTTCATACGTGCTCTCGCTGGGCATCTTTATTCTTGGATGGATGTTTAACTTTGCGGAGCAACCTAGGTTCAGATGCAAAAAACAGGAGTGCTAAATTCAAATGTAAAATTATTTTGGAAAGACAGTCAGCCAAATATGTTGGTTCAAATCTACATCGCACTTTCTTTAATCCATCTCAGATCTGTAACGATTGTTCCTCATAGAGGTTGAAGTCGACTTCAACATCGCTCCAAAAGTCTTTGTTCCTTTGCATCACAAATCACAACCCTGATTTCTGTGTTAATTCTGTGATGCCAGTCCTAACACAGGTTGCTTTTTCAGGAACCAAAAACACGTTCATTAATCCACAACTAGTATGCCATCAGTGGCATATTTATTGCAACAATTGAAGTCTTTCCGCCATTCAGTTTGAAGTTTCCAGCAGTTGTTAAGAATAATATAAACAACGATGCACCAACAGCAATGCCAATCTGGTTTCAGTGAGCTTTACATAAAAAGACCTATTTGACAAACTGTTAATGTAAAATCACTGAAATTCGATATAAGCACATTGCACACCCATAATATCTTTAATAATACATATAAAAATACTTGCCTATAAATGTATCATATAAAATTATCTACATGTAACAGTTTAACTATGAACTTTTATGGAATTAAACAATAAATATAAAAACTGGGTTAGATGCTTATGTTTAAAAGATTAGTTGGTGCAGAAGGAGGAAATTCATCACCAATTCGTGTCTTTTTGCATTACGAATGAGGTGCTGCAGAAAGTCTTCCAAAGACAACAGAAAATGAACGGAGGGAAAATTGACAAAACATCAACCATTAAGTCACTGTGTTGCACAAATCAAACAGAAGATTCGTCCAGATCATATTCCAGTTATCACATTCAAAAATCTGCCTTGACCTTGACATCACATATTTCAAGTTCACGGCTTAAACCAAATAAAAACAAAATCTTAGTACTTGTCTTGTATGTCAATATTAAACAGCACAAATTCATGTGTTGCTGGTGGTGGTCTACTGCATGCCATTACAAATGTGTACTTTTTATCTGAATATTTGTGCAGGAACGCTACAATGTGACTACAAAGGTGCCCCTCAAGGTATGAACAATTATACATAAACAATTTCATAAATGAACTTATAGCTACAGTTTATAAAACTGTTAGCAGTATGTCTAGCCTATAATGAGTGGGGCAGCTACAACCTGTGTCGTATGGTGTACTTGTATTCCCACTTTTACCGAACTTAACAAGAGTACAGTATTGCACGACCTTTAATTAAGTTTAATTAATTAATGAAATTAAGTTTAATTAAGTTGGCAATACTAAATGTTTAAGTTGGCAATACTAAATGATTTCCATGGTATTACATTACATACATGTATCGGTAAAGGCCTCTTAACATTACACACCTGGAACACTGATTGGATAACTAGGATTGTTTTCCAAGGACTCATCATTGATGGAAGAGTTATTCAGCGCTATATAAGCCGGCAGGCGTCTTTCTTTCCACGGAAGGTTAACATCATCAAGATCAGCACAGAGTGACAGTCTGGATCTGAAAACAAGACAATTAGTAGGCCAAGCACCCATGACATAATCACATTTTACTGTTTTACTGGCAAAATCTGTTTGAAACCACTAGAATATATAATTCAAAACACCTTAAAGGACTCACAGAATCAAAAATTCTGCAAGACGGTTTTATGCCAGCTAAAATTCAAATAACTAAAAAAATATAGATATAGCTAAAATTGTTCAGAAATAAATAGACAGAGAGATAATAGGAAAGAAAACAGTAATATAAACAGATAAATGAAATAAAGAACCATAAATGAACAGAAAAATAGAAAAGGATTTTTGCAACAATATAAAATCATGCCTTACTGAGCATCTGTTCCTTCATCATCTTTATTCAACTGTTCTATATTTTTGCAGTTGAGTTTCAATTGTTTTCTTTGACTTCCATTACTTTTAGTTTTCCACAGAGTTTTCGGATGTTGCATGGGACAACTCTTTCCTCGTGGACAACTGCCATTTTCAGAGAACTCAGAGCACACCAACATGTGCTTTTTCTTACACTGTAACATCAACCGCGTTAAACTTAAATGCACTGTGATATTCACTTACAAATACAATCAAACCACTCACTTTTCTAGCATTGAAATCATGACTTTTGCAATATAGTTCTAATTCAGCTCTATATAAGACAATACACACTTTAATGTCCCAAGATAGTTTTTGTCCCTATCACCCTCTTCTGCCTTTTATTATTATCTGACTTCTGACCTATTCAACAAGTTTCTAGACTTGCATTACCATGTATTGCTCCTTTCAGTGATGGCTAAACAGTGTTTGGTTTTATCAGTATCAAAATTGCTTGAATTAATACAAATGACTGAAAAAATTCATGAAAAACGGTCAGAAATAAGAAATTCCCCTTTAGAAATCATTAATACAAAACCAACTAGCTATTAAAACAATTAGTGCAGAATGTTGTGGTTTATACAGGATGTCCTTCAAATGTATGCAGTCTATATTTCCTAGTACAATGCATTGTTTTTCAAAAATAATGAAATTAAGACTCTTAATAATTGCAGCAAGCTATCATAATACTCTAACAATGAGCTGCACAAGTTTGTTTCCGCATACATTTAGTACACGTTCATCGTTAAAGAGAGGACTCATTTTAAACAAATGAGGAATAAATTTACTTGTTAAAACTGAAAAAAATAATACACAGAAAATAATAAACAATGTTTACCAAATCTCCTTCAGCGCAAAACCCCTTCAGAAATTCTAGGCAGATCTCGGCATCCTTGGCTACGTTGACATGAGAGTAAGGGCAGTCGTCACGGTTGCAGGCACGACGTAGGAAAAAGCGACACATCGGCATTTTGTGCTTTGCCACTTTGTGCGAGAATGGACAGTCAGTTACTTTACACGTACCACGCAAAAACCTACACCAATAACCAAAACAGATTTTACAATAGCAACTAATGTTGCTGGAGCTCTGTTGCCATAGAATTCTTTGTAAAAGGAGAGATTTTATCATTTCAAGTACTCTACAAGTACTTATGTCTACTTATGACTACGCCAATGCAGTAATCCAGTACAGACAAGTTTTTACAGACAAGTGTAACATAACAAATAGATCAAACCAAATTTAATGAGAAGGTCATCATATGTCACATGCATTCTTTCATCACTTCATGATCTAAGATAAATTGGCTTCATAGTAAGAATTTCACGCTGCTGCAGTTAACCTTCTGCTATCACAAATAATTCTTACTATTCCTGGTCTACTAAATATTTAACTCTGAAGTCATCATTACCTTGTGCAAACAGATATTTTATCTGGATCGTGGATGTATTGACAGTGATCACCACGTTTACAGTGACCAAAGCGACTGTAGAATATGCAGTAACGAGCTGAGGGATTCTGCAAAGAGCTCGTCGTTTTTATTGCAGAGCTTCTTTTCCTGTTAATCAAAATCAACACCATAACAAAGAATTTATTTCATCTATATTAAAAAAGTTGATCAGAGCAGTAAGGAAATATAGCATAAAAGTTACAGGTAAAGTAAACCGTGTAGAAATCCGTAGTAAAAGTGGAAACGTTGAAGCAGATAAAACAGCATTTACTGCAGAACAAATAGGAAGCCATGAAAATTTTCCTGAGAATACAAGATTCTGCAGAAAAGCAAATGGTATGAAATAATAAATGAAAAACAGATTATGTAAATCTTTAATAGAGGCAGAATCTCTATGAATCAATTACTGGTAGGATGGTCAATACCTCTACTCGAAAATTGTTTCTTATATGCTGTAAGTAACGAGACAATTAAGAAGCAAACATATCAGCCCCAGTGCTTAAGTTCATTGGCCCATATCTGACCACCACTTGACACCAGCGCATATTTTAGGTCCACTGTGGGGCCAATGTATACATTGCATTCTTAAGGAATGGAATTGACTGCCGCTCACTCCTTGTAGCTCAAATTCTCTTTCTTCCTTCAAAAAGAAGCTCACTATTTCTCCTTGACTATCAAAGATTTGAAGACTCTGACTATTCGCGTCTCAGATTCACATTTCGGTTTGACCATGCATGCGCTATAGATGTAATTAATAACTAAATATAACAAATACACATTAAATAAAAGCATTTCTACTTAAGCACAAGATTCATTGCACAAATGGTTGCGAGGAGCTGCTCTCTCTTCCCTCTTATGCTTTCTGGAGTCCCATGAAGGCTCTCCTGTTCTCCACTTAGCTTTGCCACCCCTTGTCTCGAGTGGATCATGTAAGTGTTCCATTACAATTACAAGTCCATTGAATGGAGTTTTGTACTCACCCTGTTAGGGGGCGTCGTGATTCCAATCGGCTCAGTGATCGAGCTAGATACACAAATAATTTAGGTAAAGATCTGTAATAATTACCATAAACTTAACAAACAAAATTAATAACAGAAAACGACAAGTCCAAAACTCAAATGTACCAAATACATGCTGCAACATTTTACAAACATAATACAGTGTACTTAAGACTGTGATGGCACCTAATGCACAGCCACAGCATCATTTAAAGAGGCTTTATTAGTGCTCTTAGTGGAAAAGTAAAGGCTGCAACAGGATGGCTCTAAAATGTAATAAGGCAAAAGGAACAGTTTGTTTCCTGCAAAGGCTCTGCACACCCCACATCTCAAACTGCAGTCCAACATGTTTCACTGTTCAACAACAGGCAGCTTTGGCTGATGTTACTATGATGGGCTTGCTGGGTCATGGACATTCATTTATGCAGCATAAACAGTTTCTCCAAGTATCTCCCTCGTCTATGGAGGAGGCGCATGGGCACTTCACATCAGAAAATGTCTCAAGTTATTATTCAGCAATTTTAATGTCAAAATATAGAGGGCGCTTTCCTCCAGAAAATATTTAACACAAGGTTAGCTTGCCAATCTATAAAATGTAGTTGAGGCCAGCTCAGTTTGACAAAACAGACAGGTACTCCAAGGAGTACAATTCAAGAGAACATGTAGCATCTTAAAACAAGCTTGGAAAGAAAATTAAGACAGATTTGGCAACAGACTTGACTGCATTTGAAGAGCTAGCATAGCTACCTAAACATACAGATAAACATGCATTTGGACATCAAAACACCTTCTATGAAGAATACAGACAGATATTCTTGCTGTTCCTAATCGTGTGTGTGTGAGAAGAATGGGTAGGCCCAATGCACCAACTGATGGTGCATCAAAGCTGATGACAAAGCTGGTAATCAAAGTCAACATTCAGATCAATCAGATCATCAGATCAGTCAAATGTTGATGCTTACAGCAAACACACAGAAAAATTATCCTATTACATGTACAAAACAGAATTTTATGTGTAAATATATATCATACATAACTGATTTTATCATACAAATAATATATAAATATGAACAAACATATATATGCACCAAGTATCCGTCTATAGTTAACAAATGTAACGAAAGAGTAGAAATGCCATAGAAAGATTCAGGGAATGTTTACCAAATGATGATAATTTCCTTTTTGACTGACTGATATTCAGATGACTAGATGATGCACTCCTTGGCACGTTACTCCAAGACAAGCGCCTCAACTGCAAGGGGCTTTTGGCACCCTTCCGTCGATCGATCTTGAGCCTGCAGTCAGAAAACATGGAGATTCCTTGGCATAATTATCTCAATTGGCAAATTACAGAGATAGTAACATATTAAAAAATATAAAGCTACCTTACAACAAGCTTTTCATTGGCTGCAAAGCACTGAAGATAATTCTTGCCAGCAACATATGATACCAAGGTGACAACACGTGTTTTAGTTTGGTAAAGAGCATAATGGCGACTTAAAGAAACACAGCCATAAGAGAAAATAATGTAATGGTAAGAACAGAATACTCACTAGATTAAATCAAATGGAAATAGAGAAAAATTCTGTGAAAAACAACAGTGCTTACGTTCTCCTTTTCTGGACACTGTTGGCAGGGAGCTGAGAGGAATCTGCTCTGGCATTGATGAATTTGTACTTGTTTGCACTTAGGTTCCTGACCTTTCGGCCAAGTATGGCATTGATGCAGTTGGACGTTTGTGAAACCTCTGGAATTTCAATCAAACACTTAGTAAGAAAAAGAGCAGGACTCCCTTAGGCAAACTATGTAAGGTCACATGGAGTCTGAAGTGTGATAAACTTCATTATTTCTTAACCATTGCATGAATATGGGAGGCCAGCCTCCTTCCCTACTTCCTATCTGAACTTCCAACTTACGACACAAAGCGTACATTTATGACCCAAGTTTGGTAGGGGCAAAAGTGGAACACAATTGCACAGTTTCTTTCTGCCTCCTAGACAGTCTAGGAAATTAACCATCGTGCACTTTATAAACCATTAAGAAACTTAATTACTTGACAAGTAACAAAAGATTGGTTACATGGCTGTGAAAGTGCTTAGGTTTAAAATAATGAGCATTCATTGAACTTATCTCCAGATTACTAACATTACTTTTTCTTTGCAAAGAAAAATGCAAAATAAGTAAGAAGAAATTTTTAGAAAACCTCAGTTACATGCCTCCAATTTCCCTTTTCAAGGCATACTTGGAAATCCAGCCTTTCTTCTTTGTACTCTGAACGAAAGATCGAGTTCTTGAACGTTTCTTCCTCTTTTCCTTGCTAGGTTGTTGGTGTTTCACATGACTTCCTTTCACTAGCTTGTAACGCGATAGAATATGCACCCTATCTGCTGGATACATTTCTGAAATGTCGGCAACAGAAGAACCTAAAGAAATGGTTTCAGAAAAAGCATGTCTGTCGCCACTGGAAGACAGGCATTTTTGCTGCTTCTCATTGGCCCCACAGACTCCATTGACCTGAGACAATTGAAATGGCACCATTTGAAAGTCTGGAAAGCCAACATTGTTGCTGCTGGAACTAAAACTCTCTTGTAAAGATTTAACAAGTTTGTATTTTGATTTGTGAATTACATCATTCCCCTTCTCATGAAAGGATGTCAGGATCGTGGACTTTGGAGATTTCTTCCTATGAGAGAGGACTTGCTTGCATGCAAACTGAGAACCAAGAGGCAAACTTGCAACAACTGGTTGCAAATTTTTTTCATCGACTGGACGGATAAGCTTATATTTATTTATAGCACACAAACGATTCATGTCACTGGATGATTTGATACTAATACCACTGCATGATGATTTGACTCTAATACCAATAGAATCAACGGTTTCTGCTTTGTTTACCAGGAAATTCTGATTGACCACAGAAGATGCAACAAACGATTGCTCCACATTCTTTTGAAGTTCATATGCAACTGTAGCTATATTCATTACATTGTTTCCTGTTACTGTATTGGCTATTACAGATTCTTTTGATGCCACATTCATATCAACCAACCGACTTGTAGGTCGTTCAATACCTGATATCCGGACAGCAGCCGTAGCAGCAGATGACACTGGTTGTTGAAATTTACCAACATTGCCCGACGCGGCGTTCGTATCAATAAATCCACTTGAGACTACTTTAACAGTAGTTTGTTCATTTTGCACTGACTGCAACTTCTGAGCTGTACTGACAGATCTAGGCTGTATGCAGCAACCCGATGAATTGCTTACAGCCTCAGTTGAGCAATGCATAACATTTACCTTTTGCGTGGAATCTCTAGTTAACTGACCACGGACTATTTTGTACCCTAATTTTTGTCCATTTTTATGCATGCATTCTCGCTGTCCTGTGTCTACTCCTTGTCCTTCTTGTGACGAACTTTTGATGCCATAATTTCTTTTAAGATTTGACGATTTACTACCACAAATGCTATAACAACTGGTTTTTGAGGAACAATCAACATCCGGATTTTGTTTTGTCCATTGATAGCGGTTTGCATGAGCAGTGCCACGTGTTGGAACTTGAGCAGCCAACCTTCCAGTATGATCAGCTGCTATAATCCGTTCCTCATTCTTTCCACGATTCTTTATAAGCCCTGAAATCAAAATTCATATTTACTCACCTAACTGTACAGATAAAGCAGAACTCATGAGAAACACAAAACGATGCTAGACAGTACAAACGAATGACCCAGATAAATAGAAAACACAGGATGAACACAACACACTGCATCATAGGCTGTAACTGCAAATTACAAAAGCAGCAGTCAAATGACCTTTGGAACCTAGAGGAATTCACTTGACACAACAGTCAGTATAAAATAATGGGACTCACTTTCTTATTTACTTTCTTTGTGTCAGTGTCATAAAAATATTCATATTGCAATTAATAGTAAGAAAATCTTCTCACATCCACTTGCATGCAATGCACAAATTTACTAGGGATGAACCGAGTTTGAATTTCTTGCTAAGTCCAAGTACCGAGTTTTATGAGCTGAATTATGCCGAGTTCGAAGTCAAGTCTGAGTTTTTGATATCTAAAAAGAGTCTCAATCTCTTGATTTTTAGATTGACAGTTTGCACAACTTTTATCAATATTTTAGCTTTGCCTTAGTTTTCTGTAGGAAGTAGTAAATTTTATACACTAATATCAGCAGTATTTGTGTTTTTACTCAGGTTGATTGTCACTTTAAAAATTAAAAAATCCTATTTTCATTTCAAAACAGAAAATCTGAAAGATTAAAACTCGAAGCGATTGTTTTACCGAGTCCGAGTTTTTTTATTATGAAACTTGGCTGTATTTTATTAAATTCTGCACTGTAAAGAATTTCATATGGATTTTCAGTAGGGTCAATAATATCGGTTTTTGGGGTAAACTGATTATCAGATTTCAAAAACATATTTTAAACCAAATATCGATTTTTATTGGTGTTCTTTGAAAAATATTGTAAATTGTAATTTGCAAATTATTTTATGTATTACATATTGCAATGCAGCGCCAACACTCGATACCAAAGTGTTTAAGTTACATTGTGACGTAATCTGGAACAAACAGAAGCCTACAGCGCTCGGCTCTCAAAATCTCCCTTCCGCTATGCAAAGTTCTTCATTGAAAATCCCGCATTGGCAGTTGACTGTGAGCTCTTCCCTGTATGGATCAAATTCGGTTGTGATGCAGTCAGCTCTTCTGTCTGAGTGCTGTTATCTTCATTGGCTAAGGTTACCCTTCTTGTAGTTCACCTTCTCACACCAAGCTTGTAGGGACAAGAAGGCTATTCAATAGCAATTGCCAGCTGTTAATTACCATGTTGGAAGACACGGCTGTATACTATTTTGTTTAGCCCAGTCTGGACCTTTGAAGTTGACCAACTTGAGCCCTTCCTATGGGAACTAATCCGGGACAGGCGAGATAAATAATAAAGACACAAACACACTCAGTAAACAAGTAAGTAATCAAGACAAAAGGTTTCTATAATGAAGAGAATGTATTTTATTAAAAGAAACAAAGTGAACTTTAAATGCTTCATAAGCTGCGTTTGAATGTTCGTGAATGTGGATGAAATACGGCACAAACCAGAACAAAGTCAATTAAAGCACAAATTGCACTCACACTAGTTAACACACTCGGAAATGACTATATCCGCTGTTTTTCGCACCATCAGAAATGTGTTTTGGTGCCTAGTTTAATGTTGCGATATGCTGTGATTTTTCTTCAAATTAAATAATGTTGCACTCTGATGATTGTTTATTTTAATTATTATTTGAATGTCAGTCTTGATTACTTCCTTGTTTACTGTGCATGGATGCGTTTTGTTGTGTCATTAGGTGCGCTCTATTTTCAGCCAATTCGGGGGCGTCCATATTTTTTCATACACATTTTTAAATTTTAATAATTTTTCAAATTTCACCGATTAATCGATTAGTAAATCTCGATTAATCGATTATTGATTTGCCCAAGCCTAGTCGTGAGGGTCGGTAATGGTCAGATTAAACTTCGTGAGGGTCGGTTATGGTCATGTTAGGCGTCATGATTTTCGGTAAGGGTCGCGGTCAGGATTAGTGTCCATTTCGGACATATGTGAAAATCATTCGGCCGCAGAAGCAATTTGTCCGTGGGTTGCGAGAAAGATCAACGCTTTCAGAAAACATGTGGCCATTGGAAATTTTAAACAAAGACTCGCATTTTAAACTCGAATAGCAGAACTCTAGCACTTACTTTCCAAATCCTTTATCTCTTTCTTAAGACGACGAATTTCCTCCTCTTCGTCGCCCATTCTTTGCTTTATAAGTTGAAATACCAAAAACCAACCATACTTATTCTAGCTTCACAATCTATCTCTTACGTCATTTCCGTTTTACCCAATTTTGAGCCGAAACAAACCAAGATGGTTACATATTTCTATATTTAGATCCATTGACTGTAGACATAAAACCAAAGATGGTAGAGTTCAATGATAAATTAAACCAGTATTAATTTAAGATCAGTGGTAGGCCTCACGCGACATGTCATTCATAATTATTGAGAAGCTAGATCGATTCCAGCAACCCCATTAATCGTCGACTTATCCCAACATTCGCTAAGTGAAATTTGTGTACCGTTATACGTAAGAATGAAGTCGATGCATCTGATAAGCGTTTCAAAAGCACTTCGTCTGATGATTACATAATCTTAATTAAGTCAGAATATCACTGTCGATAGCCTACATCTATACGTGCGACTGCGAGAACCACTTCTTTCGTCGCTGCCCTACAATACAATACAACTCGGAATTTATAACGCGCTTAATCACGGCAAGTCGTGCTAGAAAGAGCGCGCATACGTCTCGACGACGCAACTGCAGTTGTAATGCAGTGTGCAAAGAATTGGCTCAAGGTTCCTACACAGGATTAGGCGCCATGCATCTTCCACGTTCTCTCGTCCTAAAGAATATTCTTAATTTTTGGAAATATTTGAAGCTGACAAGAACGCAGCATGTTTTCAATAATTGTATAAACGTTTGATCACATTGCAATTACCACTGTCGAATTTCACTGTAGCCTGACAGAAATTTGCCTCTACCCCTCAGCGTGCTGGTCTGTAGCCTATAAATTAAGTAAAAACCAAATGATGTTTGTTGCTTACGCCTGCAACAAAAGATCAAGTGAAGCGGGTGGTTTCTTTTTTGAACTTAGAGAAATTCTACTCTACCATCCTCGATATTAGGGTCTACAGTCTAAAATTAATACAAATAGTAGGCCTAATAATTTTGTTTAATCTTAAGAAGTGTTATAGCGATTCACAAATAATCGGTGCAATGATAATGCATAAATTATCACAAGATAACATTTGACACATGGGTAGGGTCTAATGCTTGCATGAAAAGGGCATATATATATATATATATATATATATATATTATTCGGTTTTTGATTTGAACTCGTAGCTTGGAACATAATCTTTATGGCCAGGAAGGCGTTGTTAAATAAATTATTCAGTCTATCTATAGCTGTGTGAAAACCCACTAAAATTAGAGCGAGCCGTCTATCTTTACAGTAGCAAATAATTGATTGTATGTCTGATGGTATTTAGTCCGACGATCTAGGGGATAAAATTATAATACCAAAGTTTTAATAGTCTATTATTAGTTTGATCGCTGTAGAGCGAAGATTATGCTAGCGGTATAACACTTGAGGAATTTTCAGAGACGCATTCCGATGTAATGAAGTACAGAGCACGTTTTCTTAAGCCCTACCGTATTCCGAAGACGCGCCAGAGTCTGCCGTTAACACGATCAAAAGTGTCCGAGCGGGTTTGAACAGTAGGAATCTGTGACAAACACAGAATCGTAATCTCCAAACCTCAATAAGACTATAATGCCACTCGAAAGCCAAGTCTTAGGAGTTGTACGGTAGGTAGTGTAAAGAATGATAATGATGAGAATGAGATATTCATTTATTAGAAAAACACCGCACACCAATTAGATAAGTTAAAGGCCTATTTACTTAGATAGGGGACATAATATTATTCAACAAGAGTGATCAACAGACTACTGTGTTCTTGCATTATACCTGCGGAACATATTTTTTTGTTTTGGCAGGCATAAATCACGCAGTCTTATATCTCCGCTACATTAGGACCGGTGGGAATTAAGATGTTTCGAAGAACATTCTAGGCCGGAACGATCGTCCGCTGATGTATGTGGAGCCATATGTCACTATGCAGCGATACCAGGACGTAAAGCGTAGAGCGATCGAGCGATTGTAACAGTAATTGTCGCTTCTGTCACAATTTCAGACTTTGAGCACAACACCAGACACACCGTTTCCGAAAGTTCGATGTTGCGATTACGATGAGTAATCGGAATCAGATGTTAATATGCAGGCAACTTATTAAAGCAAAACCGTTTTACAATCAAACACGAGATTTTTAAAATCGCCTTAATTGGCAAGTTGTAGATCATCGCATTCTGTTTTAATAATTGGCATATAATTTTCGTACCTTTCTCGTGAGATTCATGGGAGCATTCTAGCATTTAATTTGTTTACTTGTTTTAGAGAGACAACTGTTGAAAAGACTCTGCCGTAATTAGAAGACCGATCTTCTGAAAACAGCAGATCTTGAAAGTGGATTCGTATGATCAATGCGTGAAGAACCTTTTGCTCGCTTTGTGAGGCCGAAGTAACTCGCTAATCCGACAAAACTGCGCTAAAGATCGAGTCTAAGTTCGCATTTTATCTTCCGATAGTCTAATTCATATGGATTTTCGCTTCTAGCGCTACTGTTGGATTTTGAAAAGAAGATTTGGAGATTTTTGTGGCGCGGACTGACACGTCTGGAATGTATGTCTCGTATAATAATACATTATAATATTAAGCTAGTTTTGCGCATAATATAATCCTTATAAAAATATTAATCCGGTGCCTGATTAAGGCCAAACAGTTCGTTTTGTACATATAGTAGTATCTCAGGGACGCTAATATGTTTTGTTATGTACTTTTGTCAATGGCATTACACACTTAAAATCCTAAAAATGATTTTCTGGCAAATTTGATTAATAGTTAGTGTTATCTGGTTGTTTACTTTTTGTATGATTAATCTACAGACTTTATGTTATCAAAACAAGTCTTGAAGTGACTACTGATAATAGCCTAACCATCCGGTTTGTTGTTTACAGACTTTTAGAGATTAGTTGTGGCTTGACAGGGCTATCCGAATGTCATAAACCAATTCCTCGAAGGTGACGAAAATTCAGAGCAGGCTAAGCAGAGCGGGATAGTGTTTCTACCAAGAGTTTGTGATCTCAAAAACTAGTCTGGACTAGTCAGACAAACTCCTAAACAGTATACTGGATAATATATCCCCAAAGTTACTGCTGTACAAATAATTTTGTTTTCATTTTGAAAATAGATTTTGTGAATCCATCAGTTATTCAGTCACTAGGGTGGCAGAGTAGATGTGGATTAATGTTACTTTATTGTTGTCCTGTTCTAATTATGCAGTATATGCTGGCTGTTGCGTGAAATTTATTTAATAGATATACATGTGTTGAGTAAATTCACTAAACTTGATTGTTGTGTTGTAAGTTGAAGTTAATGTGTAGAGTTAACTAGAAAGCTAATAGTTGATATGATAACAGAAGTTATTAGAATAGATTATAACTACATTTGCCATTGTGTGATATTTGTTGTAGATACCTTAGACAGTGTTGTAATGTCGGATAAATTTTGACTTTAGAAAGATATGGATGTTTGCTAACCAATAACAGAATGTCTTCTGATCGACTTGGTTCCATAAAGCCAGGGAACCAGTGGATGAAGGAGAGTGGAGCATCGTCTCCTGGCAGCCGGCCACAGACAGTTAACTACATTAACATCACCCGTCGACCTGAAGGGGGTATCGTAAATGTCGAGATGAAGCGACAGCAAGGCGTCCTAACGGGAGGTAGTGAACTGGATGGCTTCCAGGGTTCCGGTGTTAATCCAATTTCATCAAATTTTGAAAACACTGGTCTGTTGGAAGAAAATATGGTGGGTGGAAATGGTGTGTTGTATGGAAACTCTCAGCATGGGCGACCTGGAGGTTCAGACTACTCGAGCCCAAGGTCGAGCATGGGAAGCGGCGGCTGTGATTCTAAGGGCTCTAGCCCACGAGCGAGCATTATCATCAATCCACCACCGCTGCCTACACACCACGACCATCAGCGTCATGGCAGTCCGCACTCGTTGCTCGCTAGTCCTCGGTCGAGCATCAGCAGTCTCTCAATCGACTCGAAGCATTCAAGTCCACGGACGAGTCTCACCAACCTGTCGAGCCACTTCACATTTTTCGACACTAAGCATCCGGCGTTCCGCACGGGCGGACTGCTGGGCGAGAAGCTCTTCGGCCAACGTGCGCATACCGTGATGTCACACCCTGGGTTTTCTGGACACGACCCCACTGCAACACGCCCTCACACCTTGTCGCTGTACGAACGCTTCAACGAGCCTGCGCCACCCCCACCATATGATGCTAGGATGCGTGCTCAAGCAGGGATGCATCTTGCGAGGGTTACAGTTATCCCACAGTCATCTGCTGCATCAGACCGAGCGGGTCGCAAGCCCGAGGTGCACAACATCCCGATTCGAGTTCAGGGCCGCAATTCGAGCTCACCGACGCCGAGTGTTGTCTACAAGATTCCAATAAACGTCATTCAAAGCTCATCTAGTGCAGAACCCCCTCGACCCACTTCACAGCCCATCACTCGTATTAAGGGCCTCCACTACGATGTTGTTCCACCACGTCCTGACGGACCCTCGGAGGCGGAGAAGAAGCTTGCTGCTCTTACCCAGCAGCTGGAAAATGAGATGCGAATAACGGGAAACCAGTTCATGAAGAAGCCGGCTCCGAATGACGGTTCTGGTCCACAGACCAAGTCGCCCCCACCCTATTATGGCCCACACATCACTGGAGGAGCGTCCAACAGTTACAGCGGTTCTCCGACCTCGTCTGGCTACAGTGGATTAGCAACATCAGAAGGAGATTCGGTGGCCATCGATGTCTCCCAGGGCAATCATCAGATGGCGACTCCAGTTCAAGTGACTAGTCACAAGGGAGTGTCAGATGCAGAGAAGAAAGTGGATGAACTGACTAAGGATCTGGAAAATCGGTTGGAAACCCGTCCAGAGGGAGAATACTATGGTGGGTGATGTCGCATTGACTCTCTTGTTCAATCAATTGGATCATTGGCTCATTAAGTGAATAGATGCATAAATATACGAACTTGAAAGGCAAAACACACACGAAGTGCCCACCAAGTATATATATATGTGTGTGTTTTGCCTTTCAAGTTCGTCACATGTCAGATTTGAGTATTTTGTATTTGTGAGTTTTTAAGAATTGGCCTATATCCAGACATCTTATATGTATATATTATATCTTGTCATGTATCATTATTCTCTCTCTGTACATGTCCAGGCAATTAGCTTTGCTGAACAACTCTGTCTGGATATAATTACAACTGTCAATAGTCATAATTCTTGTTTTATTCAGCTTTCCATAGCTTTCTGCTGTGAGAATTTCTCATCTTGCTTTCTCCTTGTCCTGTAATCTGATCCATACTAGGAAATGGGTTGGCATCAGCCCAGGTTCGACAGTAATATAGGTCTTGGTGCTATGGATTAAAAAATCAACACATATAAAATTTCAGGGAAGCGTTTTAGTAAATACTATGACAATCCACGTGTTGGAAAATACTAACCTAAAAGTAGCTGACTGCCTGAGTAACAAAAACGTTACATTTGACTGGCTGGATCACAGTGGTTATGTGGTTCCACCAGCCAGTATGTGCACATTTGACCTCTCCAGTGTCAATAGATCTATTCCTTTTGGAAATATTTCACATTTCTGTAGCTTCAAGTTAATTTAAGTCGGATATAGCTAAAATTACGTTTGTAGTGAAGTTGCTGTTGCTGCATATTGAATTTGATTTTTTCCTTCAAAGTGACTGAAATATTTTTTATTTGTGTTTTTGTTTGATTAGGGGACTGTCATAGCTGTTGCAAAGATGTGATTGGAAGTATTGAAGCATGTCAGGCAATGGGAAAGTTGTACCACACAACCTGCTTTGTCTGTTGTTCTTGTGGTTAGTTATCCTTTCTATTGCAATTTTTGCATCTCTTTAACGCAGCTATGATCAACATCTGCTGACTATATTAGCTGTAATTCTACTTCGGAAATGTAGATTATGACATGGCTATTCAGAGTGTGCATTTTGGAGGGCCTTCTCTGCATTAGGCTTTAATGACATTCCTTAGATAACCTGGAGACAGTAGAGAAATGTCAGGTATGACTTTCTATGTGAGTTTATGGCTCATCTTCGTTTTAATGGCTGCTATTCAGTTAAGTGTTTATTGCAGTTATACAACTCAGTTTGAACTTGTAATACCATGAAATTTCATTTTAATTACATTTGTACCTAAAATATTATGTCTCCATAAGATTACAAGTACTGTCGAGATTATTTTGATTGATTTTCAATCATGATCTGAATTGAGATAGCTGTAGTATTAAAAATGCACACTTTTAAATGTAGTCCTTGGTTAAGTAAACTGAGTCTGGAGTATTTATGTTTCACTTGAAATCCATTTTTAATATCAGTCAAAAACTCTGCGAATATACTTACCAAAAAACCAAGCTATGTTAAGTAATGGCAGTGAGATTTGCACTCAGCTGCCACCAGTTAGTGAGAGGAATTACATCAATTACAAATAGTGAAATTGAGAGGAATTTTGTCACAGTTGTGATGTAATCATCAGTCTTAAATGCTGCAGCTTATCTGATCAGTAGAAATGGGTATTTTCGGGCAAAACAGACTGCATTTACCATTTGTGTGGGCTCTGCAAGGATGCACTTTTAGATCCTAGTGCTCGTTGAGAATGTAGGCTTCAGTCATCTTATCTATGTGAGCTCTGCTTCTCTCTGTCTTGTCTGTTGGGCCTCTTTGCCAACGCAAGATTACGCAACTGTTCTTCAGCTTCCACAGCGCAGCACAGAAGAGCCTTGATTGCACTTCTTGGACAGAGTTTGGCATTGTTTAGTGAGGGATTGACAGTCACTCTGTCAGTTTGTGCTGTCGGGTTAGGAGCGCTGCTCGGGTGTTTTTGTTGAATGGTGTGTAATTATGATTACAATTCACCTGAAGTGGATTGATCTACATTATTAGGCAATTTCAGAGTTTTGAGTGAAGTGACAAAAGGATGAAGTATTAGAACAGTTGGGACATGGTTGCTCATTGATTGGAGTGCTGGCCTTGTAACATATGGAGAGTAGAGGTTCAAACCTTTCCTCATATGGTTACTGTGTTGGGTCATCACTCACAATTGCTCAATACCATCAACTGTGCCAGTGCCTTGGTTGCATAGCTAAATTAATGTGTAATGATAATTATTCTAAGTATGATGATGATGATATGTCAGGGAAAAATCATAATTGAAGTTGAAGATGTTGTGGGTGGTTTTAGCAGTGGGGTAATGGAGTAGGCTGGGTAGTTGGTTGGTTTATGAATAACTTTCAAAGTCTGATAATGGAGAGGGGTGCAAGTTTAGGTTTAAGGAGTTTTGAAGTAAGGTCTAGTTAGTGAAAGTATGCGATTGAGGCTCTTGCTAGAAGTTTATGACATGTCTTACATTTTCATTGTGCGTCACTTCCATTAGATGCAAGGGAGAATGTTGTGGTTGATTTTAAGTAATTTGCATTATGTTTAGCTAACTGACTAGTTTAGCATTGTTTGCATGTGTGTATAGGAAAAGAAGTTAAGTGCCACCTCACTTGAACAGGAAACAAAATTGAACTTTAGTTGTGGGTTCTTTTGGTTGATTTATTCTGTAGTATATTTAGAGTAATAATTAATCTGGCCTCAGTTGTCAAAACTGGCACTAAGGGTTAGCCTGCCTCTCTGCCTGTAGATTGTCTTGTATGGCTGCCCCACATTGTCTGACATTCTTGCCATCACTGCATGTACCACAAACTTCTCTTGTTTACATTTTGTAGCTGGTGGGATAGGGGTGCCTTTCTCTCTGTGGTGTCGAAAGCTGTATTTGCTGAGGCCCATTAGAGTTTGGCGGATGGGTTTGGCTTGATGGCAGGATGGGGGAAGTTAGTTGCCAGTGGTTTGTGCTACATTCAATGTACCACATTCCTAATCAACACTCCGTAAACTGATAGCTACAAATTTGTGTCTGTTTTTGCACTTGCCCCTTTCTCTCTCTCCCCAAGAACCGTGGGCAGCTGTTTCTCTGTGTGGGCAGCCTGGCTTTTGTACAGGTAAAGGAATTGCTATCTTCACCTATATCTTTTATTGCCAGTAGAATGTGAGCATGCTCTTCAAGCTGGGCTTAGCTAACTGTCTGGCTTGGAGGCCCAGCTGTCCGTTGCCTGTGCAGGAGTTATACAGAATTCCACCAGAATAATCAGTGAGCAAGCCCTAATTCTTCAGTGTGTGTGCGCAATGTAATGCCATCCCAAATTTGTACACTATAGTGCACTGTAGGTTGTGTGAGAGATAAAGAGGTAAGATGATGCTAGAGTTTCAAAGCAATTTATTGATATTTTATGTGTAGTAGTAAGGCAACTGTGGTGCTGTGTGTTTTTAATGTGCAGCAAAAGTGATACGGTATAATGCACACAATGAAAATAATGTTGTTACATGTTATACTATGTTTTAGGAAGGACTTTACGTGGGAAAGCTTTTTATAATGTACAGGGCAAAATCTACTGTGAAGAAGATTATTTGGTTAGTGAAAATAACATGATTTCTTTGTGATAAGAATGAAACAGATATGAAGTTTCTGCAATTTCTTGTTTGATTTATTGTTTTACATGTGTGGATGTTTTTAATAGTTGATCCTGTGTACAATATGTATGCATCTTATCGTGCACTCCGTCTGAGATAGCCAGGAAAATAGTCCGATAAAGAGAAGGCTGCTGTGTTGAAGCAGAAGAAAGCTTGGGATGAGGCGGATAGTTAGGACAAACTGACAGTCGAAAGGAATTATTTAGGCCAGCTCTAGGCAGAACATTCTGCATAGGCTGAGAGGTTGATAGTGAGGCAGAGGGGGGATGAGAGTGAGGCAGAGAGGCAGCAGCTGGGGCCGTATGGCTAGATGCTGAACCATGTCTGCCTGGTAGAATGATTTGCACTTTCTCATCTACGGATGTGTTCCTGGCGCTGCTTCTGTAAAATATGATGAAAAACTTTTGAGCATGGAAAATAGCAAAGCAAAGACTTTCATTGCCGAACTTTGACCTTGTCACACATTGCCCTTTGGAAAGGATGATGTTCTGGGGTTTATAAGTTTGTATCATGTCTTTGTTGTTTGGTTGGATTCCTTGGATGGAGAGAATTCCTGAGATGTGGTGCTGAAGGAACCTGTCTGGTTTATCTAGATCATTTGGTGTTTGATCTTTGTACTGGTGTAGCAAATCTATGTTTATCTTATCTGTGGTATGTAACATAACATGCTTCAACATGATATTTGTGCATGTTATTATATCTAGCAGTTCACCACAAGTGGAGATCTGTTGGTCCCTATCTGCCATCTTGTGCATTGGTTCATCCCTTGGAACAATGAGTTAATGAGTAAAATCTTCCAGTTGACATTTATGCTGTCCCATTAAACTCTACTCAGGTTACTTTTCAAGCTGTGTTAGGACCCACTCTTTCAGATCCTTTGTACAATTCTTAGCACTTATGATGGGTGCCAAAATGTGCTTTGGAAAAGTCCAGATACAAAACCAAACATGCATTAAGTTGAGAGACACTGGTTTGGGGATATCCAGAAGAGCCTTTATACTGCTGATTTAGCCTGGAAGATAATGTAGTAGGTCATTGGATATCATGTCAAAGGTGTGAAGTTTAATATAGGTAATTGATGCTAGTGTAGAGTTATTAGAGGCTGGTCCTTCCAGAGAGGCAGGTCTTTTTAAATTATAAGACACTGACTGATCATTACAGGATAACCAGCTTCTTGTGATGGTATTGATTCTTTAGAAATGGCAGATAGTTGTTCCTTCAACTCTATAAGGCAGATGAATAAATGACAATATGTGTATTTCTGCTCAGTCAGCAGCACTCTTTTCTCTCACAATCTGTGGTGGCCATATTGTTGATAACTTTGTGGCTGCAACCGTCCACATGTGTGTATAATTACCTGTTTGGGTTATAATTTAGGACAAATGTTGTTTGAAAGAGTTATCTGTCTTTTATTAGTAATTAAACAAGCGCTGATTAATTCTACTTGCATGACCAGCAGTTGAAAATGCTCCAGTATAACTTAATGGACGGCATCATTGTTGTTTGTCTGGCCCATGTGTTGCAAGGTAAACGTCACTATTAACAGATATGATTTAGTTTATTTCATATTTATCAATTTTTGTTACATTAATTCTTAATATAATGGGGATTTTGCGTTGTCTTGGCACCTTTCATTATAAGAGCCCATGTTAAACTGTGAATTATAGACTGAAAAATATGGAAATAGATGAAGAAGATATTGAAGATGTTGCCAAGTTATCAAGATGTTGTCATGTATGATGGGTGAACTACAATATAGTTTCATATTGAAAACTGGACTCTGGGGATTCATTGTGGTTTATACGGATTGGCAAGTGTTCCTTCCAAAAATTATGACGCTGTAGTTGTATTCGTAATCCCTAATCGTGTAAAGCATCACTTGAACCCTAGTGCAGGGCACCAGTTTATTCACGAACGCAGCATCGGGTCATAGGGGTTGTCCAAAGGGAGTGCAAAGGACGTTGAAGTCCGATTTCAGAGGATCAGAGGAGACCAAGTAGCTGTTATGGCAGGTGTCGTTTAGGCAGAGAATCAGAACGTGAATGACCTGGTGAATCCGGATAAGAGTTCTTGAGACTCTAGGTGAGGTTTTAGTTTCAAGTGGATGCCGGAGGGGTGAGGGATAGAAGAGCCTGAGACTTCTTCCAATGGGCAGGTCATTCCAGAGGGGCAGGTCCTTCCAGAGGAACATGATGCTTCCAGAGAGGCAGGTCATTCCAGAAAGGGAGGTCAGTCCATCGGGACAGATCCTTCCAGAGGGACAAATCCACCCTCTCGAGGTCCTTCCAGAGGAACAGGGTGTTTCGAGAGATGTAGGTCTTTCCAGATATATTTCCTCTCCATCTTTATCCTTGTCCTGTGTTTCATCATATTTTGTCCGTTCTAGTTTAGATGTTTTCTAAACAACATTGTTGATGTGTTCTTTCCTTTTTGTTTCTGGTTTTGTTTCAGTTTTGCTTTGTTTGTAGATTGACTAATTATGATAATCATGATGTTCAGAGTAGACACATGCATAATTGTCACATGCTTTGTGCTTCTTTATGTGTTTCAGTATTATGGTTTCCAGCAGACTGCTGAAAAATGTGTCATATGTGGACATCTAATTATAGAAATGGTAATTATGCCGGTACTGTCTGATTCTAGATATGATATGTAGACCCATGTGCCCTCAGAGAGGCAGATTGTCTTTATCCGTATGTATCCGTTTGTTTAAATTCATATGATTATTGGTGTAACAGCACTGAATTCTTAGAAGAATCACTCACCAACCTTTTAAATGTAAAGTCATGTTATGCTTCTATGTGTCTGGGCTTTTACAGTATGCATTTGTAAGGTTGTCTATGCTGTTGCCTTTTAATGGATGAAGAAGAGAATGGTCTATGATTTACTATTATCCTATGTGGGTTGTTCATGAAAGATTCCTGCAATTTTTCATTCTCCCAATACCTACCTTTATCTGCACTGGCCTTAAGCTCTCCCAACCCATCTTTTTAATGTTCACACTCCAATTAGCTACTAAGGCCTAGTTTTTGCAATCCTGCTGATGGTGTTTGGCCAACTCTGCCTTAGGGTGGGGTACTGTGCTCTTGCCCAGTCCAGTGAATAGGCTATATATATATATTTAGATCTAAAGCAGTTTCAGGCTGACTGAAATTAATATTTAAGGCACAGACTGTGCTGAAGTAACTGTACCAAATTTGAATGCTCACTTCCGCCTCTGGCTTAGCGTCTCGCTCCATTTGTGATCACTGCCTCTTCTGCAGGTGTCATAAAATTGATGACCCCAAGTCATTTTCAAGGGTTTTAAACTTGTTGAGACTAGGGCATAACCGGAAATCGCCTCGGACATTCGCCTCAGCCGAATATCCAGTTTCTTTGGACTATTTGAAAGTATTTGTCTAGGCAAATATTGCACACACAAATAGTAAAAAATAATTTTTGTAATTCAATAATTTGTTTAGAAACATTTAACAATCTAAAAACAAAAATGAGAAATTAATAGCTATAGTTGTAGTTATTACAGGCAGCAACACATATTTTGCTGACTTTTCATTATGCGAAATGGCAAAAATGACAAAAGTCAAGAATTTTAACCTTCTCATGCGGATGGTATTAGCCAGAGGTGTCACTGCTATTCGGTTCGTACCCGTTATCGGCAAATAGTGATTCCAAGTACTCCGATTCGGTACTTGGTGCAAATTGTCTGCTCGATTATACCCTAGTTGAGACTAAGACTTGTACTGTATCTCAAGATTAAAACTTTTGCCATATATATATATATAAATATATATAAATATATATAAACATATATATATATATATACAAATATAAATGCAAGAGTTCTAACATTTATCTACAATGTAAGAGTATTAACATTAACCTATAATGTAAGAGTATTAACATTTATCTACAGGCCAAGGGGGCGCAGAGCTGAGTAACCGGGTACGAAACTCGTACTGGCAGTGACGGTTAAATGAAATTTACATATATAGCATAGTGGGCACCCTGCGTGGCTGCCAGCGTCATTCATTCATACTATGTCTGTAATTATTCTGTGTTATTATCAGTTTGAACAATAAACGAGATTATTTTTACTATTATTACAATATTTAAATAAACTTGTGTTTGTTAACAGATCCTGCAGGCTTTGGGGAAGTCATATCATCCGGGCTGTTTTCGATGTTGCGTCTGTAACAAGTGCCTTGATGGCGTGCCTTTCACTGTTGATGTCGAAAACAAAATCTACTGTGTGTCCGATTATCATAGGTATCTAACTCACCGGTTGATAGGTCTTCATTTCTAGCAGCAGCTTCAACATCATTTTCATTTATCATCGTTATATTTTTATTAATTGTATTATCGTCACTCATAGTCCTATCGTCTAATTGGATTACCATTAGTATCTTGTCAAATTCAGAATCATCATACATTGTGGACTCTGCATTAGAGTATCGATATCGATAGCTGGATCAATAAATGCTGTGCACTGACACACGTGGGAACCTCTTCGTTCTGATGCAGCAATGTTGACTGTTAAAATTTGGTTATTGTTACCTTATGAAATGATCAAATGATCATGGTTTTTTAAAATGTTTAACAGTATGTGATATGTAATATTATTTTTAAATTTTAATTATAATTTGAAATTGGTGGAAATATAGCTATCATAAAACTGGAATGTTTAACCAAGAATTTGTTATGACCATGCTAATGTTTCAGGAGTTAAATGTTGATTATATGAAACTTATAATATTGATTATTCTGTTGTTTTTAGGGTCTATGCTCCGAAATGTGCTGCCTGTGGCCTGAGTATCACCCCAGTTGAGGTTAGCCAACTTTTGTTCTGTTATCTATAAAACTGTGCTCATGTCCATTTTTTCTTTTAACAAATGCAGCAGGGCCTTACTTTGTTCAACTTTTGAAAGGCATGTCTACTTGATGTGTTAACCCTTTGTGTGCCACAATGGACCACTTGGCATGCATGCCACATCCAAACATTATAGGTGCATTTGCTGAAACAGTTTGAATTTAGCACATTCTTCCTATATTTTTATTGGTGTCATATGTATATTTCACGCTTTAGCGATCAGCGTTATTGATTATGCCTTACACTTTAGTAGACGCTGGTCATTAAAGGGTTAAGGCAGTGGTAAATGTCAATTGACAATTGGAAAGAGTCATGTATGTCACACCATTGCATTTTGCCCTATATATCTAAAAGATACAAGCACATGCAAATTATGAAGTGACTTATCCTGGTTCAGAATTCTCTTGTAAGCAGGTTCATGTTTGCATTTAGCTCTTCTAACAGATACTGGTAACTAATCAGTTAGGTAATCGATTGGACAAGCAGCTAATTTTAATTCTAATCTATTGGCTGTTGCAATGGATAACTTATTTAGTTATATTCTGATTCTAATTAATTAGCAATTTGTAGCGTATTCTATTCATAAAATTATTCTCTATTCTTCTCACAGTGGCTATGCTGATGATTCCTGATAAAAATTAACCTGAATTTGTTGAAACGTTGTGTATTAGTATTGAAGGAAGAGCTAGATAAATAGGGAGACTTTAAAGATTCAGTACAATTTTTGGAAGCCAACTTACGTATTGTCAAACTTTGTCAGTCATGTTAAGGTGAGATCAAGTTGACAAGCGATCGTATATCACAGCATCTAATTCTAATTGCTAATTGGTTAGCTGCTGCAAATTTTAATATAATTCTAATTATCTGCTCGCAAGCTCAATATGCTCAATAGGGTTTGACGTCTCATGGACAAAGACCGATGATGTGTCGTGAAATCCATACTCTTGGCTGGCAAGCTTTGTCTGTCACCCTCATGCTGATACTTCCTGGCACTTGTGGTTGAAGATGACTTCTGGCTGTATTAAAATGACTTTGTCAGCTGGGATATGTCCCTGAGAACACCCTCCCCCCCATCTTAGCACCTTTCCTCAAGAGCAGACAAGACATTTTCCGCTTTCATTGTCAGCAACCCTCAGCACATGTTGTATGTAACTCAGAATGTCATCTGCAACTGTGAATTAAAGTTGATGATTATTTATTTACTTACTTATTTAATCGAATGTCTACTAGGTTTTGTTAATTATAATTGATTAGCAATTTAACTAATCGTGCCCATCTCTGTCTTCTTCGTTGGTTGATAAAATGCGGTGTTTTCCCACTTAACCCTTTAACTACCAGCTACATATGTTTTCCCATACATTCTAGTACACGCTGGTCGTTAAAGGGTTAAGAGGTTTGGATCAATTCAGCTTGCCCAATGCTATGGGCTAATTAAGCTGATGATTCTTGATAGGTCTTCGGTTTCTTGCATCGGCTGAGTATTTTGAGTATTTTTGGTGTAGAAAAGTTTCTTTACAAAAGGCCTTGGCAGTTTTTGCAATTAATGTATAGGAAACCTGTTTTCGATTGATGAGTAAACAATTTAAAAAATATAATATGTTTCGTAAAACTAGAATAAATTAAATTAAAATAGATCTGTTTTATCTGTAATGTCATGCTTGTTGCTTTTGTTGTTGTCTAGGGTACTGAGGAGACGGTGAGAGTTGTTTCAATGGATAAAGACTTCCATGTGGATTGCTATCACTGCCATGTGAGAGACCATTTCTGTGTTCTTGGAGATGATTATCCATTCATCTAACATGCTTAGTTATGCTTAGGGCTGCTTAGAGGGTGGCCAGATAGAACTATCTTAATATGAGAGAAATAACTCACAAGGGATGGCCATTTCAAATCATGGGCCTCCGAAAGAGAAGGCATGGCTCTGCCTAGTGGAGGTGCAAGCAAGAGCAGCATAGAGAAGACCTTGTTCAGCCGAGCCGAATGAGCATGAGCCCCTAGCACTGAGGGTGGGGCGGCAAAACTCATCATGCTAGGCAGGAGCGAGGCTTTAGCAGGCAGAGCCAGACTTTCACAGCTATCCTTAACTCGATATTTGCTGCTTAAGAGGAGTATGATATGCATATATATATATATATGTTACTAAATGTCCTGCATTTTATAATGTGATATGATCAAGCTATAATAATTATAGTGCACAATTTATAGTCTTGTAATTCTTGACTATTTTTTGTGACTGTAATTTGTAACTTGGTCATTTGTGATTGAGTGAGCTACTTATTGTTGCAGACTACATCTGATTGTTATGATGATTACGACTGAAATGCTGAATGGGAACACTGGCTTATTTTGTGACATCATCGTCAACATGGTTGATGATGTGATGCTAACAAAACATAATGCGAAAAATGCTTAGTTTTTTTTTACTTCTTCAGGATTGTCGACTGCAGTTGACCGATGAGCCAGACAAACGCTGCTATCCATTGGATGACTTACTCCTTTGCCAGACGTGTCACCTGCGACGACTCAACCGCAACCCGTGAACCGTTCATCCGTGACAATAGCCGTCACTGTGAATGCAACTTCGTCTCATCTCGTCCGCTTGCATCAGGATTTCTGACGAGTTGTGCTCGTGTTGGCGCCATCTCAAGTTTTTTTCGGTTTCCCGTAGCCACGTAGAATAGACCGACCTTTGAGTGCTGACCTTTGATACGACCCGCCTGCGTCCGATTGTCGTCACGTGTCTAGTCTTTTAGTCACTTTAAATCGCTTGACCGGTGGTGTCTTCTTTTTTGACCGGTCTTTAATTTGGCATCGTCATAATCATTTGGATAGGATTGGCAGTTCTTTTCATAGGATGCGTTCATTTACAGTTTATTGCATAGGTGTTCTGAGGTATTTGCACGTGTGGTGGAATGCCCTGCAGTCTAGAAGTTTTTGAGTTTTGAAGTGGTTTGAATTTAAGATTTTCGGCTGTCTGTTTTTGCCATGACTATGTTGACATATACTGTGTGTGTATATATATATGTATATATATATATATATATATACATACACACACTCACCACTGTGCATATATATATATATATTTGTATATATACATGTATGTATATACATTTGTGTGTGCATATTGTAAAATATACAACTGTTTACAGTTATTTAGATAATATGTACTTTTTTACTTTCATCTACTGATAACTTTTTTGTCCTGGTCAATGCAACAATCCTGCTGTGCACCTGATACTCTATAGTTCAAGTATTTGTATTTCTTCGTTTCAGTCAGTAATTTTATAAGCAAAGATTTGATAAGGTACCGATCTAGCAGGCAGCTCTTTCACCATATATTCTGGGATTCATCTTGGTTTGATGTGGCATATGATGGCAGACTGGAGCCGGACGATAGTCCCATTAAATGCATAGCACATGTGGGCTACTCTTCCTTCAATACATCTGCGAGAGATTATTATTCATCACGTGTTATAATGTGAGGCCTCCTCCCCCCCTATGCAATGCTATATGGCAACTTGGTTCATTACACATTAGTATAACTGTTGGTACATTTTATATTGGGGTTTTTTGCACTGATTCTTGTGTGGCCTTCAACAGATGGTGCCTTTCATGGCTGTCTAGTATTGATGATAGATAGCTGTGTACAGAACTATTTTAAAGATTTACATATATAAACGTCTAATTACTGTTACGAGTGATATTTTCGTTGATGCTTCTTTTGGCTTCTTTAGGTTAGTACTTGGTGACAGAGTTATGAGGTGTAGTGTGTTCGCTGTGAATAGGAAGTTTCTTGGCCGTGTTTTTGCTACAAACATCAAATGACTTATTTGTTTTGGGATTGTTTGATGAGATCGGTTACAGACTTTAATCAACCTACTTCTGAGATGTACAGAGAATATCCTGAAGGCAGAATGAAATGCTCTTAAATGCAGAATCTTTAAATTGGTGTAGAACTGTATAGAGATGTTCTTGAAATACTCAGAGAATGCTGTGAAATCCACGCAAAGCAATTGCTATGGTTAGATATTATGTGTTACTTGGAATCTCTTATACTTTGAACCGTTTAATGGTTTGCGAAGATAAGTTCTGATGCATTTTTCTGCTATTTCATGCCTTTTAAAATGCAGTCTTAAATTGTCTGCTCATCAATTTGAGTATTTGAATCCTGGAGTAAGCTCTGAATTAATTTTTTGTGTAAAACATGTGTGTGTTTAAAGGAAATAATGTTCTGAATTTTGTAACAGTTTCATGGGTTGTTTGGCCTGTAAACTGTTTGAAGTTGTGACAACATAAAGGAAATTATTGCCCAGTTAGAAGGATTTGTATAGAGCAGCTGTCATTATTTTGACATACCATAACCATAAACATATCTAGTAGCTTACCAATGCATTCAGTTGTCGTTTTGCTTGTGGCTGCTTGGAGAACATCCTTTACATGCTTCTGTAGGCAGTGTTAAATCTGTATGAGGACTGTAAACTGCCCTGCATATGTTCAACATCTATGTTCTTCACCTTTTGATGAATGTGAAAATAATCCCACCTACTGACATGAAAAGATGTCATTCTATTGATTAGTGCAGAGCGACCTTTGTTGTGTCTGTTCTCGGCTGATATCCTTGGCGACTGCTACCTATTTGAGTAGGCACAACACACCTGTTTAGGTGAGCCTACAATAAACATTTTTTGAATTAGTTGTCATCTGATAGAAATATTGATAGGCTAGTGTGCAGATGCAAAGTAGCAATGAACTTAAGTCAGTCATTTTTACTGCATGTATTGAAATTGCAGGTCCTGACTTTACAACAAGCTGTTATGTATTTAAACTTACACTTCTGTGTAAGTTCTTTCACCAGATTCTACATTTTTTTTAAAGATATTACCAAACTTTCATGTCGTGGCAAAATGGATGACCTTGCGTTATAACCTTTGATGATTTACCTTTTTTCTATGTAGATGGAGTCGGTAATAGTTGATGTTGCGATTTAGTATCAGACAGTGTTCCAAAGATCAAAATTTGTATTTAATGAGAGATTTCTACATACATGTCAAATGTTTCAGCTGGTTTGTTATGCTTAAGAATGTCAGTGTTTTGCCCTTTATAAACTTTTATTCAATGCAAGAATCTCTAGTTTGCTGCCAATTTTTATGTATACTCTAGTACCTGTATTTTGATTGCCCTCCTTACTGCAAATTATGTTGAAAGTGTAGAGGGTGATATACATTGTTTGTGTGTTCCAATTGATGCTTGTATACATGCATTTTCCCTTATGCGACTACACTTAAGCTCGGTGTGAGTTATCTTTGCGTGTGAGTTTGTGTGTGAATGTTCTCTGTGTGTGAGTTTGTGCGCATTTAACTCTGTTACATATGGAACACTTGACAGTTTGAATGATGGATTTGAGGTTTTATAGCTCTAGCTCTGCCTATGACTTGAGTGAGAATTAATTTTCAAAACAGCTGCTTTCAGTTCTCATGCATCAATGAATTCATAATAATAATAATAATAGTGGTGGTGATGATGATGATTTCTATAGTGCCACTACTCAACTGAGGCCAAAGGAAGGTAGCTGTACATGAGCATAAAAAGCTAATTTCAATCATATGATTGTTTGAAAAGATGTCTTGAGTTTTGATTTAAATGTCTCCAGATATGACACATTCTTCACATGGTCCAAGAGAAGACTGTTCCATGCAGTGGGTCCTGCGACAGTGAAGGAACAGTCGCCAAACTTCGTGGTAGATGGCAGGACTTGTAGTAGATTGTTTTATGAAGATCGTAGCCATTGTCTGTGTAATACCTTAAATGTAGAAGCCAGAAGGGATACGATCTTCTTGTGCTTTGTAGTTGATCAAGCACAGCTTGTAGAGGATCATCCACTGGGGAACACATAGACAGTGCAGGTTTTTGTGCAGAAAATGAGATTGTGTCCGGTCATAATTCTACACAATTGGTAAAAACAACCTCGAACAAGTTGACCGACTCTTGCTCAAAGAAAGAAAAGAATGCATGCAACGCCACAGCTGTCAGAGGACTTCAAGGTTGTGGATGGTGTTAGCTGGGTGGACTTCTGCGTCACATAGGGTGAGGGTGAAATAGATGGCAATGCACCATAAGAACTCGTCAGACATAGATGGATTGAGTTTGAGGCAGTTAGATGCCATCCACTCTGAAGTACATTTGATACACAGCAGCACTCTCTGTTTCAGTTAAGCAGTTTGTGTTTGTTCACAGAACAAGTAAAGCTGTGTATTGCCCACATAGCCCATTGTTTGCTCTAAAATAAAACCAACTTGAGGTTCTACCTTACACTTTAACAGAGCTATTAATGATTATAATGTGTCCACTCTTTAGAAATTGTTAATTCGAGAAAAAAACATTGAAAGTTTTGTCTGGATAATGTGAAATGCAAAAGGTCAGCAAAATGGCATGAAATTGAGGGTTCATCAATAGATTACGTACACACTGAGGGGAGGAGTGACAGGATTAAGAATTTCGCGTAGGGGTTCCAATGGCGATGGGATCTCGACAGAATGTGTATGCACGTAAACTAAATATCTTATTTTGATGTCCACATAGTCCTACTTGATGGACGTTAAGTTTTAAAATGTTAGGTTAGTGACATGACTGGGGTGCATGGACGAATGTAGTTACACAACTGCTACACTAACATTAGTAGCATCAATGTTGATAGCTATCGTTCTAGGCACAGGTATGCGATCTGAGATGAAGATAATACAAAGCAGGAACCCCAAACGTATTTTGAACACTTAAATCTTGCAGCCAATCACTCAACCTCTCAACAACAAAATAAGAAGACACACTTCTTATGAACACAACGATCACAAATCTTGAGAGCACGCTTACCGCATAAATCAGCATGATATTAACATTCATGAATAATGATTCTACATGACTGAAGTTGAACTGGGGAAGAGTATTTGTACAGAACTGTCAGCAGTAGGATCTGATCTTATGCTCCTATTTGTCACAACATGCATGTTTCCTTGCCTACAGTGTTCCTAAAGTCAGCCAGGCTATTCACAGTTCAAGAGGTCAATTGTCCCAGTGAACAAAACAGCAGACAATAATTATTGGAGACTTGACACCACAAAATCTCCTTGATCCAGAATTTGAAAAAGTAGCAGTCGCCCTATGAAGTAGGTATGCCACTTGCATGAGTTTTCCTTTTGCCTACAACAGTCCTTTTTTCGGCTCAGTCCTCTGTTACTTGATTTTTAATAAAATTCAACCTCTTGCCGGTGGGTGATGGCAGCCCATTATGTCCGCTGATAAGTCTTTGTAGTGCTGATGGATGCGTGTATTCAGTTTTCTGCTTTTAAATTGAGGCTACAAATGTCATCATGAGTTGAAAAGTGGAGGCTTTATACCTCAACCTGTTGGCAAGTTTGCACCTGTGCTGCCACTTGTTGACTAGTGAATATCGAAGCATAACATGACTTGTAGTTTGTAACTTCTGTTGCATTGGTGTCTAATGCACCAGACATCAACCGATGGTGCACCAAAACCGAACTGTTAACCAAGCCAACTTTTGTTTTTATTGGACAACATCAGTGGCATTCATCGCTTGTTTCTTTTTCTTCCTTTGAGCAAGAGTCAAACCTGAAACATAATTAATAGTAACAAATGTACTATCCTACTGAATAGCCAATGTGTTATAATTTAAAAACTGTGATACAGAATTTTCAGATGTTTACTGTTAAACAAGTACAAAGCCAAATAGAATGTTATGACAAACTTTAGCTAAGAGTCTTTCCTAATCAGCAATAATACAAATGGCCCAGTAATGAAAAGCAACAAAAGTGACAGAAGGTTGTTAATTATAGCAGATAGCAAGTGATTTGAGAGTTCGACCATAAACAGTACTTCATAAATAGTTTTACTCTTACATCAGTTGAGAGAAGATGGTTATACACAGCACCAGAAGTGACAGGATCTCTCTGTTCCAAATGGCTTTGGTCAGCAACCACTCTTGTACTTCGGACGTAAGTTGTCTGGTTCCGCAAAGGATCTCCAGACAGCACAGGGGTGTCTGAAACATAGCAAGTATATATTGTAGCAGTAAAAGGCATAACAAATATCTTGTTATAATTAATTAATATAGTACAGGGTGGATAGCATAAGCTAATAATAATAGGAAGGTTCGGAGAATAAGAGTGTATGGGACTTTATACTTCAACATATTCCCTCATGTGCTACTGAACTTCAATCAAAAGGGATGAGATGAGCTGATTGAAATAATAAATCTATTTAGCAATTAATGCTGCTCATAGGCAGTTAGATATTGTCTGTATTTGTGGATCGAACCATTTGATCTTTTATGTAATCATATGTGTGTAGGTGACATGACTTTACTTAATGTACTTTTATTATTCTCATCAGCCATGTGTACCAAGGAGAGAAAGCTATCTTAGATAAGTGCCACAATATACAATATCACAGAACACCTGCATGGCACATCTTAAGAGTCTCTCAAAGGCGCTATCATGCGGCCATCAGTCAGATAAAAAAAGCCGAATTGTTTTTATTCTTGCAGAAAATGCAATGCATTCAGCAATAAATGGAACTGAACAAATTTCATTAGGCAATTTGTTCCAGAACAGTGGTCCAGTGACAGAAAAGCCCTGACATGCGTGGAATGTGTGAGAGCACGGAACAATGAGATTATGTACGCATACCATAGAAGACAGCAGTAGGAATGTAGACGAGATTTGGAATAAGAGCATTTACAGACCCATTAATATGTTTAAAATGGTTACAGAAACCCAGAACATGAAATAAGAACAAATCCAGATTAGAAACGAGAATTGAGGAAAACCAGAAAGAACAGTGAATCAGTCACAGCTTAGAAACCAAGAGCCCAGGATAAGCTAACTGAAAACTAGCTAATGAAGAATGAAGAAACTTCTTTCTTTGCCTCTATTTCACCAGCGGTTAAAGAACGATGTCTCCTATCATAACATTCTTGTCCTCTGAAGATCAAGTCACAAATTGAAGAGGTACTGAACAATTATAAAGGCGTATTCATGATTACAATCTATTCTAATGAGTTCAGAATTACCACTTTTTTCAGCAGGTGATTTGACTGACTGCTCTGAGTTTGAAGTCGTTCTGTTTCGATGCATAGCCCACGAGGCCTGCCTCTGTTCGGCTGTCTTCCTGTCTGGTAAAGCTGTCGCTGTCATTCCAGGATGCCGCATCCACGGATCTAATAAAATTACATGATGCCTAATTAATAATTAGACAAGTTGTCTAGCTGTATCTGTCTGCTTCATTGCTCCTATTATCCGATCACAATATATTTAGTAGATGCTGCTAAACAGCCAATCTGGCCAGCCAAGAGGGGCGATGAGGGACGAGTGCCCAGGAGCCTGGCAACATTTACGGGCAGAGCCCGTAACAACTTATGAAAATATCATAATCAGTAATAAAAATTTGATGAATAATGCCCTTTTAAATATAATATTACAGAAACCTAATAACAATAAGTCAAAAACTTCACACACCTGAATATTATGGTACTTATTTTTTTAATCACACATGCCCACCTTCGTCTAACAGGCCCGTGACTACTTTGACTAGTCAACGGGAATTTCTCTGCCTAGGGGTGCGGAATTTTTGTCGGCGAGCAATGATGTCTTCCATTAGCATTTGGTTTTAGATGAAACAGTGTTTACAACTCAACTGCTTAAATACAATACAATACAATGACTCAATAACTTATTTGTGACCAAAATCGTCTTGCTTTTTTAAAAGCCTTCCAAATGCTATGATATGTCTTCAAGATTATTGATTCATTTGCGGTAAAAAGCCTTGTCTTTTTAAAGGACTTTCCAAACTGCTATTGGATGTATTAAAGATAATTAACTACAGTATTGGCAGAATAAAAGTATTAATCACGGAAACAACATAATACATGTGATTGAAGCAGCTTGCGTCCTCCCCTCCCCGACTCTGGCAAGCTATGGATTATACAATGCTCAACACATGGACCTTTAGCAATAGATCTACAAAAATGAACGTGTTTGAATTATCATCATATTACCCGACTTGTATTAAACAAATTCAAGAATATACATTCATAAATGATTTCATAAGAAAGACACAAACAAATATTACATAATATTAAATCAATTGAAACTTTAAGAAATTTCACATACCAGTGCTGGTAGCAGAGCAGGCTGTTGACTGGATCTTGTGTTTACTTGATTTCTTTAGCACAATGCCCTGCCTCCAGTCGAAACCCATTCGCTGCATAGCATTGAGGCTCATTTCCCTACTCTTGATGGCCTGCCTCCACAAGATTCTCACAATCTCATTTATCCATGCTTGACGTATGTCGGCCGAATGAGCCTGCAAGATGAAGGTGGATTTTGTAGCACGCTTCCGAAACCAAATTTCAAACTGAGGCTTGTTGTCATTTGTTGACACATTCTCTGTCATTCCGATCTCTGACGTCTACAAACGTTGAAGCAGAGGGTATTTATTACATAAACAGGCATTTCTTGCATATACAGCATACCACGCTGAAGCACAAATATGATGAAACAACAAACAACGTAATTAATCGCATGGCAAGAAACAATTCTTTAGAAGATGTCATTGGGAAATGATCCCTAACCTTGAAGCTGTTCTTGTACACATAATGTTCACCGGTTGCCAGACTTCGTTTTGTTTTGCTGAACAGAATGAGGTCCTCGAAGAGAAAGATGCGCCGGAGACACTTGCGACTGCCCTGCGAGACGAGAAACTCTTCCTGCCTCAGCAGCATTCCCTGCTCCTGAAGGTTCACCTGTGCACAAACATCATCATCATCACCATCATCACCACCACCACCACCACCATCATCATCATTAGCAGCAGCAGTAGCATTGTAATCGTCTATTACGATGTAACTCATCAATTAAATGTCCTCTACATCGCAGTTTTATCATAATCTTTATTATATCTCGATCATCATCATCGTGTCATAATCACCATAATAGCTACCATTCTCCTCCTCTTTTCATGATCATCATCATCATTGTTATAATCATCAAAGTAATCATCATTTAGTAACTTTTACCACGTGGCGTTTAATGCACAAAGCACACTAACGCTTATTTGCATTCAGGCCAGTGTCCAAAAGATCAGTCCGCTAAAACAGAGGCAGTCTATGGCGGACGGGCAATTTGAAAACAGTTAAGTCTCAATTGAGAGTGAAATTGCATCAGCAGCTGAGCCAAATGAACAGATACAGGGACAGAGGTTTAAACAAAAGTATCAAAACAGAAAAGACTTGTTCACCAAATGATATAACTGAATAAGATAATAATCAGAGCACCTCATTGAATAGTCACCAGTTGGATGAATCACAAAAAATTTAAATATTGCAGTTGGCCAGCATTTAACATTTTATAAACAATGATCCTCAATTTAAATGAAATCCTTTTGTGAGTTGTAAGCTCTTTGATATTTCATCATGTTTGACTTTGTGATACCAACATACCAGTGAGTGTGTTCGTTCAATCGATACAACTCAAAACCAATGTGTCTGCCACAGAAGATATCCTCAAAGAGATTATCAACATTATATTATGTATCATCTGCCTTATCAACATTATATGTATCATCTGCCTTATCAACATTATATGCATCATCTGCCTTATCAAGATTCCCATCATCAAAGTATCTCATGCTTGAATTCAAATCACTTTCATCATGATTATCAGTTTCTTCATCGATAAAATTATGTAAGTTCATTGTATTGTGTTGTTACGCTTACGTCACAGCAACGTATGCAGTCCATTGCGAGTAAGTCATTACCATGACGCAACTCAAATCGAACCATCTCCAAGGCATCCTAAAGAAATTACAACAACGCAATGTAAGAGAAATACGTCAACAAGATATGGCAACATGATCATTAGAAAACTAATTAAAACCTATTATTAAAGCATTCTATATTAATTTATAATGATTTTACTCCTTCATCTGAGAAATTATTCCTCAGGAACACTAAATGAGATCAAGAGCAAGAAAAGTATCTGGAATCATTCGTCCCATGTTGTAGTCTTCTCCCGACTGATTTCCCTTTCTTGATTTCCCTAACTAATCAGTTGGGACCTATGAGCTCTGACAGCATGCCCATAAGGAATCAATACTCCCATATGGGGCAGCATAAAGCAGACATGGGTCTCATCTAATGACCATAGAAATGCTGGCAGGGAGGCAGTTTGATAATAATGTTAGAAAATTATTAGACAGAGATGACAAGCAAAATAGAATCAACGATTGATATTATCCATGTTATCTATGGTACCTTGGACACAGGGGCTGGGTCGAGGGGGACAAGTCCCCACTACCTTGTACAGACAGGGCACACGTTATACGTTTGTTCCTCCACATTTCTAACCCCTCATTATGTGCCTCCCCCCACCTCTCGAACGAGATCGCCGCCTCTGCCTGGAGAGGTCCTAGTCTAATCTTCTTGTCATATAGGATGCTATTGCTGCTCTTGACTCAGTGAGTAATCTCTCCATAACTTTGGGATAAGGGACCATCCACCTTTGGATCATATTTTATCTCTTGGATCATTCTTCTTATGATATTTTCCCTTGTATTATTTACCTTAGGGCACCTCATGACTGCAATTCATCACTAATGAAGAGGTGGCAAGGTCTCCATTGACGGAGAATTTGCAAGAGTAATCTTACCACAAGATGCTGAGCAGGCCAAGTTCATGATGACATCTAAAAGGCTTGATGATTAATTATCCTAGCACTCAGATAAGCCAAGGGTTGATCTGGTATTCACCTAGAGTTTGTAGGTGCATTGCTTGGTGATCTCTTGATAAGACAACTGATCTCTGAACCGTTGGCAAGTGGCAATCTCTCTGCTGCCCTCTACTCCAACTATGTGCACCTAAACTCAACTGCACACTGCACACAACTCAATATACTCTACTCTGCCTTCCTGTAGAATCAGTATTTCTCCAGTTATGTCGACCACATCTTTCATAAACCCTTTCAAATTCCAGATCTAACAGCATGACCTTACACAGTCCTGAAGGCAGACAACAGCTGTCCGTCTTAAACAAGGACTTGGAAGCTGGGAAAGGGTGAGGCTCAATGTGCTGAATCAATTGGGGTTACAAACAGACACAATGCAACTGCATTTTGATAAATAGCACTTCTTCCAAAGTTCAGAAGTGCACACACGATCGTAGGGCAGATAACGATGGTGCAGATGCAATTGCATTGCAGAGCAAGTGCATGCAACTGAACACACACACAATTTGAAGCTGATGATCATGATGAAAGTGATTTGAATTCAAGCATGAGACACCTTGATGATGGGAATCTTGATTTAGATTAACCAAAATTTTACCTGCTAAGGCCCGTTCTACTCTTTACTTCTCGCTCATATATCCTTACCTCATCTACTGTACTATAATCTGGGCCTCGGCATACACATCCAATCTCAATAAATTATCCATCATGCAGAAAAAAGCTATAAGATTCATGGCTGGGTTGCCATTTAATGCTCACACAAGCGAAGTATTTAAAACAAATAGGCTACTATCAATTATCCAGATCTATAAATTACAAATAGCCATTTTTATGTTTAGAAATAGTCGAAAAAACTTACCTAATATATTTCACCAATACTTTTGCTATAACATGAGCTCCATACACCACGCCATAAGAAGTCCTCACGTCTTAATGGTTCCCTATGCCAGAACTAATGCTAGATTAGTATCTATTAAATGCCAAGGTGCCAGAATTTGGAATGCTATCCCAGCCACCATTTACTTGTCATGCAGCATTAAATCCTTTAGAGACAAAATGATTGCCTGTATTCTCGACCAAAATAAGGACAATTGAAGGGCTGGGATCCTTAACTCAGAGGGGTTAGGGAGGGATGGGGTGTGGGTCAAATGAATATATCAATCAATCTTTGGACTGATTGAGTGCTAAAATAAAATAAATTAATGTACTGGTTCAATCTTCGCTCGGGTACTGAGCAACACTGGCGCTCTGGAAAAATAGTTTTCTACTTGGCTACATGAATGTATTTTTCTCTACATAACACGTATCATTTAATCCTTTGTTGCGTTTTTTGTTGTACCTGCCTCTTCACCTGCTAGCTACATTTTGTTAGTTAAGACTAGTTAAGTTTTATGTTTATTCACCGTTGAATCTATTACCTTCTCCCTTTAATCTTCTCTTACCGGCTCTCACTTTTCTTTTTAACCTATCCTACTAGGTGGCCCTAACTTGCAGGACCTTTGGTCCCTAATTGGGTCTCCTGGGCTAATCTCATCCTCCCTACGCACTCCATGACTCCTTCTCTCGTCTCTCATCTAGAATTAGACTTATTTAATATTTTGTTGTGGATTCGCTGTAAGCTGTTATATATAATTCTGATCAGTCAAATAAATTTCTTTGATTGATTTTTGATTGACACCAGAAATCATAAAACTAAGCAAAATAAATTGTTCATGGCTTCACTATCCATAGCTATCTTACTTCACAAGTTTTCTGCATAAATTATAAATGTCTATAAATAAATAGTTTATATATAAATCCACACAACTAAATAGGCTGAACAATAGAGAGAGAGAGACAGAGACAGAGACAGAGAGAGAGACAGAGACAGAGAGAGACAGAGAGACAAAGAGAGACAGAGAGAGAGACAGAGACAGAGAGAGAGAGAGACAGAGAGACAAAGAGAGACAGAGAGAGACAGAGAGAGACAGAGAGACAGAGACAGAGAGAGACAGACAGACAGAGAGAGACAGACAGACAGAGACAGAGAGAGACAGACAGAGACAGACAGACAGAGAGAGAGAGTTATGCCGACTAATTCAGACAAACTCTGCAGGTCTCCAAATGAGGAAAGCTGTGAATAGATTCAAAGACACTGAAAAGATGAGTTTAGGTAATTAATTGAAAATTATAAACCTTGATCCTATTGTTAAAACATAAAAAACTGTTCTTTGTCCACACATGAAATGTTCAGCTGAGCAGTGCCTACCTTGAGGCTGTTGTAGTTGACATCCTTTGGATCACATTCTTTGAGGAGCTGCTCAAGCAGCAGAGAATACTTCCCCATCCTCTGAATTGGCTTCAGCAGATAACTGCTCAAGTCCATTCGATCACCCAGTTCCAATTGCTTCTTCTACTCAAAACAAACAACAACAAATAAACAACCCTCTCCTGATTCCATATCTGCAATTCCATCCCTCCCACGAGGGTTAAGGCACCTCTGTGAGAGAGGGTTCGATGCTGCAGTTGCATACCAATGGTATCTTATTTCACAGCTTTACATCACAGACCAAAAGGGTGAATACACAAAGATCCTAAATGGCATGGCACTCATTCAAACAGACAGCAGTGGTGAAGGCTTTCATCCATCAATTCTTAGAAAAATTCTTAGAATGGTCATAGCCATACGGTCACTATAGAAAACCAGACACATCTACATTTATAATTAGAATCAATATCCTGCTTATGACCACACTCACTGACCTGTCGTAAACATAGACCAAACAATCGGACGCTTGCGGCATATGAGCTTGTATGTTCCAATCTAATAAAATCTAATGACTTCTATAGAGCCGTTATCATATGCCTATGACTTTAGTTAATGGCCATAACAAAAGGAATTATTGAACCTCATCAGAATACAAATCGAAAGAGTCATGAGTAACTAATGAACTGAATGGCATATTGTATAGACAGGAATGGGCCTAGAACAGAGTCCTGTGCAACACTACAGTTTAAGAAAGTGAGCCGATTAATACAAACTGATTGATAAAAACTGATTAATACAAAGACAACAACTTCATTTAAATGATGGATTTGAGCAATCCTGCAATATTTTAACCGAAAATCATAAAGTAAACCTTTAGATCTAATTTTAATAAATATTTCTGTGCTTATATAAAGCAATCAGCTTACTCTAAAGAAGAGCATTCCATGCTCAGCCATAAGACAATCAGATTTTGGTTTGCTCTTGCTGTAGAGTGCGTACATGTAGAACTCAGAAGCCTGAAGAAAATCAATTTTAAATAAAGTTTTTCAAAGTTCACCTCTGTTAGATAATTTACATTTCTGCATAAAGTTCATGTCACATATGCTGCTATGGGCACTACTTCTGTAATAGCAAATATCAGAACAATTCAAGCATCAATTTAAAAGTCATAACCATATCAAATGAAATTGAGAATTAAACATAAAGCCAAACATTCAAGTCTGAAATTAATTAAAGGTGACTTTTTACAATATCTTCTAATGAAAGACATTAATATATTCATCTATTCTCATTATACTCCCCATTATTTGTCTAAACCAAATGTTAAAAAACATTGTGTACAAGATTAGTATAAATCAATACCATGGACTACTCACATGGCGGAGGAATACGTTCCCAACAGTTAAGGGCATAGTAACACACTGCTCCAATTCAGTCAAGAATGAGTTGCTGTGGAATTGATAAATCTTTTCAAGGTTTCCAAAGATGACGTTTCGCTTTCCACGCAGTGCAAGTAAAAGGTCATCACGACTGAGTTCGGGCACATAATTAGAGACAACAAACTTCAGCGAATTGATGTAATTGCGTTCTGTATCAACCATTTCTCTCATGACCAGTGCCAGATTCCTGAGTAATAATAATAATAACATTCGTTGAATTTCAAACTGACGAACTGCAGTATGATTACACGCACAGTATGAATGAATAATGACGAGTTATTTACAGGAGTCGAATTTAAAAATCTGTGGCCATGCAAGGCGACCATTATTTTAACAAACACTGCCTAGCGAAAGAAGGACTAGTCAACCTTATAGGGATATGAGTCTTGAACCCAGTTCCTCAGCTCTGTGCCCTAGTGTGTTATCCATTACTCAATGCCGTCCCTCTGAGTGAAACACAAAGTCAAAACAGAGAAAGGCTGACTCATGCTGCAATTGAAAAGTATACAAGCATACAACTTCTGTTGCATATATTCAAAGCTCAAAATGACGAGACTTGCCTCTCTTGAGGTGAGATGGCTTCTGAGTGTTGGGATGGCCCAGAAACAGGCTGCTGAGGTGGAAGTTGCTGTGAATCTGAGATAGCAATGGAACCGGAAGACCTGCTGGCACCAGAAGACTGGCCATAGTTTGAAAGAGACTGCTTTCTACTTAGGCTGCTACAACAACAAAACACCAGAAATTAGTTATCAAAACTAATGTGCATCGTTCATCATCAACGTTCACATTATTGTTTGTACCGTAATCCTACCATCATTACTGTTTACATTCAATTGTTGGATCACTGATGGCAAGTTGCTTTAATCATGATGAACCTACCACAATAAGAAGCAGCAATCCAGACCCCAATGACCAACAACCTGGCTCTTACAGAACAGAGACTCATTTTGCTGGAGGTCTGCATCATTTTCAAGTCCAAGTGATACAGCTTTTGTATAGCAATAAGCAATGTCTGGATTCTACAAATGCATGTAACACCCATCGACTTATCAAAGCACTATCTAACAATAGCTAGGTACTCCTTAAGAAGATATCACCAATTGAATACAATAGCCTAATTCTGTCAGATCAGAACCGATTCTGTGAAGTTTTTAACTTTTTGATCATGCAATGGGAGCACGATAACAAATAATTCTTATGATTAGCCACATATTAAGACATAATTAATTACCTCACAATTAGAAAACACTGTTTAGTAACATTATGCAACATTGTACAGTGCTGTGTTTCATATTGATTAAGAAACTAGAAACCTCTGACAAAAGTTTGAATGTGATCCGTTCTGCTTTCCTGCTGTTCCATCTCTTGACTGTTCCACGAGTGACCCGCTGAACCAGAGGCCACGGGCTCTTTTGAGTAGACTCCATTGCGGAAGTTCTCTTCGCCGGACACTTCCGGTTCCCTCCACCAGAGTCAGATCTACTCGACTTGAAGTCGGTAGACTTTCAGAACTCAAGGCTGTCACAACAAGACTCTCACGTGACTCACGTAAGCTCTCACGTGAGCCACGCATGGTTGAGTCAGACAGTCCTTTTGGAAGAGAAGCCACAACTCGCTCTGACATATCATCCGTGATAAGACCCTCCTGCAACAAAAGCTCAACATACGCCTGAAGGTCTGCATCCTTTTCAAGTCCAGTAAGGGAGTGGCGTGAAGAACCATAGACGGGACCAGCCGACGTGCCAGCATACGAGCGACGACGCAGGTCTTCAATTGTGCTGACGTTTCTAGTGGAAGCAGCACCGGAACGCATTCGGACACTGGAATTTGCACTGTTTCGAAACTGGAATTGACGTTCATGCATTGCAACAATCTCCCGATTCACACGATTCTGTACAAAAACAAAGAATCGCAATAACTTAACAATTCTCATAAACAACTATCCATAATATTTCTATTATCTCCATCCAATTCATTATCATCCAATTTATTATCAATATATACATAAACTTTAATTAGTCTTTATAGTAGTCATCATTTTACATTTGTAGTCATCTGTAAGGATGTGTATTATGTAATATGGCATAACTGAACGTCGCATCCAAGTACAACTCAAAGGTATTCTTTGCTGACCAAACTTCTGTCAGAGTCATTAAGAATAATAACGTTTCATCTGTAAGCAAATAACCCTAAAATAACTTGAAATGTTACCTCTAGATAATTTTTGCACACACATGGAACCCTTGGATATATAACAAAGGCATTCGGAAATGTCTAGTCCTCACTAGTACAATTATTCTTCTCTGCCAATATATATTAACTGAATTATGATGACTTACTTACTCATTATGCAAAAGCAGCAGCACTATAGTTGTTGTTTTTCTGAATATTAGAAATGTGTAAATGGTTTCCAACAGGTCTGCACATTCACCTGTATCAGTTTGATTCGGTTAACGGTCTCAGTGGAGTTGGTTTTGGCGACTAAGCATTTCTGTCGGAGGACATCATCAGGCAGAGAATTACAGTGCTCTAACACTCGATCAAGGGCAACTGGAGGATGATCTCGTAAGTAGTCCTCCAGGCTCGTCCTAACCACCTCTGGACTCAAGAGCCTTCCTCTGTTATCCAACGATGTAAGAAAGCTTGTGGCATCCGCAAACCATTCGCAAGACTGTGGACAGATTAATAACAATAACAATAGTAATAAAAATAATAGTAGCAATAACAGCAATGAGCTGCTGTCTCTGACAGTCAAATACAGCACTTTGTGGTTTGAAATATTGTCTGAAAAGTAGATGTTTGATTAGCAATGTAGCCTTTCAAAGTAATTGGACAAAATCATCTGATAGAAGACTACAGTGCAAGTGCCTTTACATCAGACAACCCATGTCTCAAGCTTTCTAGCCACACTAAGACTTAAAAAATCATACACTATTGTTAACATGTTGCCATGATGACTTTGGCTCCCAATACTAATACAGGTAATGTAATGGTTTGCGGTGTGACATTGCATGTTTATGTTTATCAATAAACGAATATTTATATAGGTCTGCTCAGTGCACTATTATGATATATCATTTTTCTTTAGGTGACTGATACCTTCTGAAGTACAACAAAGGTGCTATAGAAGTGATTAGATTAGATTAGCAGATAAGATGTATTAGTCCTAATTAAAATCAGGATATACCAGTTCTGCAAATAACCAATCATTATCAAACAAATATTGCACATGGAACATACTTTGTTTAAAATTTTGCAGCAATCCTGCATCCAAACAATTTTCCTTTGAATTTGTTGAAGCTTCTCCAACAGATCCCTGATCCTGGCTTCCAGAGCATTGTTGATGTCTGCCAGCCCCTTGATGGTCCCATTATCCTCTGACTCTGCTAACAACTGAAAGCCTGTCTTTATCACGTCCTGACCTGTGTCAATTTCCACCTAGCCAAAAGAAAAAATCACCTAATAAATCCTCTACAGATAGCATGCTTGTGTAACAACAAAAAACTCTGTATCGAAATCTGTTAGCTTAGTCGTCAATTGTCAATTTCTATTTATCCAAGCATTGTTTTGTTAACCGTGAACATTTCTTCTTCAATCCTCATCATGAACTTTAGCTCCACAGTGGTGTTTTGTGTGGTATTTTGAAGGTGCTTTAATAGAAACATCTGGACACCATTCATACCAGTCTAAAATTTTACACTTCACAGCTTGCAGGCTGGCGTAATGGTAAACATACCACCATCCTCCACAAAATAGGTATCAGAGCTCAATAATTATTCCAAAAAAATCTAGAAATTTAATATTTGCTACATTCTACCAACAAGTTTGGCTTTTATGTCACTTTACATATATGTAAAAGCCAATGATACCTTTCTCACACAGATGCAAGTTTCCTGAACCATTAAACATCTCTGTTATGTTACAGTGAAAATAAAACAAGTGAATTGAATAAGACAATTTTAATTCAAAGAAATTAAATTAATAGGGGCCTACAATCTGCATAGCTTGCCTGAGCACATGCTTCTAATTTGCAAAATTTCTGGAGGCACATGTTGATTCCAGCAAGATCATCTGGTAACTTTCCCCCAAATTCCCCACAGATTTCATCCTTGGCAGCAGAAAGTCTTTCAAGAGCCTGAAAAGAGAGCAAAAGGTGAATTGCTTGAAAGGTAGAAATGTTTGAAAGATAGAAATGTACAGACAGGTAGCAGTGACTATCAGTACTGAAAGTGCTTGAAGGTCAAATCAACAGCCACTGCAGTCCCTTGCACACTGTGTCTGTCCGTCCATTTGCCCATTTGTCAATTCGTTCATCCATCCATCAAACACAACCTAACATCTTGTACAATTGTACATCCATCAATCCATCCATCCATCCACCTGTCCAGTGTCCATCCGTCAATTATTCCATCCAGCCACCCATCCAATCGCCCCAGCCACTCATTCATCAATCTATTCATCATTCATCCATCATCCATCCAGTCAGTCGCTCACCTTGTTTGCTCTGTCCTCAAACTCTCGTAGTTTCAGACTTGCAAGCAGTGTCAAACGTTTCTCCTTTGCGAGAGATGAAATCTGAAGAAATGCCTTCAGAAGGAAAGGATACAACTTTGTCAGAATACGTGACGTCCTGCAAAGGAAAAGAAGACATGCCCACACGCATAATGTTTACCAAGGTATAAACTTCAGCATAATATCTCAAGAAAAATGAATTATGTAAATAGAAGCAAGAAATTAATATAATTAGCTAACAAGGATAAAAATGCAAGATATTGTCATCAGCTTGGCCCTCTGCAATTCATCCACTGCAGAAATTTGAATGTAAATTACGACTGTGCAAAATTTTGTAAACACAAAGAATTACAAGTGTATATAGCAAAGTTATTTAAGGAAAATCCATTTGCTGCCTTCCTCCCATGATGTTTATTCCAAAGTAAAAGTTCAAGTTTTAGATCTTAACAATGTAAGCAATTTGCCTGTAAATTACGACAGCATGAAATTTGGTAAACAGAAAGACTTATAAGTTTATAAAGCAGAGCTATTAAAGGAAAATCCACATGCTGTCTTATTCCCATGAGTTCATTCTAAAGCAAAAACTTTTTAAGCTTGAAATCTCAACATTGAAAGCATAACTACCTGAAATCTGAGTTGCTAGCAACAACGACAGCACTGTCGCTGACGAACTGAAGCCACTTGGCGCCATCTATCTGTAGCTGTGCAAAGCTGTCGTCTGTCAGTGGAGACTCGACTACTTGTTCATGTCGTAGTAAGAACTCCCTGGCTTCTTCAAGGGAGTTGGGCAGAACTGAAGTTCTTGTCAGATCCTCAGCTACGTTCAACAGCACTGAGGTCACGCTGCAACACAGCTGTTCGAATGGCTCGAGAAGCTGAGTGAAAGTTTATGAATAAGTTTAGAGTGAAAGTTTATGAATAAGTTTAGATAACTGAACCGTCTTCTAATGCATGTATAAAGTAAAATCTATGAGTAACAAATATAAATCTAAGGTAACAAGAGGTACTATTGCCTGCAGGGCCATTCTTGTATTTGAATAAGAAATCTTTACATCAAATGATCTTCACAATAATGGCAAAAGAGACAACCAAAGTTACAAAACATTTATGGAAGGATTCATAGGTTTCTAGTTTTGATAAAGCACAACAAAATTTGCTATAAGACCCTATAACAAGCTCCTGAATGTAATTATCCTCACATAATGAGATTAACTGAGATGCAATTATGGTGAAAATGGATCTTAATACCTGAATATCTCACAACATGAGTTATGTGACATTACCTGTCTGTAGTGCACCCATTCTCTATGATCATGACAGCCATCTCCTCCAAAGTCACTTGGAATTTGACTGATATTGAACAGTTTGCACAGAGTGCTCTGATCGATCAAAGTGTTGACCTGAAAATATCATCACTTAACTAATTACAGGTATGCAAGTAGTGCCACTGCTAAATCATTGTCATCATCAAGTGCTAACTTTGCAGCAGTTTTCTGTCAACCGTAAATCATTGGGTCAGCATTGGCCAAGTCGTCTGTCAAGCCCGCCACCATCCTCGTAATAATATTTGTAGATCACAAATAATTCACTGGATTTGTCATTGACAAAATTACTTGCTTAAGAACTTTAAATGGTTGATGAATGCTGAAAACTTGTAGCATGTCTCGGAGTAGCAGTTCCAAGAGGTTCTTTTAAAACTACTTCATAAATGCTCTGGCCAGTTTTGGCTGGAACATGTTAGAACCATACATGGAACATGCTGGAACCATCCAGGAGCACTATAATAGAGGAAGATGCACCTCAGTTCCTTTAAGTGGTCTGCACCACTGAGATGGAAGTTTCTCATTATAAATTGCACCCACTTACAGACACACATATGGTATATCATAGTCTCACTGTCGCTTGTATTGTTGCCATCATGAGCTGAATTTTTCAGTACAAGATCAACCCATTATCGATCGGAACTTTGAGACTACGTGTGACTGGGACAGGAAAATAACATAATTTTGTGTTATATCAGTGTGTGTCAATAGGAGTGATGGTACATTTAAAATCATCCTGTATTTCATCATCAATAATACCTTACCTGATAACCAAGTTCAGGTGTTAACTTGTCCTGTAGTAATTGGAGACTGTTGGCTTCACACATCACAAAGATGGCATCAAATGCCTTTGGAGAATCCACCTTCTCAAAAGAAACAATATCAACACTTAACTGATTTGACCACTCTTTATCTGCTTTTACAAAAGTTCAATTCCTAGTTTACAAATGTGATACTATACAGCAAGAAAGAGGCACCCTACAATGCCACAGAGTACTTCATTAATTTTATGTTAATTAGCACTTCACTTATTCTGCACCTCAATCTCATACCCATTGAAAGATGCCCTGATTCTTGACACCTAGGTATTCATTCCACAACCCACAGTGAACTTCTGGTTCATCAAACACACATTTTTACAGTGTAATGTTTAGCTTTTTCAGTGGTTGGATCTTACGCCTGACAGCCTTTCTCTGAATCTGCATATACTATGAACGGATGATCACAAGTTATTTTACAAGAGTTTAATTTAACTGTATGACCACCATGCAAGACCTCACAATGTCTCAAAGCTAATTAAACCAATGCTGTCACCTTATGAATGGAAGGACCTGTCAAACTTGTTATGAGGTAGCGGGAATCGATCTCTCTTCCTACAACTCTTCATGCCAGTGTATGTGTATTCATTAATCTACCCCTCCATCGTTGAAAGCTGCAGAAAAGTTACACGTAGTTAGTTCTTGTATGAGTGAAAATGGCCATTAAAGGAATATCACATCATCTAGTACTATTACCTCCATCCATGTCAAGCTTGTGCCTCAATTCAAAGATTTTGCGACCTTGGAATCTCCTGGGAAGTTTCACTAGATTCAGGCTGTGTTTTCTTCTACAGAAAGTGTCAATTGTCAAAATACATAACAGGTGTTTGAACTCACATTTAATCTTTTAAAGGCTTCCAGCATAAGTTCTATGGCAGCAGCCTGTCCATCACGATTGTCAACGAGGAAAGTAATTCCTGTGCCAAATTCACTTCTGCAACACAGTACAATCGATTACTATTATCTGTCATTTTATTGTCTATTATTATGAAGTCAAGAACAGACAATAACCACTGGTATTCATTTGCAGAATGTTTGCAATTAAATTAAGTAATCTGATTGCTGATGATAAACAAATTAATTTTATACACATAGTTTTCCTCAACCAGCCTATCTTCCACTCAACCAAGAGCCCACATAATCATTTATAGATAATTAGCTACGAATGATACATAATTATGATATTAGTTTTTTTAAGAAAGAAAACAATTTGACAAACATGCAGAAATGCTAGTATGAGTGACAGTAGACAACAAAAGTAGCTTGAATTGAATAGCAATAAACTAGCAAATATTCTTATAATAATGATCTGGGGATAAATTGTCTTTGAGTGGGAGAATATGGTTACATGCTCTAGGCCTCAGTTGGCGAATGGCATGAGAATGGAATGGTGGTATTTGGTGAGAAACACAAAATTAATGGGATTGTATAAAATGGAGAAAAGGAGTCTGGCATCTGCTGGGAAGGATTGTTCTATACATGTAACCTAAGCATTTAGCTCTTCTCAAGAATTATTATATATGAAGATTGCACATACTGTGCTTACTTCACAATAATAACAACATATAGTAAGCTTTATTTTTCAAATGTACCTTGCAAGCGCTGTGTAGTATTGCAACAATTTGACAAAGTCCGTGAGAGCATAGGATGGTTCGGTCATTGTCCACCACGGATGCCTACAAGACATTCCAACGACTGAGGAATCTGTAGTTAGACTGCATTGGCCTGTGAGCAAACAACACAGATCAGCAAATTTATTATTAGAATCAGGTCACATTTCAGGTTCATGCAAACAACATATAAGATGTCTCAGAAAGGTCAAGATTCTAAGACTGTACTCACACAGCCACAGAGTTAAAACACAGACTTCTTGTTTTTATACAATTTCTCTTCTACTAACATAGCATAACATAACGCGGATTTAAAGTTGTTTAGAAGACTTACAGTCTGTGTTAAAACCAACACATATTTTAATATATATTGCTTAATAGCCTTTCTCTCCTAGCATGCTCTTAAAAGCTCCAATAGTGTCACTGAGACCTTACAACTGATCATCTAAACCATTCCACAAGTGTACAACTCTAGAACAGAAGAAATTCTGCCTTAATGTCCCCTCAGTTCCTTGAATTATTTATACATTGAAATTGGTCAGTCAGAAATTTGCGAAGTTAACAGTCCAATGGCGAGCTGCATTGGTTCCCAGTTGCTTCTACCACACTCTCGTTGATAAGGGTCTTTAATGTAAGAACCATAAGGTAGTACATGTAGTTAATACATAACATGATTTGTCAACAACAGCTCATAGTACCTGAAAGTTAAATACTCTTTAAGTGAAATTTTAATAATCACCAAACACTGAATCTGCTGCTAAGCTTATTGATCATATTCCAGAATATGCCCCAGTTTCTGCCCATATATGATGTCTTGCAATGGCTTCCTGCCTCACATCGCATTTCTCATAGGACAGATCACTTGTCTGGTGTTGCCTCATTGGATTGGTACCAGGGATGTGGTCTCGAGATCACGGTCTTGGTCTCGAGACGGTCTCGAGACCGGAAAACTGCGGTCTTGGTCTCGGTCTCGAATGCATTGGTCTTGGTCTCGGACCATCGGTCTTGGTCTTGGTCTCGAATGCGTCGGTCTTGGTCTTAAAAGAACGGTGTCGGGATTTGTCACCCTCTTAGGTTAGCGTTCTTGGTCATTTGCCGTATCAGAGAAATTTCTTTCATATTTGTCGGTTATTTTAGAATATTAGATGCTAAATACACCGGATGCTTAGGCCCTATGGGATTTTATTGATTTATGACGTGCCAACCATCTATATATACATGTTACTATGGGCAAAAAATGCATTTGCAACCGAACCAGCCATTTCAAAATTTTGCTTTAACAAATTTCAAGATTTTTGAACAATCTAATAATTATGCAATCGGCCACGTGTAGTCACTGTTAACCTACAATTTCGAGTACAAGTGGCCTACACCGTTCAAACGGAACGTTAATCTATTTGTTCAGATGTCTTAAAGTATTTGCCTATCGTATACTGCAAGTAATTTATAGTGTGATATTCTCAGGCTGAAGCCAATTAGAGCCTGAACCCGCAAAAGTTCAGATCAGCAATAAAATTAATGTTTTAAGCATGTTATTCCCTTTTAGCATCTTAATAAATTGAATTGTTTATAAAAAATGAGTTTCGGTCTTGGTCTTGGACCCTCGGTCTTGGTCTTGGACTACCCGGTCTTGGTCTTGGACCTCTCGGTCTTCGTCTCGAGGTTTTGGTCTCGTGCCCAACACTGATTGGTACCTAATTGATCTCTGTCGCCCAGTTTCAGACATATCTCCCATAAGGATGATAGGGCTCTTCGTTCTATGGATGGGAAGCACTTAATCCCTTGAGCTTGATCTTCAGTCAAGCATTGCCGAGTTGTAGGCCCTCCACATGGAATGGGCTCCCATTTGTGCTATGTTTACTGCCTCTGAATAAGTTGCCTGCCTTCAACCATATGCTCAAGTCCTTTCTTTTTGGCTATAGCTGGGCTGGTAGCACCCTTGAGTACTTCTTGAAGAGGTAAGTTGGCAAATTTCTTAAATGAATGAATTCGTGAATGAATGAATGACACCCTTATTGTGGTACAGAGCAACACCATTTTTGCCACAGTTGAAAACATGTTTTCATTTGCATCACTGTATGAAGAAACTTAACATAGCGTCTTTCATGTACATAACAAGAGTGCTGTCTGTGAATAAGCCCTCAGCAGCATCATGCCTGCTCAATCAATTAATTGTTTGATTGATTGATTGATTGAGCATCCTGTCCATGACACATACAACTTTTTAAAAGTTTAATTTGATACTAACACATTAAAAGTATGATTCAGAATCACATTTAGTCCACATCATGTAACTTCACTTCAACCAGTTTCTTATAAAAACATGCACTGACACATCAAATGTCAACACACAAGCTACAGACAGATATATCTCAGATGTTTTTGAGTTTTAACATTCCAGATCCTTTAGCAATCTGGGCATCTGAGAGGCCATTAGATTAGATTTGATTTGATAATGGTAGTTCAGTCAATATAACAAATCACAATATCGGAGCCTGCTTTACAGTTACAGTACAAAATATCTTGAGACCATAGATACACACATGTCATACATGCGTGCATGTTTACATTCATACATTTGTACTTTATACATTCATAAAAAACACAATGAGCCGATTGTTACAATCATTATGCAGTAGAGCAGTCAACATGCAGACAACACAGCTATGACTTTCATCATAGACATCTTCCTATAGTGACCCAGATTATTAGCAACTCAGTTTGTATGAAACTTGCTTTTCTTCACAGAAATATTGTCAATCTGTCTGCCATCAATAACTGATGGTGAAACAAGAGCTGTCTGTTTGCATCTGTCTCTATCTGCATCTGTCTCTGTCTGTATCTGTCTGCATCTATCTTCATCTGTCTCTGTCTGCTAGAAACACAGCATGGCTTCTAACTACATCAATGTAACCTGGTAAAGCAGCAAAATGTCTAAAAAACTGTACCCAAGAACCCAGAAACCAATCAATAAACTATGTGTAGAACTGACAGACTAATAAAAATCTTATAAAAGTTAAGGACTTGCCGCCCTTTACATCAATTTTTACAGACAGCTGTTGCTGTATAATACATAAACATTATTTATCTTTTTCTATTGGTAACTTCTAGAGGTGTTTGCAGACTTTTGGACTTTTTCCAATGACTCTTGTTGCAACCTGTTTAAAACCATGTGCTGGATTGGCTGAAAGTGAATAATAACATCATGGAATATCTAACTTAAATAAAAAAAATATAAATTTATGAAATCCAGTGTGATGAAAATTTTTGCTTGGTGGAAATATGTATTTAAGGGAATCTCATTTGATGGAAAATTTTAGTTGATGGAGATATGAATTCATGGAATCCAGTTTGATGAAAAATTATACTTGATGGAAAATTTGATTTAACACTTTAATGATGAGTTGCATCAGTTTCCCAGTTGCATTTAGAACACTTTCGTCGCTAAAGTGTTAAAGGAATCAGATTCATAGGAAGTAACAGATAGTCAGAGGGAAATTGAACCTCAAAATGTAGATCCGTAAATAGTCTATTACATTTACACTTTTCCTTTCTGCTACAGCTCCCTTGCCCTGCTAACCACACTTTCCAACCCCTCTGACTCTCTCCCATCTATGAGTATGGAACTCATGACCAGCAGATGACTAACGCGTTAATCTTATCTTACAATGATGTCATGTCATAGATGGGAAGTGATGACCTTTTCCTCCCACATGACACTCTGTCAACACCAACACCAGCAACCATGTACGGACTGAACGAACAGCGGTCCTCTGCATTTTAACTTGTATTCTAAGGCGTGTTTTCCTTAGACCTCCATGAGTCAACCCTTCTCCTATTACTAGTCCCCTCCCTCCTTCCATTCAAATTCTCTGCTGCATAGTATGTGGCTCTGTCAATACCCAGGGCTCTGGGACACATTCAGTCTTAATGCTAGTTCACAAATTCTGATAATAACAATATTGTTAAAGCCTCCGGAAATGAGCAGTTTCATGAAATCAAGGAAAGATGCTTCACATCATTTCAGACATGCTTTTCATTAGCAGTTTTATTCTCATTTCGGTTCATTCGTAAAACAGACAGCAGTTCTTTCGTAGCAACTTAGTTCCTGTTATTTCAATGAATCAACGAAGCTTGATATAGTGCCTCTTCTACTCAGAGGTACTCTCTGCACTAGCCATGATGTTAAATCTCATTTAAACCAGTTTTAGAATAGTGCACAGTAAGCTAGAAGTCACGAATGGTTGGCTCACACACATGTGGAACCTAGTGCAACAAATTTCTGTCAACAGATATTCACAGTCTATTAGTACTTCAACAAATTCCCAAATTTTAACAGAAGTTTATAGAGTGTGCCTAAATACTAAAAATTACATGATAATGTGATATTGTTCAGCATATTGACCGTCAAGTTTTTACAAGTCCCTCAAGACCTTTTTCTTTAGTCGTGGCTGGGCTGGGAGCGTTACTGAGTAGGTTTCTTGAAGGGAGCGCTATATAAATGCTCATAATGAATGAATGAATGAATGAATGAATGAATGAATGAATGGAGTTACTTATCGTAATCATAATCGTAGCATCAAGACAGCACATAATGCAACTGCATTCAAAAAATTTAAGTTGTGGGTACCAGTTTGTTTACAGGCATTGAGTCTAAACAAAATCGATAGTCAGATGAGATCAGAATTGGGTTCCAGGTCAAGATGCAAGGAACAGGCTGCAATGGTTGGCGCTGAGAATTGGAACAGCAAGAGAGGTAAATGGAAGAGTGGAAGAGGAGAAATCAGGATAAGGAGTGTCAGAGTGAAAGACAGTAAAGACCTGGAAAGAGATTTTAAAAGTTAACAAATCTTTGCATCTTATAACAAAATGCATAGAATGAAATCCAAACCCTTTAACGACCAGCGTTATTGATTATGCCTTACACTTTAGTACACGCTGGTCGTTAAAGGGCCTGGATTCAGTGTTTCCTTTAATGCCCCCAAAAATCATTTTAAAATCCACAACAAATGTCTAAAGCGCCCAAAATTTTTGGGTTAGGCTCATGTTAGTGATGAGATGAGTTTGTCCAAAATTCTAGGTCAGGGTCATAAGTACACTGTACGTCCCCTATTTTGACTCTAACGGAAACACTGCCCGGATGGCCCTGTGGACTCTTCAAAATGAAAAAATTTCTAACAACAAAACTAGGTCTGCCACTTCAATAACCATGGGAACCGTTTTCAGCAGGTCACAATCACAATCTACATTAAGTCAGATTCCATTGATTCAAATCATACATTAAGTCACATTAAAACTACCTCAGATTTACATCAATTTATATTTCCATCAAGTCATAATGTAATAGTTAAAGTCATAAATTATTCAAGTCACAAATTCACTGGCAGTCAATTCTGCACATAGTTTTACACGCAGGCCACAACTAGAGTTGTGGCAAAGGTCCACGCCACAAAAACCATTAGAAATCATGACTAAAATATATATGAAGAATAAGTTTATAACTGAGCTAAATCCTGAGACATGGAAAAGAACAGTAACATGGTAAGCCTAACATGATGCAAAACGTCAAATACAGTACCCAGAAATATGGCCGCTCCTGAAAGTACCAGTTCCATATTAATTCTGTTGATTCCATTTTGTTCATGGTTTGACTGCCTCTCAGAACAAATATTCACACTTGAAGGTTCATCCAGCTTTGAACCATCTAAGAGTTTAATGAAACAAATAAAATAGCAATAATTTTTACACAACATATTTGACAAACTGAACATACGTAAAGCTGACAAACTGCACATCTTCAATGAAGAAAAAATGCAAATAGATTAATGGCAGTCACACGGTTCTTGCAGACTTTGTTTATGAAATAGCTAGGAGGAGATAGGCTTACAAGTGTGATAGCCCACTACAATAATGATAATTTATTGATAATGATGATGATGATGGGTATGATGACGACGATGACAACACAGTTTATTGTAAAAACTACTGGGATGGATAGACATTGTGGATAACACTAGGTCAGCATTTAATTAAACTTTTTATTTGCTATAATAAGCATTGGTGACAACATTTACAGGCAGAATTTTTCAAAAGTTTAATGACATCTTATAGCAACATAGGCTGTTGACGTCTTTAAGGTTATTGAAGCATTTCAGTTCATTTCAAATATAGTTTGCACCCTGTTTTCTTTCTGTTTTCTTGTTATTGATTCAATTTCTGGAAGGTTGCTGAGACAGCAGTATTTGAGAGTTTTTTGTTGTAGATCTATCATAAAATTAAGATATGTAATAATTATATATATATATATATTATATATAAACTATATGTCATTATGTGTTTATATATATATATATATATAAACACATAATGACATATACACATGTATAATTATTAATTTAGCCATTTGCTTTTCTTGTTCTTGGCCTGAATTAAGGCTCTTAATGAATGAACTACACTTCAATCTTTGATTTGTATAGCAACAGCATCCTATCAATAGCAGTGGTCAGCTGATGGACGCAAAAATTGACTCAGTGTAGGAATGGCTTGCCTGAGTTAGGTCTTGTGAGAACAAATAAAGGCGACTCTGGCATTAAAGGTGCTTAAGATGGCAACAAAACTTTCAACTAAGATGACGATGCTGACCGCTGCGATGACGACGCAGACGGTGATGATAGAAAGGACGACTTACTGTCAGTTGTAGAATCCAATTTCATCTCTGGAATCATCCAAGTTCTGCCATTCTCATTCGCTTCTCTACCTGCATTCCCAAAAACTAATAAAGTGAGACCATTAAGTTTCATTTGATCGATGCTAACGACAGCAGTGGCCAGATGGCCTCGCAGTTTTGACTGAAGCTCCTCAATTCTCCGCATACCTCAATAGATTGCGAGGATCAATATCGCTCAAGTTTATTTCTAAAAAAACTTAGGGCCCAGATCATCCAACACTTCAGAATTTCCTCACCCGGAATTAATCGTTGACGTTAAAAAGCTGAAGCCTGTCAAGATCTCTGCGCTATCAAAAACCGTATTGATGACCCAGTGAATCACACTATCTTGTAATCGTAAACTCCAAATTTCAAAAGCCCCACTTGAAAGCTAAGCGTAGGATGACATGATACTCATGAGCGCTGCGTCGAGTCAGAGGGTTGTAGGCTACTCAGTAATAGTATCGATGTATAAAGTTTCAAAGTATAAAGTTCGGTGTGAGAAGAATTTCACCGCTGAATCATCAATGACTCAATATTTACAGTGCTTAGGCTTACAGCATCCATGTATACCGTGCAGATCGAATCACTGTGGTTAACCAGGTCTGCAGGTCGAACCTAATTGTTTAGGGCCTATGTTAAATCCACACTAGTTAGCCAATGGACTATAGTCTGTAGAGTTGGCGCAGCTGAAGGAGAAGATGAAGAGGCTGGTAGGGTATTAGACTGATGAACAGGACCCCTTAGTCCCAGATTCCAACAACCACAGCCTTTCGATTGTAAGTCTACTTGGTTGGCTTGCTCTATGCATTACGGGCGGGCGGTGATTGTTAACGAAGGCCTGAATGGGTGGAGTCAGCATCGTGTAGGCAAAAGTTTTCAAAAATGTAGCCCGGATCGCCGCTGTAGGCTCTTATACCCACAAAAGCCCTGACCGAACCGAGTCGCTACCAAGCGCTATCAAGGCCACAGGCCTACTCACAACATTGTTCATATTCATTCGTGAACTAGGCTACATATCAGCACTATAAAAAAATAATGTGGGAATATAACGCTAGGCTTTATAGGATATAGGTGTATGGCCAATGTCACTGTGTGTATATATATACGCTTCGAGATAGGATAATTATGTAAACACACATATATCTTATTCTTAGATGGTAGATTGGTATATAGTAGCGCCCTACAACTCGGCTGCTGCTTTGACGTTATTTGGGCAACGCCCAATCTAGCTGTATGTTCAAAGTTCACACCGAGTACAAACGAGTGATGTTACGCTTTCGAGGCGTGGTCACTGGTCTCCATTTCGAGGCCAATTTTATATTGGACAATATTTAGTAAAATTCGTGACAACAGCTTTAATTTATTTTTGATTGGCGTATTCATGCCTCACTTATACAAATTTTGATTCATTTTGCTAGACGCAGCTTAATGCGACTGGAAAGTTGTGAAAGCTTGTCTGCATTCACTAGGTGGCTTTAAAAACGGGAATAAAAAATTTTCTCAGCGTAAACTAAACCAACATTTACCTTAATATTCTTTCCTTAATTGAGAGATACTGCACAAAATAGTTTATCATTGTTAGGGTTCAGTAAAAACATATTCTTCACCTTTTTTATCTAATAGTATGGAGCTCATGATCAACTTTGACACTCAACTTTCTGCCTTAGCGTTCAATATCCAGAAGTGTCTTAAATTGCAGCATCCGGTGAGAGGAAGTTGCCCGGAATCAAATCTGATGTTAATCGCAACGTATGTTTGATCGGCCATAATTTTGGGAGTTTTCGAACTTTTTAGAGGAAAAAATGCCACGAATAGACACAGACGTGAAACTTGACTTCAAAGATGTCCTTGTCAGACCGAAGCGCAGCACAATTCGAAGCCGTGCGGACGTAAGCCGTTGTAGCTGGATTTAAAACTTGTTAATGTAATTCATATTGCGCTGAGTACCCGAATATGTTCTTGTACCACTTTGCCCTTGTTCATTTTTTGTGAGACTTCTTTCTATGTTATACCCTTTCAACGCAGTATTAACTGTCAGGGAACAGGAAGACGCATGTAAGTGACAACCATTTAGAGTGAACGCGGCGCTATATAAATACTCTAACAGTGTCGTGGCTGCAATTCACAAGCCCTTAGGGATCAACCTGAAAACCCGAATCTCCGAAAGCGCTGAAGAACCAGCATTCCTCGAAAACAGCAATGTACTATTGAAAAACGCTGAACTGTCTCAAAACACCGGTATTCATTCATCAATCCAGCTTCTGAGTGAATTCTTTTCATTGATCTAGCTTCCATTCAAGCAGAATCCTTTTCACCAATCCAACTTCGTTTTCGGGGAAATCAGTTTTGGGGATTCGGGTTTCGGCGATTCGCTATGCACCCAGACCTTAGGTAAGCAGATCAAGCTGAAGTCGAACCTTAGACACAAATAAATTGGAATCCAAGCCAAAAAGGTGACAGTGATGTAGATAAAATGTGTCGACCACTTTCACAATTTGCTTACCTAGATCTGGTGAAATAATCGTCATGTGCCTATTTGAGCAATGTTTCAAGTACTTAGTTTGTGATGATAGGGTGCTTGGTTTCATCGAAGATCCTGTGCGGTTGTGACAAAATGGCCTAGACTTTTGGTATATGGCGACTACACAACATTGCAGTTTCAGTTGCTGCAGCCATATAGTTATGAGATAATCATGCCAGAATGAGATAAGGTCCATCTTACTGGAACGCTCTTCCATTACAAATTCGCAACATTTCACTGCTATCAGCCCAGGAAACGTTTTTTAAATTACTCAAATCGCATTTGTTTAGATCTGACAGGTAGCTATGTTTAGCGCCTGCAAGAGGTTCTTATGTCATGTCATGTCACATCGTCATCGTCGCTTGGCGGCGGTTGACTACATGAATGGGAAAGTGATGTCCAATGCTTTCTGTCTCGTATGATGTTCATTAAGCTTGTGCCTTTTAGCCAGTTCATGCCATGACATTGTCAAACCAGCAGATTCTGGGTCTTCCACGACTTCGGCTTCCTTCTACTATACCCAACATTACACTGTTTTCGATACTGTCTTTAGGCTGTCTCACGATGTGCCCGAAGTACCAGAGTTTTCTGGACTTGATGTGGCCCAACAGTTTGCTGTCAACTTTCGCCATTTGATACACTTGTTCGGTGGTCACCATTGCTGTCCATGGAATTCTGAGCAGTTTCCTCATGCACTTGTTCTCAAATGCTTGTATGCGTTTCTCTTCTTCTTTCTTTATTGTCCACGCCTCACAACCATACGTTGCTACTGGCCACGCTAAGGCCTTTATGAGTCGCAGTTTGGTTTTAGTACTGATTTATTTTTCCAGATGCTTACCAACTTAAACATGACTGACATTCCCATGGCTAATCTTGATTTTACCTCACTCGCGCAGTCCCCGTCCTTCGTTACTCTGTTCCCCAAGTATGTAAATGAGTCCACTTGTTCCAGTTTGTATCCGTCCACTTTGATCAAAAGTGCGTCATTGTTATTTGTCATTACTTTTGTCTTTGCTACGTTAATCAGCATACTGCACACGTGACCGCCTATGGAGTAAACACGTAATTTTGGTCTGGCGAAAATTAATGCTCTATTCGATATATTATAAAGGATTAGCAGCCTCGTACTTCGAAATTCTTTCGATAAAAGCATATTTTAGACGATACGAAGCAGACGGGTAGATTACTACTACTAGTAATGTCTAAACAACAGTTGCGGTCTTCACAAACGGTGAAGGTGGACCAAGATGACCTGATTGAAGCTCTGACGTAGGGGCGTGTCGTCGAGGCGCTAACCAACAGTCTCATGGCATCGCTAACATCTGTTATTGAGAAAATTGTTCGACTCAAAATCGAGTCCGTCGAATCGGAACTTAAGGAATCTACAGAGAAAATGGTAAGAGATGTGGTTGACGCAGGGCTACAGGCGCATGAACAGGAGATATCAAAGCTTAAGAGTAAAAATGGCATCCTTAAAGAGACATTGAATAGACAAGAAATGCATTCTAAGGCGGATAACCTTCTTTTCTATGGTCTACGGGAGAAATCCACTACAACCCAGGGCGATGGACAGGAGGAGGGAAGGAGGAAATCAAAGGTAGAGGCAAATTCAGCAACTCGGGATTTAGTCGTTGACTTCTGCAACAAACGATTGAAAATCGACATCAGTAAGCTCGATATATCGGTTGCGTATCGCATGCGCCGTGGCAAGGCCGATTCAGCGCGACCGGTAGCCGTACGCTTTACCTCTCGCCACACTCGGGACGAGGTGTACAGGGCTCGCCGTACCCTCGCCCAAAGCCCAGGGTCTGTGAGCGACTTCGGATCAACTGTCTTCATTAATGAACACCTAACAAAGGACAACACTGAAATCTACTTTAATTCACGGCAGCTCCTGCGTAACAAGGAAATATCGAGCACCTGGACATATGGAGGTGAAATCTACATCAAAAGGACCTCATCACCAGAAGAAAAACCCGTCAGAATAAAATCGCTAAGTGATCTGTCAATGAAAGGAACGAATTGACCAATCTGTCTCTTCGTTGACTACTTATTATGGCTTCCAAAAAGAAGTAGAATGGTATGTAACATTTGCTACCCTTTGCTTTTGTTTTCATCTGCCGGACCGTGCAGAACCGTGCAGACCTCAAGTCCCTGTTCATTGGTTCTTGTCTGAGTTAGATTTGACTTGCGTTGTATGGATGATCAAGACGGCTTAACGACGGTGGATATAGGTACAGAGGATTATCTATCGTACACTTACGGACCAAAGTTCGACGACACATGCGTGCCAAACAACTTGCAATCGGCTAATTCAACTACCCAAACGACCACTGCTCGTACGGCTAGCTCCATTCACGGGATTGTGAATGGCACTACAAGCGATCTGCTGCTCAACTTCAACCAAGCCTATGAGGAAAACGCCTTTATTGCAAACAGACAAGACATCGACCCGGATGTAAACTACTATAATCAATTATCACCTTGTTCAAGTCACTATGTAACTGTTGATGAAGCTGGTTTGAGGAATAAGCAGCCTGTTGTTCAAGCTTTCACGCTGTTGCATATAAACTGTAGGAGCATCAGAAATAAGGTTTCTGAGATAAACCTTCTGTTGTCTGTAATACAACCAACTGTGTTGGCGCTAACAGTAACCTGGCTAAACGAAGATGATACTAAGTCCATAAATGTGCCTGGCTATTCTTTCGTGCACAGGTGCAGGCCTGGAGGGAAAGGAGGTGGCGTGGGATTTCTAGTAAAAAGTGACTGCATATTTCTTGAGATAGAATGTGGAGGGGTGGAAAAGAGATGCGGGTCTTATGAAAGCTTACTTATAAAATTAAAGCAATTAACAGGAAAGGATTGCATAGTAGGGGTTATTTATAGACCTTCTGGCAGCGATTTAATATTGTTTAACCAAGAGTTTTATTCACTGCTTACCAACCTATCCCGGTTAAAAGCAGACGTATTTCTAGCAGGAGACTATAATATCGATTTATTAAAGATCAATTCACATGCCCTTACCAAGGAGTTTTATAATGTTCTTTCCTCCCAACGCTTTATACCAACCATCTTTAGACCAACTAGGATCACTAAGGACTCTGCTACTTTAATAGATAACATTTTCACCAATTTACTTACAGACTCTCTGGACTCAGTAATAATAGTAGAAGACATATCAGACCACCTCCCAATCTGTGTGAGCTCCATAGTTCGAACCCCAGTCTTGAAGGTTGCTGCAACTCGTAAGAAGCGAATCATAAACGATCAATCTTTGAGCAAATTTCAGAACCTGCTGTGGGAATCAGATTGGGCCAAAGTTTACAAGGCTTGTAGTAGGAAGGACCCGAATTTAGCTTATATGGCGTTTACGGATAGATACAGCCTCCTGTATGAACAAACTTTTCCTGAATTAACCCACATTCCAAAGAAGAGAGATGTCGTTAGACAGCCATGGATGACGGATGCCCTTCTAAAATCATGTAATAAAAAATCTCGACTTTATAAAAAGTTCATAAAATCTCCTACCGTGATAAATAGGGCAAAATTTGTTTCTTATAGAAATATGTTCCGAAAGATCAGAAAAGAAGCAGAAAAACAATATTACTCCACAAAAATCTTGGAATGCGGAAATAATTTGCATAAAACTTGGCGTATAATAAAATCTTTACTGCATGGCGGTGAGATTAATACTTTGCCTGATGAATTTGTTATTGATGATAGGGAATGTAAGGCGAAAGAAGTCAATGCAAATAAATTTAATGAGTTCTTCACAGAGATTGGATCCAAATTGGCCTCTAACATAAGTCCTACGGAGGTTTCCTACATGGATTACCTAGTAAATCCTAAACTTAATTCCATGGGAATTGAATTAACTTCACCTTTAGAACTTGTTTCGATTGCTGGGGGACTTCGCCACCCGTATAGTGAGGGTTTGGATGGGATTAACCCTGCAGTGGCAAGATGCTCGATTGAACCCATATCGTCTCCTCTGGCAGAAATCATAAATTGCTCCCTAACATCAGGCATAGTTCCGATCACACTGAAGCATGCTAAGGTCGTTCCAGTCTTCAAAACTGGAGACAAGAAATGTATTGAAAATTATAGGCCAATTTCGATTCTACCCTATTTTTCTAAGTTTTTTGAAAAAATTATGTGTCTGCGACTGATGTCCTTTATAACGAGGAATGACATATTATATAACGGACAATTTGGTTTCCGAAAAGGTCTCTCTACTTACATGGCGGTCCTGGAAATGTGCGACAAGATTACTGAGGCCAGGGATAATAATAATTACTCAATTGGTGTGTTTTTTGATTTAACCAAAGCTTTCGATACAGTAAATCATGAGGTTTTAATAAGAAAGCTAAATCATTATGGGATTCGTGGTATGTGTCTTGACTGGCTTACTGATTATTTGAAAGACAGAAGGCAAAGTGTCCACTATAACGGGTGCACCTCACGGATTCTTTATATTGACTGTGGTGTCCCTCAGGGTTCTATATTAGGTCCGTTGCTATTTTTATTATATGTGAATGACATTCATTATGTTTCATCAGTTCTGAATTTTATAATGTTCGCAGATGATACGAATGTGTTTATGTCTGATAAATCACTGCATGAATTGTACAACAGACTAAACGAGGAGCATGCTAAAGTGGGAACTTGGTTTAAAGCTAACAAATTATCGCTTAATCTAAAAAAGACCAACTATATTCTTTTCGGTCCTAAGAGGAAGAGGGTCTCCGACTGTGAACTATCTTCTAATATAAATATTGATAATCAAGATATAAATTGTGTGACTGATAGCAAGTTCTTGGGGGTTTACATAGACGCTTAATTAACATGGAAACAGCATATTCACTATGTTTCCCAGAAATTGGCAAAAAATATTGGTTTAATTTCTCGCATCAGTCACCTTCTGTCTAAAAACATACTCCTTACGTTGTATCATTCCTTAATTTATCCTTATATATCGTACTGCAACCTAATCTGGGCTTCCACGTACCATACTAGATTGACTTGTTTAGATATTTTGCATAAACGCATTGTGCGCATTATATGTAATGTTCCATTCAGAGCCCACACTAACAACTTATTCACTAGTCTGAGGATATTGACAATAGAAAGAATCAACAAACTTCAAGTAGGAGTGCTTATGTACATGGTTCACAGGTCATTGTTACCAAGTGGTCTTAATCGATGGTTTTGTAGAAACATAGACATCCATGACCATCAAACGCGATCCTCCAATAAGTATCACCAGATCAGCGTACATACTACAATTAGGCAGCATAGTATAAGAATACATGGTCCGTCCTTTTGGAACACGCTACCTACCCACCTAACCAATATGTCATCTTTGCATCGATTTAAGAATAATTTAAAAACTTATTTAATGATCAGTTAGATAAAGTTACTTGTTGTTGTGACATTACTTGTTATGAAATTACGATTATGTTCGATGTTTTATATGGTACGCGGAAATAACCTATAATAATAAGAACTTACTTCTAGGTTAATATAGTGTTGAAATTGGGTGGCCTCTGTTAGCGGAAGGGTACGTTCTTTTGGGGTTTCCCTTGTTCACTGCATGACTATGTTAATATATTTTTTCCGTGTTTGTATGTTATATATTTTGATGGTGAGCAATAAAAAAGAATTGAATGAATACTGTATTCTTTTGCTGATATCTCAACATGTTGCACCAACTCCTGTAAATCCTCTGGTGAAGTGGCCAGTAGCACGATGTCATCAGCATATCTAAGGTTATTAATGGTCTTCCCTCCAATCCTGAATCCCTTGTTGTAGCCTAGTAGTGCATTTCGCATTACCTGTTCTGCCAGAATGTTAAGCAGGCTTGGTGATAAATTACATCCTTATCAGACTCCTTTCTTGATATTAAACCATGTCGACATAATTCCGTCTGTCTTGACAGTAGCTCGTTGTTGTTTGTAGAGATTTCGCAATAGCTGAATGAGGTGGGGTGGGAAACCCATTTCCATCATGGTTATCCATAGTTGATCGTGTTGAATCATGTCAAAAGCTTTTGTAAAGTCAATGAGGCAGAGGTACAGTGGATGATTCCTTTCTCTCGCTTTCTTCAAGATGATTCTTAAGTTCACAATTTGATCTCGTGTACCTCTTCTTGGCCTAAAGCCAGCCTGTTCTTCAGTGATCTGTTTCCAGCTTGATCTGGATGCGTTCCAGTATCACTCGTAACAAAATCTTACTGGCATGCGAGACTAGCGCAATTGTTCTGTGATTACCACAGTGAAGTAGATTTCCCTTCTTTGGCAGTGGAATAAAAATTGACTGTGACCATTCTTGTGGCCAATCCCCGGCGTCCCATACGTCCACACATATCTCGTGTAGTTTTGTCAGAGTCATTTCTCCACCAAATCTAAACAGCTCAGCGGCTACGCCATCTGGGCCTGGTGACTTCCGCATAGCTGCTTTCAATATGGCGCGTTTTATCTCTTTTAGTGGCGGTGGTTCTTTTTCTTGTGTTTCGAATTTTATGTCTTCTCCCTCTTTTTCATTGTTGTAGAGTCCTTTGCAATATTCTTTCCATCTTTGATTTACTTTTTCCGGTTCAACAAGTTTCTTGTTGTTGTCATTGATGGCTGTGGTTCGAGGCTTGAACGAGCCAGTGAGCTTCTTCACCATTTGGAATTCAGATCTGGTGTTACCTTTCCTTTTGTTCTCTTCCAGTTCGTTGCATAATGTCTCCAATTCCGACTGCTTGTCTCTTCGTAACATCCGTTGTACCTCATTTCGTAGAATTTTGTACTCTTGCGGAGACTTTGTTTTTGCCTCTCTTTTCTTTCTTATTAATTCAAAGGTATCGCTGGAGATCCAATTCTTTCGCTTGTCGCAGTTCTTCAGTAGTGTTGTTTTGGCGGCACTCAGAGTGATCTCTTTAAGTTGTTGCCATAGTTGATCGGGTGTGTGTGGTTCGGCGATTCCCTCAAGTGCTTCGAATCTGTTAGTTACTTCAACTTGGTATTGCTGTTCTATCTGATTGTTTCTGAGTTTTTCCAAGTCTAGGAGAAGAGTTTTGATGGTTCTTTTCTTTTTGAATCTTAAATGCATTGTCAGTATTACTAGATTGTGGTCCGAGTCACAATCTGCACTGAGGCATGTGTGGGCGTTATTGATCGATTGTTTCCAATGTTTATTAATCAGAATGTAGTCGATCTGCGTTCTGGTGTTTCTGTCTGGGCTTCTCCAAGTGTATCTATGTCTATTGTGCAGTCGAGAAAATGTATTGGGTATAACCAGCTTGTTGTTTTGTGTGCAGAAATCCACCAAAGTTTGTCCTCTGTTGTTTCTTTTTCCGTGACCATATTTTCCGAGAACATCAGCTGCCATTGCACCCTTACCAACTCTAGCATTGAAATCTCCTGTAGTCAGTAATATGTTTCGTTTAGGGGTCTGTGCAATAACCTGATTTAACTCTGTAGAATTGATTGATTTCTTCATCTGGCTTGTCTGATGTTGATGCATAACATTGTATCACTGTCACGTTTCTTGGTCTAGATGAAACTGTGGCTGTCATTACTCTATTGCTCACTGGATTGTAAGATATGAGACTAGAAGCAACATTCTTGTTCATCCAGATGGCTACTCCATGGTGTTCCCTGTTTTGTCTTACCTGAGAAGAGCACTGTATGTCCATCTAGCATCTTGAAGTGGCCATTGTCTGACCATTTGGTTTCTGATAACCCGCATATGGAGATGTTTAATCTTTTGAGTTCATTTCCAAGTATCGATAATTTCCCGATCGAGTTCAACCCTCTCACATTCCATTGTCCTATTTTGATCCTGTGTCTACCGTTTAACTGGATTGATTTTTCCTTTCTTTTGTTTTCTATTGGTGATTTTGTCGATGGTGTCGATGATGATGATGATGATGACGACGACGACGATGATGATGAGTCAGTAGCACACTTGTCGGCATCCATCCTGACTCACGGTGGATGGCGGGGGCCTTTTTATCCTGGGCGACGTCCAAGCCAGTATAGTTTCTATATTCTGTTCCATTCATGTTCTGTGGGGGGAGTGTGTGACTAGCTGAGTACCCCATTCTCTTGCTGGTTTCGCACTTGATTTACCGTTGTGCCAGGTTGGACCCGGTATGCGCCAAATCATAAGCTCGGTGGCTGCCGTTGGGTGCATTGTGCTCCTAATCCGCCAGCTACTGATAAGAACCGCGCTGCTGCCCGCCGTTCTAGGTCTTCAGGTTAGCCCATAACCGGTTGCAGTTTAGGTCATGCCCAGGAGTAAGAGAAATAATCTTGAATATTGGATGTAAACAACTTCAAGTTTAAACGACAAATGAGTCGGCGTCTTCATTCGTTGCTAAGCGACACGCATTGTGACGTCTCATGATGTTAACTGATATACCGTTGTGGATTATAAATTTATTAATTTCGCTTTCCAGTTTTACAATTCAAACATTTTAACTTACAATCCTGCCAAATTCCAAACAAAGAGCCAGAAAATAAATAGATATGTACGAGGTTCTTGTAAGGCGCTATATAAATAAGCCAGATACATACATACATCTAAATACCGGTATCCAAAATAAAACTGCCAAAATGTTCACTGTCCAGAGCAGAAGATTTTATGACCTAAAGAAAAGTCAAAGCTATTTTATAGCCTATTCATGACTTGCTTAGAAAAAAATTCAATTCCTCTGAGTACATAGGTCTTTAGTACAAGTACTTTATAAGAACTTAAAAACAGTACAAGTACCAAGTACTGCATCTCTAGCAAATATGTCAGTTTTATTATTGTGAATCCTACAACAGGTTCCATCTTCATTGCTTGCTGCAAATTCGGATAAGGAATTATGAGACCAGGGCACCAGGCTGTTGTGTTAAGTGTGAAGAGGATTTTTAGATGAAACTTCTGAAAAAAAACTTCTGAAAACTTCTGCCATGCAAATGATGAAACCCAAGCAGTAAATTATTGCATAAGAGTAGCTAATATTAGTATTCTTTGAAGAGACTATGCTGTGAAATTGGCTATGGGACATGGATGTTTAATATAAATGTTGCTTGATTTTTTGTGGTGAATGTAGTTATGTATTCTTAATAGTGAATGTATTTATATTGAGAGTCAGGGCCCTAGGCAGCTATCTGAACTCTAACATGTCACTAGACTGTATTCCTTAATGCTTATGTACGAGAGATGAAGGATTGATCTTCTCTGTTAAGGAGAGCAGTTGTGTAAGATTGGCACTTTTCTGCTTTTGAATTTCTGGGTGAAACGTGTTTTAGGCTTGTTGCCTGTTTTGTTGGTTTGTCAGTTTGTGGTTCTTTTACAGGTTATGGTTACCTCTTCATTATATTAACTAGGCTTTTATTAAACTACAAGCACACCTCATGATTGTCTTGATGACCAGCCTTTGTAACTGCTATATTTTAATTTTTTGTGTATGTCTGGGATTTGATTGAAATTATAATTATCCCTAATTCTAATGAGTCTCTGTTCGTCAAATATAGGTCACTACTTCTAGCAATGTATTCTTAATTAATTGTTATCTTGTACTTGTAATATTGTGTCAGTATATTATGTTAAGGTGGACCTGAGCAGGACTTATATTTTTCGGAATTCGGGCAAGACTTATGATGGAATACCAATCATGGCATCAAACATGGACACTGTTGGCACATTTGAGGTTGCCAAAGTACTCTCAAAGGTAGCTATCAATATTGTAAAATAGACAGAATTTATAACAGTCAGCATCGTTTTGTGAAATTATGATCATGAAATTGATGACTTTCATCTAAAATAAAAACGTGTAAAATTAATGTCTAAAATCAATTCTGGTTCCCCAGGCTAGAGGAGCTATACCAATATCTCTTTTTGCCTGTTGTGCTTATACCGTCTGTAAGCTGATTATTGAAGCAGCCGATTCCTGAAGCCGATTATTTCAATTTTTTGGGTGAAAATGTTCATTTTCAAAACTTAGACCTATTTAGACCTGCTATTGCAATGCTTACCAGCAACACATAGCTGATACTGTGTCTTGGTGGCATTGGCCTGGATTCTGGTTCGATTTTTGGAGTCAGTTTACCACACCGTTGGTTGATGTCGTTTGTGTTGGATAATGGCTTCTATGCATTCTATTAATTTATAATAATATCTGAAATAACAGCAGTAATATACTGGAGGTTGCGGTTTTTGTAGCACAACGTTTTCACTGCAATGCACAAGCATTATTCTCTGGAGGCATGGAAGGAATTTGCCTCTAACAACAAGGAGGCATTAGCAGTAAGTTTCACTATTTAATGTTGCTAATAACATAGAACATGAAAGTCAACTGAAGATAATAAATAACCTGGAGGTACTAGGTATACTATTTCCATTTCGATTTGTTTCTACTTCACTTTCATTAGTGTTATATATAGTGCGATTTGGGATTCATGCCTCTATTCCGTCAAGTGCCCCTCCAACTCAACAGGTGTTTACTGGTGGTTTTTACTGTGTTCTTTCAATTGACATTGCCTAACAGTCTTGTGAGTAAATGGATTACCGGTAGCATTGCAGAGATTAACGACTTTCACATTTGTTATTTTAGACTATATTTGTCATTTGTCTGTTGGTAATGCTAGATCATTTTGCTCTTTTGGTTTCATGGTTTCTATGTATGACTGCAGAAAAAAAGGGTAGGGAGGTATGAAATGGGCTGCTATTTTGTAACAGTCTCACTGTTATAATGTTCTGGCCTAACAATCCAGCTTCACCTGGGATTGCAGTTTTTACTCAGCAGGTGCGCCTCTGAAATTGTTTTCATGCAGCTCTACCTGATGATGTCCTGATCATGAGTGTTCCATTTGGCGAGTACTCCGAATCACATCGAGGTTTTATAGCTAATGCATCTGATTTGCTTATTAAATTAGCCCCATCTCATATAACATGAATGTGAATGTCTGAGGTTTGGGAATTCGAAAGTTAAAATGTCCAAATATTGGAATCTAAAGTAAATTGTGTGCTGAAAATAGACACATGACCTAGAAATTCGCATTTGAAGGTTTTAAAAAAATTTAATATCACCAGAGCATTCAATTCACAAGCCTTTGTTGTGATGGAGAAATAAATGTTAATTTCTAGGTCAACGTGACTATCAAGCAAGTATGGGGTCATACTGTCGCTATATAATAACGTGTACATCTTCAGCACCATCAATATGTATGTTTATATATATATATAGGAATAAAATATAATAATCATTTATATGTTATGAAATATCTACAACAACCATATGTTGAATATTGCTGTCTCAGCAACCAGTCATGCAGAAATGGAATCAATAACAACACAAAAGGAAGTAAGAAAACAGAAAGACTAAAGAAAGAAAGACAACATAAAGATAAAGGATTAAAACTATATATGAAATTGAACTGAAATGTAACAACTTCTGAAGACGTCAACAGCCTGTGTTGCTATAAGATGTTGTTAAACTGTTGATTAATAAAATAATCAGCACCATCATCAATGTTATGATTATTATTATTTTGTCCATTGTCAATGTCAGCTTCATCAAAATAACCAATAATTTTTTTTATGTAAAGGATGTTGAACTCAGAGTTTTATTTGTCTCTTGAAGTACTAGTCAATTGCACAAGATTCATGTAGACACCTGGATTAATTTAAGCTGGATCCCTACCTTTCCAAATTCTTTCTTTTTAAGACGTTTAGAAACGTCTCTCTTGCTTGAAACATTTGGATATATGACTGAACTTTGCCTGGCACTTAATAAGCTGCACAATTAGAGCATATCCTGATATATGACATCACATGTGTTAAAGAAAGTTCAAGGCATTGACAATATTGTTATAATCATTATTTTTCCATTGTCTCTTGCAGAACGTAGCAGTGAGTTCGGGAATACGTCAGGGTGACTTGGAAAAACTGGCATCTGTCTTGGAGGCGATTCCAGAGATCTCCTTTATCTGTCTGGATGTTGCCAATGGATATTCGGAACACTTCGTTGAGTTTGTTAAACAAGTTCGAAAACGTTTTCCACAACACACGATCATGGTAAGAGTTGGATTTCAGCTTACACTGTTTATTTTCACAGTGGTTAGGAAATGCCGCTTATCCTTTTAATTGAAATAACCAGTAAGATTTCTGCTCCACTTCTCAAATCCTTACTTGGAGTTGCTTGCTTCACAACAGAAAGCATTATTTGCAGCTGTGACAATAAACTAAACTGCCTTTGCATTCAGCAGAACTTTAAGGCATTTTGAAATCCTGAGAGAAACTTTTATGTTTAGTTGAAACTGTGGTGATGTTGTAAACAAACAGGACATTGATAACGTTGAAATGGGTGGTGATGTCTAAGGTACATATAGTCTTAACAGTTGAGGGTTTTGAAACAAAATATCTAAGTTTTGTTTACAACAAATGTGGAATGGCCACTCCCAGGCTTAAGCAATAAAAAGGATGAGTAGACTGTTCCCAGCCAAGATCCCTACACAATACTTTCGGCATGTTGCAATCATTTGATGGATTTCCACATTGCTGCTGGATGTTGGACGGCTAAGGAAATTAATTGTTCACTTAAAGTGGTTAGGATGAATTGGCAAAGCATTCAAAATTCAGTTTCCAGGTGAATGAGGTGGTTGATAGAGTCAAATGCCTTTGAAAAATCAATTATTAGACAGCGATTTTATGGTTTGGGTTCAAGAAGCTTAGTTATTTAAAGACAGACCAGAGTGCATATAGGGCTTCATGTATGGCAAATAGCAAACTGATATGCTTTGGAATAATAGGAAGCAAGAAGCAATGTACAGTTTTTAAGTGTCCAAAGTAGAGGGGATATTTTGAAGTGACTGAGTGGGTTGTAATTCCGTAAGGCCAGCTATTGGGGAACATTAGGAATTTGAGTAACAAGTGCTCATTGGAGATTTACCGTAACCAAGAGAATGATTTCACATGTTGGTCACAATAGATGCAAGTTTGTAAGAGAAGGTCAACATAGACTCGTTGTGCATCAAGGATCATCAAGATGCTGTGCTCTAGTGTTGTAATAATAATCTGTTGTGTGTAACTTGATATTTGAGTAAAGCTACTGTGTGAGGAAATATTAGGTGCTCAGTTGCTATTAATGACAGAAGATTTCACCACAATATGTCACCCGATCGGGTCTGGTAAAGATAGGCTTTACTATTATTGCAAATATTGTCAGCTAACAGCTGTATAGTGACTCTGGTGACATACATACTTCTCTGTTTCTCATTGACAGGCAGGAAATGTCGTGACTGGTGAAATGGTTGAAGAGCTGATCCTGGCTGGAGCAGACATCATCAAGGTTGGCATTGGTCCTGGATCAGTATGCACAACACGCAAGAAAACTGGAGTTGGTTACCCACAGCTGAGCGCCGTTCTGGAGTGTGCTGACGCAGCCCACGGCCTTGGTGGACACATCATTTCTGTAAGTAAGCTTTAACTGTGATTTTGGCATTTTAGCTGGCCAGTACAGTGTTTAGTTCTTTTCATTATCCAGATTTTAACGAGACTTGTCATTATAAAACTTTCCATTGTGATGACTATGTTTCTCGGTTTTCTAACTTTCTATAGCAAATTTGTATGACACATACAGCTACTAAGATGTTTTGTGACTTTTATGTTTATTAGTCTGTGATTATTATTTATGGCATGTGTCAGAATTTGATAGATAAGGAGGGCAGAAATGGAAGAGGCAACTGAAGGAGTAAAGAAGCTGAAATTGTAAAAGACACTAGAGGTAGCTTGCCACTGATAATGCTATATAAATTGTCGTAATTAATTACATTAAACTGTTTTAGGACGGTGGATGTGTCTGTCCAGGTGACGTGTCAAAGGCATTTGGTGCTGGAGCTGACTTTGTGATGCTGGGTGGGATGCTGGCAGGTCATGATGAGTCAGGTGGGGAGTTGATCGTGCAGAATGGGAAGAAGTTCAAGCAGTTCTATGGAATGGCCTCTAAGACAGCAATGCAGAAGTACAACACGGAGGGAGAGCTGGTTGAATATAGGTAAGAATTGCTGGTCATTCAATACAATTCAACTCTGTACTTATTTTGTGTCTCTTGACTGTAACTGTAAATCAGATGGTTTTATAGCAAAATCTGAATTTAAAAGAGCAATAGAGACACTGATACGGAGTGTGGTGCTGTATGGAGCAGAGGAAAGCAGACATAAGAAGGCTTTCGAAATTTGGACATGAAAATGAATGGAGAAAATCAGCTGGACACAATATAAAACAAATGAAGAAGTGATTGAAAGGATTGGACAAGCAATATGGAAGAGACAAAGGAAATGAATTTAGCACATGATGAAGGGAGACTCACTACCAAGACTGGTCATCAAAGGAGAAATGAAGCGGAGGCGGAATACTAAGACAGATGTGGGTATGGAAAGCTTTAAGAAAAGGCACACAGCGAGAGGAGTGGTGACATTGTCACTTGAACCTACCTAAGAGGAGGCAGAAAACCAGAAGTCAAAGAAATCAATGGGTTTATATTAATTTTTCTAGAGACTCGTCAGAGGTGCCTACGCATCCCGTGACCAAACGCCATGTGCAAGATATGGAAGAGAAATTAATAATGATAGAAACTGACTACTTTTAGGATTATTTGAATGTAGGAGTGAATTTATCAAGAACTCGTAAAGCATTGCTGCACTATTACATATGATATTAGATTAGGGTATTACATATGATATTTTGTTTAAATTATTTACAAAGTTTTGGTTAGTACGATTTTTCAGAACATTGCAAATACATGCATCAGTGCGGTCAGAAGCCTCCATATTACTACTGTTTATGTCATCAGATTTGTATGAGGTCAACAGTTTGTCGGGCTGCAGGGAAGCAGGCATTGTAATTGACTGTTCAATGGAGTGTGGTTCAACTTTGAATCTCGACCACTATTTCATGCCATATTTATTGTCACAACAATACTACATAAGTGTTTGGTTTGTTCAACTGTATTATCCAATTGTCTGAAGGTTTTTCTGTCAATGGCAGTTATATCTGAACATTTGCAGAGCTTCAGAAGGGAAGACTGTTGAGATCGAATACCGTGGACCAATCGAGAAGACAATTCTTGACATACTTGGTGGTGTTCGTTCCACGTGCACGTACGTTGGAGCATCGAAGCTAAAAGAACTCAGCAAAAGAACAACATTCATTCGGGTCACCCAGCAGCTGAATGAAGTTTTTGCGCCCTTCAACAAGTGTGAATGAATTCCGAGTGAAACTGGTAACCAATTGCACAGCAAAAATCCACCAGTTATTCTTTTTAGTTTCCTCGATCTGTGACCTTTTGTTTTGTTTGTTATATTATTTCGTGTTTCCCAAGTGAAGCAATTTTCCTTAATTCTTATGCATAGAATGTTATCCAAATTATGAATTGTGTGTTGATCATCCTGTACTACTAACACCGTTATTGTTACTATTACCATAGGTATGTTATTAGTTTTCACCCATATTTTGTAAATTGATATTGTGTATAAGATTTCATTGGTTTAGTTGTGATTTACCGGAAGAGTACATTTATTAATGAATCATAAATTATATTCTCAAGTGGTTAATGGTTATTGTCTGTTAGAAATTGATCAAATTGTTTTTGTGATGCAGTTTGTATTGAGCAATTTCCTTTGGCTGTGTGCTGGATGTATGCTGATAGTCATACTGCTACACGTCTTACCTTATGCTATGTCACAATGCTGTAGGTCATTTCCTTTTAACGAAAATAGTTGTTGCTGTTTTACGTGCGTTTTATTTAAGTTTACAATGTTGATTTTGGTTGTTTAGAGATTTACAAGCTGGCAGTATTTCAAGTTTTGATGAGCATCTTTCTGTTTCATTTTCTAGCCAAAGGATTATTTTCATGCTTTTTCTGAATGATTTAACCTTGACAATCAATGATTTAAAACTATTTTATGGTGAGGTGAAACTAATTAATTTTCATTGGTGATTTATTGTAAGCAATGTTAAGTATCTTGTTCTGTGTTGTCTTCTAGCCAAACTTTTTTCTGTTCAATTTATTTCCAATTTTTGTTAATGGTGGTTGTTGGATTTATATGGATTTAGTGTCCATTTAAGCCTTGTTGGATATATAATTTATAATAAGGTAGGAGTTGATGGAGACAAATATACTGCTACTTGCACCTGCTTTTGCATTTGCACTGTGATCAGTGAAGACTTTTTAAAGTATTGATACGCTTGCTGTGTTTCTGTGGTTTTTAGACCAGTTTCCTTTACATTGATTTCCTTATTTTAGTGGACTTTTGGTTTACATAATTGAATAAACAGTTTTAAAAAATATGTTTGCTTTATTTAGACAATTTCATCAAAATCAATGTTCAAATAAATCACTTAGAAATATATATTAAAAATATTTATATACAACAAAATTATAAAGGTGATAAGAGTATGGAATGTTGCTGCAATTTCACTTCAGCTTGCTTAGGATTTCTGTTGCCTCTTGATGAGCCTGAAACAAAAGTGAAATGGCTTTTGAAAGAAAAGGGCTTTTGAAAGAAAAGGCGATGCTACTTACAACATTACATTCAAGCACATTATTAAAAATAAGCGATATGATTGAATTAAATAAAATATTGAATTATATAAAATCTAAAAATAAGAAGTTACAGTTGTGATATGATTGAATGACCTTTTTGTCATCCTCGGTACGTATTGGATATTCCCTCGCTCTGGTCAGGTACTGTTTTGCCAGTTCTGTCTCCTTCAGCCGTAAATAGGTCTTGCCAATCATGAGGAGATTCATACTGTAGAAGCTTGGATTAACTGAATAGAATGAAAACAGAAACAAAGTTATGATGTGACCTCTGTGAAATTTACAAACAGGCGCTATATAAATGCTTAGATATGTGAATATATCTAATCATAAACATTCAGGTAAATGGCAAGAAAATTAAACTCTTGTGGTTCTGGTTATTTGAAAGTATATGCATGAACTGTGAAAGGTGTCGTTAATTGCAAACTTCCACATCAGCATAAATATACCCAGAGCAATGCATAATGGTTCTGTTTAGTCAAACTATGCACATAACCAAAGTTGTGTTCCATTGAAATACCCTATATAAATACGGAACCAGCCAATTTCTATGCCCGTGAGCGAATTACACACCTTTTCAGTTCTGCACTTAAGTACTGTACTTCAGTCATAATTGCTCTAAATTATACTACAGCTATAAAGTGAGCAGTTGAATGTTAGCTATTCTGTGGTCACAATTACTCAAAGTTTGACTACAAATAAACTATGAAGTGAAGTGATTGGTTAAATGTTAATTATACTCTTGTCGTAATTTCTCAAAATTTGACTATAGTACAAAACTACGAAGTGACTAGTGAGTTGTTGAAGGTTCATATATCCACAATTAATTACTCACTTATACACATCTTTAACACTTTAATGACCAGTGTTATTGATTATGCCTTACATGTTAGTACACGCTGGTCGTTAAAGGGTTAAACATGCATTTTGAGGTAAAGAAAAGCATAAATTTCAGCTCAAGATATAACCCTATCTGAGACCAGTTAAACTTCTTTAATGATTTTGACATATGTAAGTATAGTTGACATTAACAGATGAAGGCGATAATTATGTTCTTAAAATGAAAATTGCAAATTGACCTGTACTTACTTTTTTCAGCTTCAAGAAAATACTTAAGTGACTAAAAAGAAAAGTAAGTTAAATAAATTACCAGTTTACACGCAGTATGCAGAGAACCATGGCAAACAAAGAATGTGGGTCATTTATTAAATTTATGGGTCGTTCAAATTAATGGAAAGTTAAGTTGCTATACTCCTCTATTCACCTTTATTTGCAAATGAAGATACAACTTTAACTTCATATAAAAGGTAAATCACTACAAAACAATACATATCTGTGAAACAATACAGGCTTGTATAAACTGCAACTAAGCCCAAGCCAATAATTTGATCCTCCTCTTTTGGTTCAACCATTCACTCCATGAATGAAAGAGGATTGTTTGACTTGCTGACACATCCTCACCATTACCTACCGAGTTGGATGTGATGGAACCGGTAGGACAGGAATATGGATCCTGCCCAAAACCCACAAATTTTGGTAGTTATTAAGCTTACAGTACAACAGATCAATAAAAAAAATGTAAGCTGTGTTATGGTTACTGACCTCTTCGTATGTCGAGCTTGGAGGTGTTGCAAATACAACAGCAGCAATTTTCTGTTGATACCATGGCAGGTCAGCAAAGACAAAACACCTGCAATGGAAATATTGATTAAATTCATAACAGTAGTTTCTGTGTTTGTCTCCTGGACTCCATTCTCCTCACATGTTTGTGATGTATTGCTATTAGGATAGAAATTTAGTGCAGCTAACTGGGGTGAACGATAGTCAGAATGTTGGAAGTCAATCAAAGGTTCAGATCCCCACTAGGACTTTAAAAGTCCTTCTGCAAATTCGGCTATAAAATTGGCACTGAGGTGTATTGGTGGGAAGAGGACTGGCCACTCGCCCTCATATGCCAAAGCTATGAAAAAGGAAGTCTGGCTAACTCTTGTAATAACCTGAAGGAACTGATTTTCTTCCTTTTCCTCCTTTCTTTTCTACGTCTATCTTTCCATCATCTATTCATTGAGCAGTATTTGACAATTAAAAGTTGAAATGGGTACAAAAAGTGATGTTACATTAAATAACTTACCAGTAGCCAATAAGATGAACCGATGTTGCATCTTTAGGATTCAACTCTATTGCCTTCTGTAATACAAAAAACATACCTTTATGTCAATTAGAACTTTATTATCTAATCTAAAATGATAAGTTAAAACCTAACATGTCAACTTAAAAGATGAATATGTCTACAGAAGAGCACACAAAGCTATTCATTTAGTTATTGTTCTTATTGTGTTTGTGTGCTGGTGTGTGTGCATGTGAGATCAGTTAATCTGAACCTTAGGCATGAGCCAAATGCAAGCCAACAAATAGTACAAGGCCATAAAAAACAGCCAGCAGGCTTGAAACCACAATTGTTGGATGAGAGACCCAGATCACTGTTGAACTTATTTCACCATCTTGCAGATGAAGGCCACAATCATAAGGACCTACAGACTTTTCCAAGCAATCAGCCGAGTAAAGTCTGCTTATTCAAACTCTAGTACAATAATTATCGGCAGCACCTGCAATGATTTGAATCGGCTGAATGGATGCTATGCAACGACTTGACAGGCTGTTTGCACACGAGAGTCTCTGCCATTAAACAGTAGTCTAGTACACAGATGGGTTAGCGCAGAAGTCATGTGATGTACCAAGATGCTTCTCTCTGAGTCTATGATTCATGTTCTGCCAGCTCAGTGTAAGATTGTTGCTTCCGATTGTTTTATTTATTACACGTCCTAACACCTACACATCTACAAAGCTCAAGAATCAATTATATAATTCATATGTTCATATAGACCATAGATATTATCACATTTGCTTCTGCTCCATAGATATATAATCATGAGCATGTGTGTAACCTATGTAAAACGACTACACTTAGAACCCAAGAAAAAAGCACATGCTTACTGCTGGTGGGAATTTCATCCCAACTCTGTGACATTGGTTACAACAGATAAAAGGTATTGAGTGATATCGAGTTGCTAAAGTTATCAAGTACATCCGTATGTTACAAATATGTAGTTGATAATTATTACCAGAAAATGCTCCTTTATAAAGTAGGCCTTGGAAATTCTCTCCTTTGTTCCTTCATACTCTCCCACATAGTCGAGCATTATCGCATACCACTGCAACAAGGACAAAAGAAACATTGTAATCTAATAATTTTTTAGATTAGTAAACAAAACAACAGGAAGAAAAAAATTAATTCACAACTGCCAAAAAAATTAAACCATAACAGTCCCCAAGACAATTAAACCAGACACCGTTAGATAAGATCTGATGGATTCAAGTCAATAAGAAGACATTTCATATGATCATTGGAGGACACAAAAAGTATTGAGTCTTTCATTGATCATATCTCAGCCATAAAGCGTGAAGTTTTTCTGTATGTCCCAAGAAAGGCTCACGAACGGAAAACTCTGGAGACATGATATTTCTTACAAAACGTTCGTATGTGCATTTCTAGGCCAATGTGAAAATTCAATTTTCAGAACACAACTTACTTTAAATTCGATACCTGGAAATATTTTACTCATAAGTGCAAAATTCGCCATTTGCATCATTTGAAAGCTTGCTAATTTTAATATGCAAATCAGGCACATTAGTCATAAAACCAGTGCCTCACTCTAAGCACTCTCCAAGTGGATGACTCGCAATCAGATAGACCTACATAGAAACAATTTCAAAGCCAAAGCAGCACACCTGATGAGTTCAAATTCGAGTTCAATCCCAGGTGAAGGGCTGTAAGGCTACTCAGATATAAAACAAACATCTTTAATCATAAGTACATAGTGAATACATTTAAATATGTCCAACAGACTTATTGGATTTCAACTGACTTTTTCAACTGCCACTGACATGCACATCACGAAAATGATATAACAGAAGTAAAAATTATACCAGATTAGATTAACGCCATACCTTTACATACACCAGACGCTCACTGTATATTATTGTATTATACCGTATTGTATTTACAAATTTATAAAGTGCTTTTCCCACTACAGCCTACTCACATACACTCCTAGTGTGAAAAGGTCCTTGGGTAAAGACACGAGCACGGGCAGAAACATAAATACCCACAGTTAAGATCAAAGATATAATAAAAAATAAAGAGATAATTTAATGTACAAGTATACAAGTGACCTTGTGACAAGCAAAGTTAGTATCCTTTCCAAGATTAAGGGCTTGTTCTGCATAGCCAAGAGCCTCATACATGAGCTCCTTCCTTGACGTTTTATCCGAAGTTGACTTGGCTTTGTCACAAGTGGCTCGAGCGAGTCTCCATATGACATCTGGGTTAGTTGAGTCCTTAAATGGTTTCAAGTGTTCATAGAGCTCCTCAACTTTGGTCTCACTGTACAGTTTGTCGGCCACACGTATGACTTGCTGTTCTGAGCAAATAAAAACCCTTGGCAATGTCAGAGTGCGAAAAAGTATAAAATCGCAATTTTTAATATTTCATTTTTAAACCAATCACATGCACAACTGCACATGACACTGTGAGCATCGAGATGGAGCTCTATGGAAAGGCTAGAGGAAAACATTGGGTGTTGATCTGAATTAAATTTCAGTTGAGTCATGTGTTACAGATTTAATTTGGTATAAAAAAACAACTCACATCATTTCTGATGAATAACCAACATTTGTCACTAACCAGTACTTTGCGAAGACTGGACATTATAAGAGGCAGTACAAATAGACAACTGTCATAGTAAAACTGTGCAGAACATAATGCAATATCTACCTGTTTGGTCTATGGTAACTTTTGGTTGCGAGGAAACAGCTGCGTGCACAATCGGAACAAGACCAAGCAAACCCAGTTTCACTGGGAGACGATGACTCAAAACCTGAAATTCCAGTTTCAGTCAAATTAATAGTTTTGACAGTCTACATGACAGATTAGATTAACCAATCGACATTAACTCCACCACAGGGTTGCATATGCAAGTCTAAAGCCTGGAAAAATGAGGAGGGCAGGGTGCAGATACTGTAGGCCATAAAAACAAAAACATGACAGAAATCGAATGCACAGTGTACAGTATGAGACATACGATCACCACCAACAAGTTAAGAGCTGTTGGTTAGAAAGAAGAAGACACTATCTCACAGGCATTAGAATATATAGTACGGGATCAGCACAGGGCACCAGCTTATTCACTGGATTAGCCACCTTGCCCTTACAAGCAGTTACCTATTTTACACATCCAAAGCTTAAGAAGCTTAACAACTAAAGGTATGTAAACAAGATTCTGAGCAGACATAAAATGCCCAAACTTTTGAAACTTTACTTATCACCCCATGCACATGCATATATGACTGCAAGTATTTGAGTACTTATATAGTGTCATGCACTGAGCTGAAACAAACAGGCTTCTTCAAACATATGACTTGATTTCACCAAGAGATTCTAATTTTTACGATGAGTTCACTTAATGAAACCATGAAAACACACAGTCAAGGGGTTCGTCAAACCCGCAGATGCCGTCTTCCGGGTTTCCAGGGCAAAAAACCTGTCTCTGGACTGCTACCCCCAAAATTTTCATTCGCCAGGGGCACCACACCTTATGTTCTTTTATACCGTCAAGAATGAATGGACGGTTTGGGAGATATACATTTGCACAGTCAGTCAGGTGGGTATGTAGAAACAGTGTATAGATATAGACATATATATATACATATATAGAAGCAGTATATATATATCATCATTCAAAACAGGTTTACACTGAAACCAGGGACACACATAACAAGACCTCCAGACTTAGATAGTGTTAGCTACAATCAGCTCAGAAGATGCGTTTGTATCGTTTGTATAGGACTCTCAAGATATAGTTTCTTGGGTTAGCAGTTCAACGACATGGTAGACTTCTGAACTTACACACAAATGCACAACATGCCCCGGCTATTGTTAACAAATGCAGAGTCAACTGATCTCCACATACTGCAGTGCACATGACATTGTATTCGTCCATCTGCCTGGCTATATCTAGAGAACAGCAAGATGATGCTGTGCTCATGTTGTGCTTTAGTCATCAATTTTTTTCAACTCATCTGTACCCAGGTTTTAAATTTCACACTAAAGCTCTTACAACCCATTTAGAGCATAAATTATCATAAAAATAGTTCAAAAATATTAGCGCCATATAATTTTCAATATTCATTGCGCAAGTCCTAGAAAAATATAAATATCATACGCACCCAACTAGTCACAATTTTAGTCCTCAATCGAGGGCTACTCGTAATGTAAGTCTGCACGAAATTCCTGCAACGCTTAGAGAAAGACAAGAAACTTCTGCTGACAGACGCCATTTTCTCTAGTCACGCAAAATGTATGAAAATTTGTGTCTGAAAGCTAATATCAGGATTTTCACGGACAAAGTCCCGATCAGTCAAAAACACCGGTCGTTCGACACAGTTATTAAACAGGGTTCATCTTTAATGAGGCCAAGTCAACCAATATTTACATTAAGAACGTCAAACAATAACAAGTAAGCAAGAAATCTTCAACAGTAGTAGTTGAATAATAATATTATTATCCAGTCTTCACTATGCAGTGGTAACACGGTGCAAACGGGTCATTCTGAAAATAGTAGGTCTATACACACTGGCTTAGACTCCCGTAATCGTAATCTTCAGCAGAGTTCTAAAACGCCACTTGAAACCCAAGTGCAAACATCAGCTTATTCACGAGCGCTGCGTCGAATTAATCAAAGGGGTTGTCCATATATGGTGGTCCGAGGAACAAGAGTTCAGTTTCCAGAGGGTCAGAGCTAGGAAGCAGAATATCTGCTTATAGGTGGGTGTGGTTTTGGTCGAGGATTGGATAGCAGCAGAACAAGTGAGTCTTAGACTCTTGGTTAAGATTTGGTTGTTTCTATAGCAAAAAGTGACTTACGTTTTGACTGGAAAGCCCGAGGGGTGATGGATAGAGGAGCCTGATTATGATTTTGGATTTATCTAGGCCTATACGTCAGTCTAAATAACTTGAACAATTTTAGCAATACAATACAACACAACTCGGCATTCATGACGCGCTTTAACACGACAAGTCGTGCATGAAAGCGCACACACGTCTCGAAGATGCAGCTGTAGTTGTAATGCAGAGCAATTGTGCGCGAAGGACTTGCTCGAGGTCCCAACACAGTGACGCCTCGGACGACAATCAAACCCGCTCACTCAGCGCACCCTGAGTGTTACGGTCCGACTTCTCTAACCAATCGGCCACCATGCCAGTGACACCATGCAGTTGACATCTCAACAGCCTAAGTAAGGCGACGTTTTCAAAATAATTATTGCGATGCTACCTTACATTAATGAAGTAACAGTCTGTTGGGTTCAATGAAAGGTCCACAATAGCAATAATAACAATTATAAGGCCAAGACCCACAGAGTTTTACCAAATTTTATCAGCGCAGGTGCACCGATTTCTGCAATCAATGCTGCGCTGTTAATTGATACCGTGGTGTCACAGACTAGCTGCGGAGTCGGCCATGTTGCTTCTGGCGTCGATTACTGTGTTACTGTTATTGGTCAAATGACCGTCGTTGGCGACACACGTTTATACCGAAATGTAAATTAAATTATCTGCATGTGGTTACACAAGATGTTATCATTTATCGTTTTTAAAATTTAGGGTTGGATGTGGTTGCATCGACGGCGTAATTTCGTGTGATGGAATTTTAAAACAAGATTTTGTCTTATTGCTGCATGAAGCGCGATGTCAAAGCCTCAGGTCTTCAATCTTCATTCTTGATCATCGTCAGGCGTGCAACGAATTATTATTGTTTCAAAATATGCCATGAAAACATGCGCTACTGCGGACTTTTCAGACATGTTCAGTTGCGGTAGTAGTAGTTTGAGCTGTCAAAAGCCTTCGCTCGAATAGACTTGCTGACGCGATCATCTGTTGTTGTCAAGTATGTCTGTCAAGTGTCTAGTTTAACAGTCTAGTTTTCAGCATCTGTGCGTGTTGGAATTGATCTGAAAATGGGAGAAGTTTTGCAGAATTGGGTTTGTTTGATCCTATTTCGCCTGGCTTTGCCTCTGATACTACTAATAGGTAAGATGAGCAACTGGTTGTCATTGCATTGCATGTATGTTATTACCAAGCATCGTCGATGTACCATCATCATCATCACCATTTTATTTTAACAGTAGCAGGGCTTTATTTAGCGACTTTACTGAAAACTCTGAATTCTGAATGTTTATCAGAATTTTGTTCTTGTGGAAATATAATGAAAGCACTGTGAATGAAGATGGGTAGTGAAAGATTGTATTGTATTTAAGCATTTGTAAGCTTCTCCAGTTAATTGAACTATTTAGAAATGCTGCCAGTGTGCAAGCACTGCTAACAGAAAATGCAAAGAAATAATATTATTTGAAAGCTGTTCCATTATGATGAAATAGATATCCTGATGTGCCTTGACTTGATGCCGGAAATCCTAAAGCTCTTAGATTGCCCACAACATGGCAGCCGCCAGACAACGAGAGGACAGAAATAATTGCTGAAGTAGTTTGGAGTGGAACTGGATGGGCTGTGAGAGCTTTGATAAGCAATATGAATGTGCAGCGTGTTTGCCGTCATTGACTGGCGGCGGTCAGTGCACACAGTAGGTGAAATGTATGCGAAATCTAATATCTGAAAACAAGAGTGGATCATCCACAATATGGCAGCCAACTGAACTGCCAGCTCTGGAACAAAAATAATTGCTGAAGTTGCACTCAGTGACCTACACAGTTGATTGGTAATAGTGAAAGCTGAACACATAAAAAAATGGGAGCACAAGAAGAATATCTTCTGTGATCAAAATTTATTGAGCAAACAGACTCAGAACCAGAAGACAATTTAGACAGTTTCATTGTATTGTATCTATAAATTTATGTAGCACCTCTCACAGTGCACAACAATCAGATGCTAATGGAAGTTGAGGATAGTTAGTATTCTTTACCTTCCATGCAGAACATGGTATATATGGTAAATGGATAACATACAGGCATGAAGAGCAGTTGGAACCTAGGTCGATTCCTGTTACTCTATAAGGTTGACTAGTCCTTCCATTCGCATGGCAGCGACATTGGTCAAAGTAGATGTAGGACGTAATAGAGCCTTGCATGACTGCTGTACAAGTGAATTTGACTCCTGTGATGACTTGTCTTTTTTTCATACTCTTCTTGTAATCGTACTCATGTGTTGTGTCAGTTTTAATTTAATTAACGAGAATTTTTAGTATTATTTTAGTGCTTGGTTCAGTCTAGACAGATTGAACCAAGACTTAGACAGATTGAACTAAGCATTACAATCCTGAGTTTAATTAGATTCAGCAAAAGAAGATGGCATGACATTAAGGCTGGAACTCGACGAAGATGTTGTACATGAAGCATTATTACAAGCTAGATTGCTTGTTGGAACCAGTTATATCTTGTCAGTGATACTGGTGTCCATGGCTCATACTATTGATTACAACAAGGCTGACTTTCTAATTCATCCTATTTCAATTGCTCCTTGTCATTACAACTACTAGCACAATCACTGCAACCGCCATAGTCTTTAATTTTACCACTACCAGTCAACTACCACCACTATGACCGCAATGATGAACCCCTATGACTGTGACCATGACAACCCCCACAGCGATGACGGCCACCTACTGTGATTATGACAGCAACAGTGATGACTGTACCAAACAGTACTAGTACCACCTCCTTCTTTTTCTTAACCTCTTCTTTTCACGTCTTTGACAACTGCAGAACTTTCCCAATTTCTTCCTACTCTTCAGTTTTTCATCTCTTAAACACCACTATAACTATACTGTGCTCCATTTTTTACTCCTTATCTTTTACTTTCTGCTGCCACTGCTTCCTGCCCTTTCTCTTCTGCCTGTATTACTTCCACCTCAACCACTGTTCACTACTTCTCCGTATCTTCCACCTCTTCCACCACCACCACCACTCTCTTCTAATATTCCTCTTCAAATCATTCACCATTGTTCCCTACCTTTGTTTCTATGATACTCTTTGTCTCCTTTGTTATCATGTTCTCCTGCTGTTCATAATTTGTCATTCTCCTGCACCTCCTAAACTGCCTCTGGACAGTAATTCCTGCTCTTCTTTTTCTTCTTGCTTTTTCTGCTCCAGGTAACCATTCCTCTAATTATTGCCATCTTTTTTCCTGTGCTTAGCTTTCAAAGTGCCTAAGCTCTTTGTTCACCTCATTGTTTGTTGCAATGATTGAGTGTTTCAATTATAGGTCTGTTGTTGTCTAATTGTTCCCACAGGGCTGCTTTGTTGTTGATGCAAAGGGCCTTTTGCAGTCCGAGTCACTGTACAAAGATTAAAGCGATTGATTGTGCATAATCTGAAATTTTTTATGACATAATCATGAGATTGGATGAAAGGCTTTTTTGGAAAATATGCATAAAATACACAAAATGAGATTCTGTTCAATGTTGTACTAACTGCTGTGTGTTTTCTGATTCATCAAATTATTGAAACTGTTTAATGATTGGTTCCATGATGTCAGGCAATATAATATAAATGTAAACTTAGACTGAATGGATAAACCTAGAGAGTTTTGAGTTCTGCTGAATACTGGATTGCCTCATTTATAAAGTCATTGTTTCACAGGTAGTTTTCATTTTTAGCATTTGCATTGGTTTGATGGAGTTATTTAAAAAAAATAAAACTAATAGTATATCATTCACTTTATTGTGGAATTGTATAAGCATATGAATTTTGTCTTTGTGACTAAGTACTGTTAATTATGTTAAATTGATTGTTATAGCTTTGACCGTAATTGCCGGTATTTATCATCTATGGCTGAGTTGTGTGACATTGAGTAAATCTTGTTTTGTTGGTAGCTACCGTGGTTCGCTTCAACTTCTTCTCCTTCATATATGGATGTCTCATGCTTATTTCACCCCTGCTTAAAAGACCCACACCCAAATCACTTCGAAGTAAGAGTGCTCATGCTAATATTACTCATCTGAGGAATGATTAAAGTTGATTTTCAATCTGACTCTTAACGTACTACCAGCAATCATTTGGTGGTATCATTTGGTGGTATGTTTAAATCAAAGCCATAGGTTTAAAACAGAACTCATAATTCAGGTTTCTTTTGGGTAAAAAGACAGTGATTAGCTTAGGTACACAGTTGCATTATACAACATGGGTATAAAGAACATTGAAGACTTCACTTAGAACTATGAAAACAATGTGCTTTATTAATTGTTTACTTTGATTGCCCTAATCTGAATCATTTGTGCTAACAGTTTGTAAATTTATGGTTTGTTGCACCGGTTGCAATGCTTTTTGGTAAGTGCAGTGATTTCATGAAAATTAAGTTAAATTTTAATTGTTTCAGGTCACACAGGGCGCTTCATAGTTGCAACGCTCGTGTTGTGCAGTCTGACTCTCATCACTCAAGTCATTTTTCAACTCTATGTAGGCACTGGTGACAGAGGAATAGGAAACTGTAAGTTTAACACATAGATGTTAACCTATTATATGTGTGTAATGTCATATAATGTAATGTTATAATACTTTTTAAAGACCTTCTTATTACATTTCAAAGATGCTTCCCGCCAGCCTAAATGTAACTAAAAGTCTGTAACACATACTTGTTAAAGACCTGCTTATTACTTTTCAAAGATACACCTTCTCACCAGCTTCAATGTGACTTATAGTCTGTAAGATCAACACGTTAATCTGCAGATAATGAAGGCCAAACAGCTGGATTGATAGTCTTTGTTGACTCTTCTCAAGCATCCTGAGACCAATGCCAATGGGGCATAACCTGAAATTGCCTCAGACATTTGCGTCGGCCAAATACCTTGTTTTTAGGACTATTTGGAAGTATTTGCTTCGGCAAATATTACACACACAAATAGTTTAAAAAAATTTAATTCAATAATTTTTTCAAAATATTTGACAATCTAAATAAAAATTTAAAGCCATGGTGGTGGTTATTAAGTGGCACAAACATTTATTTTGCTTATTTTTTTATAACGCAAAACGACGAAAGTGACGAAAGTCGCAAATTTAAGCTTTGCTGGACCAGAGTTACCACTACTATTCGGTTCGTACCCGGATCCGGCAAATAGTGCATCCAAATGCTCGGGTTCAGTACTCAGTGAAAATTGTCTTCTCAGCTATGCCCTACCTGCCAATGGATTCTTTCATGCCATTGGGTGAAGGCTGACGAATGGTCAGCCTTCCTCCAATGACGCAAAAAAATCCGCCAGTGGTGAGGCCATTTGGTCAGTAAATGAGATTTTATAAGCACTGGTAATGGTGGAACCAAAAACTGTTAGTTGAAGATGTAGATTTTGAATATGGGCTGATTGAATGAGACAGTTTGCAGTGGTACAGAAAACTGAGTTCAGAGCATAAATCATGAATATGGATAATATGTGATTCGATAGACCCTTATGGGTATTTTTTGCTTTTATGAGATGCATATTTGACACTGGTTAGAAGATGGAGTTAGAGAAAAATATTGACAAGGTTAGAAAGTGCACATTGGAATTCTACAAGGATTGAATATATGCTGGTAAGAGAATATCTGCCAGCTTTGGAGTCAGCTCATGTAAGTAGTGGTCCATCTCTGTGAAAGTCATTTTGTCTGAACTTGTGACTGTTTTCTTGCTCTTTCACACTGTTATTTTGCAAGCAGCTGAAGATGGTGTTTACTGGGCATACATGTGTTCCATTTAATATCTGACAAATTATTAATAATTAATTTATTTCAGTGATATAAACTAAGACTTGATTAGAAAAAGATTAATAAGACCGTAGCTTTTAAGAGTTGACCTTTTGACACTGGCTTCGGGATGGATTTGGAAAAATATTGCCGACCTTTTGGTTAGAAAGGGTACTTTGAAATTGCGAAGTAAACCGTCCATTTGAGATAAGTTGTAGATTAATGAAGCTGTTTTGTGAAACATTTAGGACAAATACTCAAATAAATGAGAAGTTTGTGAGAAACATTGTTGTTAAATAAAGCCACAGACTTTTAGCAAGTTGTCAAAATAAAAACTGAAATTGTTTGTGGGTGTGCTTCTAAATGAAAGAAGAATAACAAGCCTTTTTTATGATATATTTGATATCAGTGCATATACCATTTATAGTTGTAAGTTCCTGAAGGCAGTACATAACATAGATGTGATTTGTATGATGTTCTGTCATGAAGTGATGTTTTCCGTTTCTGTCAGGTTCAGAAACTGAGATGATTCTGCATCATATTGGACTTCAGAGGTAAGTATGATGGATGACGTGGATCATTGGGTAATCAGTTATGGGGTCTGTGACTCATCAAGGAGTCATACCATTGTTTGACTTGGGACCAAGCAAATGGTGGTTGATTGATGATTCGGAAGATGGTGTGGAGGATGAGGATGATACTGTTGATGCAGAAAGATGATGATGATGAGAAGGATGCATAAGGATGCTTCCCTCCCTTTTGCTCCTCATACATTATATGAACCCTCCTCACCCATTGTGTAGCAGAACTAAGCTAGTTTTGCTTACTTTTCGGAAGTCAATTGGTTTTTAAAGCAATTTACAAGCCATAACGTAATGAGAGCCTTGCTTGGCTGCCGACAGTTAAATTCGACTCTAGTAACGTGTCATCATTCTTTCATAAGTACTGTATTTGTGATCATGCTGCAGTTTGTCAGTTATTAAATGAAAATTATTAATATTACTGTTAAAATTTTAATTTTATTTTTTAAGTTTAGATTAATAAGTAATTAATTTTTATAAGTTTAGGTTACTAAGTAATTTAGATTAAAAAGTAATTGAGAAATCCAATGTGATGCCAAAGCATGCTATAATTATAAAATCAAAGTTTAGATCAATTTTATTTAAAACTTGAGTTTGATTTCCAGTAATTACTAAAATAAATTTGCCATAATTTTCACCGTGTGAAGAAAATTATGGAAGTTTATTTAGCATGGCGATTGAGGCTCCATATATGAAGTTCCTATTTTATACATATGTATATATGATGTGTGTATTATCGAGGGAGCTTCCAGGATGGTGGGGGTAGACGGGTAATTGTCCTAGGGGAAATGTCCCGGCTGTGTGTGATCAAGCCCAGTCCAAATGAACCTTATGTCACAGCTGGGATGCCTTGTGTACATTCTAATAAAAAGTATTAAATTGGATTAATTGTTAACAAACATTAAATATTGGGCATTAATGAGATAATTTTGTATGATTTCCTCAATAGTGTTGAACAAGTACAAACATTTGTATGTTCATCATGGTGGTGTTGATAAGGATGAAGAAGATAATGATGCTGCAAATTATGTTTTCGTGTTATTTTCCTGTTAAATATAGACAATAGGAATATTATGTACAGAACTGTAGAGGAATCGGTAATGTACGGTCTTTAGTTTTAATAAGCCTACTTTTTAACGCATCGACCGGTGGAAATGTGTTTGCATGTCCCTTATTGCATGTGTCTAGATAAAAAGTTCAGTGGCCTTAGTGTTAGTGAGGTATAGAATTGCACATTGCAATACGATACAAAGTTTGTATATGATATTGCCCTCCTTCGAAATTTCATAAGTGCATATGGCTATAACACAGAACAATGTCGCAGAGTAATTGTGACTAAAGGACTCGTTCAAGGTCCTTACACAGTGATTGCGTCGAGCAAGGCTCATATCCATTGTTTGGCTTGGGACCATACGGGCAGAGTGCTCTAACCAATCTGCCTCTTTGCTACAGAATGATGGACCAACAGCTTTTTGTGCATGAACCGTTTATGTGAGGTTATGCCATTAATCCCAATGTAGAGCTGTACCGATATCACTTTTTGCCGATTATGCCAATACCCGATTATTTAGCCGATTATTTTGCCAATTATTTCATTGTGTTTCCCAAGATGTCCGGTTCCAAAAGATAGACCTACTGCTACTGCCTATTGTTGTGATACAAGCAAACACTTGCTACGTATTAGACTATGCATGTAGTTGGAGACTAATCCTAGGCAGGCAATACAGATTAGACACACCACCCGCCGTCGAACTGTGCCCAGGGTAATTAATGGCCAAGGCACGGCTGTCCTAGTCTCAGCCTCTCAGGCGACTGAAATGTTTGGGGGGAGATCTGGTTGGGAGCTAGCATGTATTCATTAGGCATTGTCTCCACGATGTATATTCATCGGTTTCTCTGTTGAATGGGCCAGCCATTCCTTGGCCCATAAGCAGGCACTATGACTCACTCTGCACAACACCTATGTTGACACGCTCTCATGGTCTATACTAGCACAATGGGTGGTCTCACCACTGGTCTGAAGAAGCCATTGGCTCAACAACACAATATGGGAACGGAATGAAATGCCGTCCTTCACATACCCAGTGATGTTGCTGTCGTCATTTTGGTTTTATAGACTGAAAATAATATTATAAAATAGAAAAACAATTTTTAATATTGGCGCCAATTATCTTGCCGATATCCGATATTGCCGATATCTCTATAATCGGCCCGATTAATCAGCCGATTAATCGGTACAGCTCTATCCCAATGATATATGTTTAATACACAAGACAAGTTTGTTAGCACATGGTACATGTGTTATACTACATATTGCTTAGAAATTGTTGAAACTTTGAGTGGAAATGAGATGTCGGTCTACTGGCATTTCCTCTTCCTTTTGACTACCAGTTGATAATGGTGTTAAATTCAATTTAGCATACACATAGTCCTTTTGCAAAGTTTCAGTGATTTACTGCATCTTTAATGCTTTTTTAGCAGATTATACAGTTATGCAAGGCACGATAAACAGATATGCTTGCCACTTTGAGACACAGTGATTATACGATTATATGCAATTAATAATTGGCTGTTTAGCAACAATGTCAAAACAAGATGATTAGTGTTGTGCTCCTGCTTTCTCCAGGCTGGGTGCTGAGATAAATATTGTAAGATACCCCAGCTTGGCTCTGTTTACCGTTGTTACATCTGCATGCAGTCATAGTGGCTTTGGCCTCTGACATGGACCCACAAGTGAATGGGCCTGTTCTGTACAGTACATGTGTACATCTTTTTAAATGTTTTGATTATATTTGATTACATTACATTACATCTAGGCAGTTGTATATTTAGGATGATGTACCCACATTTTAGTTCTGGTTGTAGAGACTGAGCATGTTTTTGTTTAATTTCATTGTAGACTCGGCTCAAATATGCTGATCAATGCCACCATCATTGTACCAGACATTGCAGCATTCGTTGTCTCCCTGATTGTCTTCATCTGCTGTCATACAATGCTACGGAAACGACCTGCTCCCTATTTCTCTACCCCACCATTCGCTTCACATCTCTGGCCGGCACGATCTTGCCCAGCCATCTTTGACTATTTTGCAAAGTTCTTCACTCTCGTGTTCATGACGCTGGCAGGAATTCTGCGGCCGTCGGGCATCAGCAGTGTCTACTTTGTGGCGGTTCTGGTGTCAGTCACGATATGGTCAATGTTTGTGCGTCTGCACCCACGCTGGTTTCAGAGACTCCGTTTTTTCCTGCTGTTCTACACTGCTCTGCATCTGATTGCCGCCTATGTCGTGCAATTCCACTACGCTCAGACAATCTGGACGGAGCATGTCGAACATAACGGAACTTTTGAGCGGTATGGTCATCCACTTCAATCTTTGGTAATTTACGAGTGAGTTTATCAAGTGAATTGATGAATTTAAAATATTTGTCTTTCTAGGATAGATTCAGGGTATAAAAGGAAAAGATGAGCGTCTCATTGAGCTAACCCTGAGAGGCTCGCGCATGACTTTGATAGGGTAATTATTTGATTTGTTAGGCATGCAAGGGTGGGAGGGTGACTAGTCCTCTCCTCCGCACTCTCATGTGCTGCCTTGTCTTCTCATGACTCTGCAGACAGTGATCAGTGTTCTGGCTTTGTAGCAGAGTTCATTAACATAGAGCACAGATCTCAAGACATCCACTTTGAAATCTCGCATAATTATGAGGTTCACCGACTGCACTCCTGTGTAATTTTCAGATTTTGTGATTTTCATGTAATGTAAAAATGTGAGTAACTATGTATGATGCGCTGGTCGATTTTGCCTTGGTGTACATCAATATCTGCAAGCGAATGACAGCGCTAAATTATTGAAAATCACGTTTTTTTGGGGGGGGGGGAAACAGCTAAATTGGTATTCATTAGTTTGATGTTTAATAGAACAAAGTACATTGAAAGTGCAAGAAGCATATCTAGTTAAATAATGGAGTTAAAATTTAATCTTTGTGTTTCACAAAATATTCATATTTGTACTACGGTGTTAATGATTAGCAAGGTTGAATCTGCGATATTCTCTAAGGTGAGATTGACGATTTCAAGGTCAAGAGGGCATTAATCGTCAGCAGACAATCCACAATCCATCCACAATCTCAATATCTACAGCAAACTCGTTTAAATTACATCAAAATGCCAATTCTTGCAGCAGTCTGAACAAAATAGAATTGCAGGACAAATTCCGCTTTGAGACAAACCATATGATGAAATTAGAAGTGGCAAAAAGGGATAAATCCGTCATGGCCACGGATATATGTGCCCAACTCATTGTTATTGTACTTGTATTATGCTTTTGCTGTAGGGTGTGGGGCCTGACTCGTTACATCGATGTGAACTGTACTAGCGATACTGTTTTCTCCGTTCGTCTGGATCTGCCATGGGCTGTCGTTGTCAATGCTTTTGTCGTCATCTTCTTCTACTTCATTCTTGCATGGGAGCTACGAAGGTGTCGAACAAAGGTCTCTTAATCTTCAGTTCGTTTAATCTAATCTTGAGCTAGTCGTAATTTAGCAGTTCGATATCTTCAGTCACATATCTTAGATTGTTTTACATTTTTCCCAAATGTTACAGAGTACAAATCCTAAATGAAGGCTAATAATTAATCAGTATGTCCTTAATTCATTCTAACCATTGTAGTGGGCTAATATCCATCTAATTTTGATCTGACGTCATAGGTTAATCATATGCTCTGGTAAAGTCTGTCTAACATTGTTGTACAAATGTTATAGAGCCCCGGGCAAGCAAAACTGAAGCAAGAAGATTTGGAACCGGGGATAAGAAAGGCAACAGGAGAGGTAAGTACCCTGTGATAAACTAGTGCATCATTTGTAGGCATGATCTTTGAGAATTGCTAGAGAACAGGGTTTCAGAGCATTTGTGTGGTCATTGAAAGCTGCCATAGAGGCATTTGAATGCATAAACGAGCATCTCAATCTTTCTTTTACCTGTCCTTTTCACCAGCAGTTGACAAGCATGCTGTTTGATTGTTCTCTTGTGTTGTTTTGTGGCTGTTTTGACTGTTTTCTTGTGTTGTTTTGTGGCTGTTTTGACTGTTCTCTTGTGTTGTTTTGTGGATGTTTGACTGTTCTCTTGTGTTATTTTGTTGCTTTTTTGACTGTTCTCTTGTGTTGTGTATCTGTTTGATGGTTCTCTTGTGTTATTTTGTGGCTGTTTTGACGGTTCTCTTGTGTTATTTTGTGGCTGTTTGACGGTTCTCTTGTGTTATTTTGTGGCTGTTTGACGGTTCTCTTGTGTTATTTTGTGGCTGTTTTGACTGTTCTCTTGTGTTGTTTTGTGGATGTTTGACGGTTCTCTTGTGTTATTTTGTGGCTGTTTTGACTGTTCTCTGGTGTTATTTTGTGGATGTTTTGACTGTTCTCTTGTGTTATTTTGTGTCTGTTTTGACTGTTCTCTTGTGTTGTTTTGTGGCTGTTTGACGGTTCTCTTGTGTTATTTTGTGGCTGTTTTACTGTTCTCTTGTGTTATTTTGTGGCTGTTTTGACTGTTCTCTTGTGTTATTTTGTGGCTGTTTGACTGTTCTCTTGTGTTATTTTGTGGCTGTTTTGACTGTTCTCTTGTGTTGTTTTGTGACTGTTTGACTGTTCTCTTGTATTATTTTGTGGCTGTTTTGACTGTTCTCTTGTGTTATTTTGTGGCTGTTTTTACTGTTTTCTTGTGTTACTTTGTGGCTGTTTTGACTATTTTCTTGTGTGTTGTTTTGTGGCTAACCTCTGAGAAGTTGTATTGGGAATATTTAAATGTGCGCTTATGATTACAATTCTGAATGTTGAGAATAGCAAAATTTATGTACTGTTTGGTGGTAGAATCTTAAACAAAATGAAGGGAGAAGGGCTGGTGAGTTAGGAAAGTTTTAACACTTTTGCGATGGACTGCTTTTAGTTCTATCTTGTCATTAAAATGTGTGAAGCAGATCGATTTCAGAGTATGGTAGGAGAAGTAGGATTAAGAAGATAATAGTTCTGTTTTTTATGCAGTCATGTTGTTTGTTTTGTGTATACTTGGTGTTTGTGTGCAGTTAGTGTAGTATTTTTTTTTATGTGCAGTGATTCAATTTATTTAATAACTTGTCATCATTCATTCATACTATGCTTGTAATCATACTGTGGCTTGTCAGTTTGAAATTAAACGATAATTGTTAGAATTTTTTTCACCATAGCATTGGTTTGACAGCAGCAGTTCTATGACTGTGCTTTGATCACCATAACTGTTTTTCATACTGTTTTGCAGGATGTTCGTTCTGACCCTACGATATCTTTCAGCACGAACAGACCTGATTCCTCCGACTTTGGATCAGTAGTGATTCAGCATGAGACAGATGCAGATGAGGCAAAGGAAGGTCAGAGGAGGGGTGTCATAATCACAGTGGGGTCCTATATCAGAAAGCAGAGCTACATTGGGACACTCATCATTATGATGGTAAATGTCTGCTACTGTTGTTGAAGTAACCTCATAGTTACCAGATGTGTGCTGGGCTGTCTTGCAGCATTTTCGGTATTTTAAGAGGTGGTTAATAGAAATAAGTCAGAGTTGTCTTTATAAATTAATCTTTTCTTAGTCTCTTGAATGAACACACTCATGTGGTTACTGCAATATAATTGCTCTTGATTATCTCTATTATTAAATCCTGATGTAAAAAAAGATGTTTTAAAACTTATTTCATTTTGTTCTGTCATTGTGCTTTTTTAATTAGCTGTTTCATAAGCATTGTTGTCTGTAAACATAAGGGTTTGTCTCCCACCTTTAAAAATGACCTATTTTGTTGTTTAGGGTTGCTTTATCAAATATTAATAAACGGGTAAAAAAATTATTTTGGTTGTACGATGGATAAAAAGAACCAATGAAAGAACAAAGCAATGAACAGCAGAATGCAACTGTTTTATCATCTGCCCTTTTTGGATTGACTGGATCATAATAGACATAATTATGGATGGATGTTGTAGGCGTGGAGCATCGCCTATCACAGTTGGTTGACATTTGTCTTCCTCCTTGGCGCTTGTTTCATCTGGATTCTGCCTCAGAAGCAGGCCGTCTGCCTGCGCTTCTCCCCGATCATTGTTTTCTATGCTGTCTGTCTGCTTGTCTTGCAATACATCTATGCATTCAATCTGACAGATGACGAACTGCCCATCATGATGTCCAACAGCTACAAATTCCAAGAGATTGGACTTGTCAAATACACGAATCCTGCTATATCGCTGGGAGTCAAGGTTGGTCAATTTATTTGGCTTTTGGTGCATAAAAGTTTAATTAAATTCGAATGTATGGTAGTAAAAATGAGTGAACTTTATGCCATTTTTTCCCTCTATTTTAGCAAGAGCTGAAGACCATCTTTGTTGTGGTTTTGATTTTACGGTAGGCGGTACGTCTGAACAATTTCTGTGAAGAGACACTATATAGATGAGCTGTTACAATTACAATTACAATTTTTTTAATTTATTTTGCACTCTTAACTACAGTTTACTGAGACATTTTGAAAGCAGACCAATTTTCTGTAGTTGGTGGCATGATGCTGCAGAAGCAGTTATGTCAGATCAATCAATGGTCAATATTGAAACTTCATATCGCACCTCTTCCAGTAATCTACTCAGAAGTAGATCTCTCTGTGCTGCCCTATATGATGTTAAATAATACATCAGTTTACTAAAAAGTTCGCAATATTAGCTGAGTCACCAGTGATGGGCCCACGTGCGTAGAACCAACCAACGGATTCCCGTTGACTGTACTGTTGACAGATGGCATGGTTGTTCAGAGTCTCTGGGCCGAGTTGGAGCGAATTTAAGTAGCTCAAGCAGTGTTATCACTTGTCCAATATATGATGATGAGCTCTCTGCCTAAAGACAGGTCCACTGACTTTTATGCCACTTGGGGATGAGATGAGTGTGGTTATTTCCCATTACCTAGTGCCTGGAAGGAGATTCAAACCTATGGCACTCTGGTTACAAGGCACAGAACATGCTGCTACACCACCGTGTCCCTATGCCATGTCCATGTTGCCATGTCCAAGTAAATTACAAAACTGATGCATTTTCAGTTTTTAAGTTGCAGTATGCAGATATCTGATTTCATAGTGAAATATTGTGATTGTTTGGACTTTGGAATTGTGCCGTACTTGGAGTTTATCATATGTACTGTTCATTGTATTGATTTCTAAAGAACTTTTCCCAGAGCAACCTAATGGGAGACACTCCCTATTCAAAAATCCCAAGAAAATAGAAAAGTCTGAAACTACAGTCTACGGAGTTAAAATCGCGGATTGAGTCATTGGATGGAAAAGCTTAAATGAGCAAAGGGCCAGCTGATGCATACTACACGATGATAGTGTTCAGTGATGATCTTGTTGCTTTTTAGATTGGCTTTACATGCATGTTTTGGCTGACACTTCGTCAGTTCAGTTGGCAGAGACATCAGCGTAAGAAGGCAAAAGCAACAGCCGCAATTCCTCTGAAGCCAATGACAGGTCTGTCACTTCACGACTATCCAACTGGCTCAGACAAAATCAGTTTCTTATTTGATGTTTGCTCTCATTTTTGTTGCTTTCTCTGGGTTTACTTTCATATCAGTCTCAATTGAATAATGAAAGAGCACAACTTTAAGTGCAAAAATGTTAATAAGTTTAAAGTGAATGAAAGGAATGCTGGTGTTAGTTAGTTTGCCAGATGTCGAGAGCAATTGATGTATTTTACATCTGGCTTTGATTTTGAAAATGAATAATTATAAAATAAAGCTGAAAGTTTAAGGAGTAGTTACATCGTCTCTGTCCAATTTATTTATTTTTGTTTAAAAATTTTCTGTTGAAAATTCTGTTAAATTTATTTTTACAAGTGCTTCCAAAGCAACAGTGTAGCTGAAAGCTTTATGTAACATTTTATCTCTGAAGCCTCTCCATTTGCCATATACATTTCTATAAGATTTTTGTTTTGATTTGGATATTAGCTTTCCGTATTTGCTCAGATTTTAACTTTGTTCATAGGCAATTAAAATTTTGTTTTACAAGTTTTCTTTTATTGTTTTCTGTTGTCATGCTGTGTTATTAATGGGACACAACTGTTTATAACATAATTAAAAAAATTTGATTTATTTAGTTTGTACACTTTTACAGCATCTGATTTCTTTCAGTTTCAAATTATTTCATACAGCTGTGTGAAGCTGATCAACAATCGAATTAAATTTATACAAGTTTTGAAAAATATATTTCATATTTCTTTAATGAGCTTAGTTACAGAGTAAATTCTTTACTAAACACTGTGAGGTCCTTCTACTATGCTATTCTTGTGCTTTTGTTGAGGTGTTTCTTTTG
>OY365812.1:14311956-14461032 GCA_959347315.1 Bimastos eiseni
GTTCGTGTCAGAATTGCCCATTTCATATTAAAGATGTAGGTAATTTTGTCTGGTTAATGATTTTTGTCTGCAAAAACTTTTTTTCAAAGAATATAGTTAAATAGAATCAACCGAATTTGACAAAAGAAAAGTTAGACGTGTAGCCGACGTGATCTCTATTCCTTTATGAATATTTTTGTGGATTTTTATGATTGACTGATTTTACCTTTATTCAGGCTGGAAGGACAGATTCCAGTTACTCACTTTCTACATTTGGCGAAAGCTATTGAACTTCTCCAACATGCTGAGCGTTGTCCTGTGGCGATTTATGGAGATTCATGTGTTTAAATTTGTCGTCATTGCGATATTTCTCTGCTGCGTGTTAGAGGTTCGTCTCATGCATTCTAGTCTAAAGATATGGATTCTTCTTCTTAGCTAAATTTTATGCTTTAACCCTTTAATGATCAGCGTGTACTAAAATGTATGAGAAACATATGTAACTGGTCATTAAAGGGTTAAACAGCACTAGCCAAATACGAACCTGATTTGACTTCACTTTGACATAACTCTGTGCTTACTGTTGCAGGGTAGTTTGACTAATTAGTTATCAAATTGATTATCAGTTATCAGTCAGTGCATGGGTATATTTACATAACGTCTTCAGAATCTAAAGTGTCTTGTAAATAGCTCACAATGAACTGCTCTGTATTAACATAGTTTGTGTTAAAACCATTAAGAAGAAATTTTCTCATCGGTAGGCAAGCAGATCTCAGATACCTAGAGGAGTCACATATGCAGAACCCAGCCAAATTAGCATAGGCTGCTGAGACCACTCCTGACTTCGTGGACCGCATTGCAATTGTGATTTCAAATTCAATGTAGATCTGTATTTGATCATGTTCAAATGCTGTGGGTGAAGCCATTATACTTGTTCTTCTTGTTGGGTTCTTTCTTGTTGGGTTCTTCTTATTTTACTTTAACGCTGTTATAGCGATGTCTTTGAACGCTTTTAAAGTGTCTCGGATGCAATGTTCGCTACTGTTTGGACTTTGACAGTGCCAGTCCCAAGCCTGGAGAAAGGAGGTGGTCGACACCAAATCATCTTCGATATGGAATGGAGTCGTTAAAAAATCAACTACAATGTAGGTTTGGCTTTGCTTTATGTGGTTTGTTCGATTGAGTAATGCAAATGAACGTTTTAGGTGAATGTCTTGAACACGGTGTTGGTGATGATGATCATAGTTCTGTTGCCATTTGAACGGACGCATCACGCTGTCTCGCTCATTTCTCTTGTCTGGTCATCTATTCTTCTTCTTCTGAAGATGGTCTACCAGTTGGATACGATTCCTCTTGACCTCATGGTCTCAAACTGTACGGTCAGTTTAACTAGTTGTTGATTATCAGCTGAAAATGACCAATGGTTATTAAAGTAATCTAATAGGCATCCAAATTTCATTACTGTACTTTACTGCTTAAGACAGTTAGTTGTCCTTTAACGGATTTTAGTTTTTGAACTATTCTTAACCGTAATTTTGCAAAACAAAAATGCACAAGGTAATGATTGGTCCTCAAAATATTAGGATTCATATACCACTTGGATAATTATTTACTTCCTCTGTTCTTTAAGGGCTTCTTCTCCATTGGGTCAGACATACTCTACTGCGCATCGCCCTATCACGGCTTGCACTAACACCTATAGGTTCAATATCAAATTTTCCAGCTCTTTAGTATGGAGCACGATTCCACCGGCAATTGGTCTTTTCAATATTCAGCAGGAATTTAAAAATAGATACGGCACCTGCCTCATTATAAGTTAATTATATATTAATTAGTGTGTGCATATGACCACCACATAGTCTTCCATTGATATGATTTAGGTAAAGTTTAACTGTTTCTGTCTGACTGTCCATACTAAACAAGGATGATTATACTCACTGTGTTTCAATGGGTTATTTTGATTTAAGCCGGTGTCCTTACATTAGTGTGTGATGATCACAACTTGGGTGACCCTATTGAGATGGCATTCTTATCCATTATGGTCCTCACATTGTATCCAATGTTATGTCTAATTTGTGCTATCTTGACATTTGTTACAATTGGTTATAATGTAAAACTGTGATTGATTGATTGAACCAGTGTTCTTTGTTCATTTGGTTTCGTTATTGTTTGGCTTGTTGTTTTGCTTGCAGTTGTCATCTCCACGCGAATATTCTGTGCAAGTTAATGAAAGCCTAAACGTCTCGCAGCCAACAGGTGACCCTTCAGTGCTTCAAATCAAACTTGCCTACCCTTTCAACCTCACCATTGACAGCTCGAGTTTTGTTGGCCTGCAACGCAAAAGTCATCTCGCAAGCTATGTCAAGGTTTGTTCTTTCTTTAACTCTGCCACTGGTAGTACTCGGCTGGTGCTAGTCCCAAGCCTGGATAAAGGAGGAGGGCGACGCTAATAATCTTTGTTATCACACAGTGTCGTTAAACTGCAACAACAACCCCCACCATCGGTTTAGTAGGCTTGACAGCTGTGCGTAGATTCAGTTATCAGGGCGTGGTTGTTTCGTTGGTAACTGTAGGTCTATGCTGTAGTAGCAGTTAGTTTGAAGTGTTGGGTTGGACAATATTTTTCATGAAAACTAAATCTTTTCTAATCATTTATTGTTCATGTTTAGCAGGATCTTTATGTAATGAATTCAGCTTATGTTAGCAATATATGCTTATTACCACAATAACACTACATACATGGTTTAGACATGCTAAAAGTGATGTCACTGTCATTAGTTCTCTGTTCTGCTTTGTATGAATTATGACTTTTATGTTGCAGGTATACATCATTGTGATACTGTTGCTGGTACTGGAAGCCATTGTAAAGTACCACCAGATCCAGTTCTACAATCATCCTGATCGAAAACGTCCTATGAAGGGCATCATGTTTGAGTCCATCAAGAGAAAAGATGCAGATCGTGGTCTCAAGGAGTGCCTCATGTTCCTCGCCAACTACACCTTCTACAAGTATGGCAAAGAGGTATAAATGCAAAAGCCGTAATTTGGACAGGGTTATAATTGTATTTTTCATGAATGTGAGATTGACAACAACATTTAAATTTTTCATTTGCTCAGTTTATGATTAGGGCATAACCGGAAATCGCCTCGACATTCGCCTCGGCCGAATATTGGACTATTCGGAAGTATTTGCCTCGGCAAATTTTACACCTGCAAATAGCTAATAATAACTTTTTTGAAAAAAAATAATTTTGTTGATAAAATAATATTTTTTTATCCAATAAATTTAGGACTAACAGACTTACTTCTAAGTTATTGATTAAGTAAACAAGAGCTTAATGTTCAATTGAATTTTCTATAGAATAATGATGTTAATTTATACATTTTAATTTCTCTTGGTTGCACTCCCCAGGTGGCAACCAAATCAGTAATTTTCCCGCGTGAATCGGCTCCACCCACTTTCCCGGCTCCACCCACTTTCCCGGCTCCACCCACTTTCCGGTAAACAGTAGCGAGTAAAGACGTTGTTCATACCTTCATATTTCAAATTTTATAACAAGGTTTTACAGTTTTTTGACAAATAAAGTTATTAAATAATAAATATATTGTTGGAGCCTAGAGTGCGACAATACGCTATATGAAGGATATTGCTATAGACTCTGTGTTGACTATAGATAGTTCTCCATTGCTGTGCACATGGCAGGTTAACTACGCTCTGCCTACGAATGGTACTCGCTGGTAGTGGCAGCGCTGCATGAAAGCAAAATACGCAATTTCGAACCAAAAGAAAGATAAAAGATCAATTTTTTTACATCTTTCAATATGTTTTAAATGAACATCATGTGCGGAACATGCGTATTGCCGCTATTGCAGACCAAATTTTCAAGGCCAGCACTACCACTACTCGCTGACCAGATTTGCCGCTACTATTCGGTTTGTACCCGGATCCGGCAAATAGTTCATCCAAATACTCGGATTCTGTACCCGGTGAAAATTGCCTACTCAGTTATGCCCTATTTATAATATAATGGCCATTTGATTAGATGATGTCATCTAATATTATGGATAATATATAGCAATAGTTGTAATTATTGTGATAATATGCATCATAATTTGAACTAGTGGTTATATTGACTAACCATATTATTGGATATTAATTGTATTATGCTGATTAGGATTGTGGAAGGCATTTGTTCGTTTCAGTTGTGCTTGACGACTACAATGATAACGATGGTTGTGCGTCTGGACGTCTTCTCCGTTCTCTATGGTCTCTTTCTTGGCATTCTCCTTCTGCTCCGGCGTCGCTCCTGCCGAACGGTCTGGCCCGTCTATATGACCATACTCACGGTTCTGCTCCTGCTGCAATACCTCTCCTGCCTTGGAATGCCTCCTGCCATCTGTTGGGGTTAGTAGTTTCAATCCTCACATCATTCAGTTATCATCGGTTGGAAAATAATTAATACATTTGCTACTGTCAGATGGTCATAGATGTCGTCCTTATTATGAATCTGTACATACAAAAAGGAAGTATACAAACTTTGTCCAAGTAATGAACAGATGTCGTAGAGTAAATAAGCGTTGGGCAGTCAAACAGAAACATGGATCTGAGACATGGTAAGATAATGGCAAATCGTTACTCACCAGGTATTGAGCAGTTAGACAACATCAAGGTGTTAGCCGGTGGCATCAAGTATATCCAAGTACTGTACTATATATGTGCTACTGTACTGTATCCATATGTACTATGTATGTATGTATATATGGGTTGCCTATCTTGCTGATGTTTGAGCAGTTGCATCGCAGTACAGTTTTGTCATGGCTGCATCTGTTGATAGTGCATATTAATTATCAGACGTGAATATTGATTAATTATTATCTTCAGAGTATCCATGGACTTCTCAATGGGCAATGAGCAGCAATATGAAGACTTACCTCTTTCTTCCAAGCTACACTTACTCTCCTCGCTCACACAAACTTATTGGTGAGTATTTTGACCTTTCACAAGAAATTTGAATAAAACAGTAAGCCTAATCATTGCATGATTGTGTCAATATTAAATTTATTTACCAACAGTTGCATGCTATTAGAATATTTTATCCAGTTAAATAATTATAATGACCAGAGAGAGCAATGTGGGTTTTTATATCACACTTGTTTTGGTCATTGTCTTTATCATATATGTTGATCTTTATTTTTCTAAAGCAAATGTTAAGCTTTTTGCCATCAATTCCCAGGAAGTGTATATTGTAGACTATTGTTTGAGAAGAACTTGTGTGCAAAAGTTTGACCTGTAAACATTAATGGAATGTGCACTTTGACCAATGATCTTTCATGCTTCAGCAGTGTTTGTTAGGGTGTCAATACCTGTCTGCATATTTGTTACATTGGTGGACTTTTGACTATTCGTCTTGCTGGTAATGATGCTTGCAATGGGCTAGACACAAACTACATAAATTTAAAAAAATAAGAACATTTTGATCATGTTTATATGGCCAAACACTCAGAAACTGCTGAAATTTCTACCAGACAGACAGGAGCAAAATACACCATACATACAAATAATATTATGATGGACCCAATACTTACATGTGGTCTATCCAGTTACAGAGTATTGGCTTTCAAAGCCTTGCCTGCAAAAATAAAATGTAATTTTCTTTCTGCAGCTGACTTCTTTCAACTGCTGCTGGTTTGCCGCCAGTGGAAAGTGTTTTGCATAGAAACCAATCAGAAAAAGCGAGAGAATTATGGAGGCGAATTTAATTACCGCGTTATCGGAGATGTGGAGACGGAAGGACGGAGTTATCATGAAAATGACTTCACTTCGTACAGAAAGTGAGTCCTCGTTTCAGTTCAAACTAATTAAACTAATAAATGAATCTTTTGCAAAACGTGTAACTTGTCGTTGAGTTGCTCACGACAGAATACTTGCAAATATAGTTTGGTGAGGTTGCAACTGATGTATTTTTCCTGAAGCCACATCATGTTTCTGTCTCTGAGTCACTTCAAATAGAAGATTTGCAATTGATATTATGATACTACAAAGGATTTACATTTGTAGAAGCCACTGCTGGATTAGCGTTCCTGCTTGATCATTACTCGATTGTGTCTTCCTTGTATGTTAGTCTTGTGTGTGCTGGCATAATATGACAGTTGAATCATATATACTATATAGTATATACCAATTATTTATTATTATTATTTATCAAATCATATGAATGAACACATATTATGTGTTTATTTACATAATCTTTGTGAAATTATGCTGTGATATATAAAAACTAGATAACTTAAATGTTTATTTTTTTTAAATATGTTGAAAGTCTAAGGATGTAATTCACCCTCAATTATCACACCCATACTTTTGTGTTATCAGTTTTATTATTATTAGAATCGTATGTTTTGCGGTTCTTGGTGTGCATGAACTGATATAAATGGATTTGTTGTTTGCAGCTCTTACTTGGATTACTTGAAGAATGTTATTTTCTTCTGGTCATTCTGGCTGACGCTGATGATTGTCCTCATCAGCGGAATGTCTCGCATCAGTCTCTTCTGCATGGGCTACCTCATCGGATGCTTTGTGTTCCTCTGGTTTGGAGAAGAGATGCTCCTTAAGCCGCTACGGAAACTGGTGAACATGTGAGTACATTCAGTCTACTACTTATATTATTAAATCTTAATGATGTTGATGATAATAATAATAATAACGATGGTAATAATAATATTAGTATATCTATAAGATTTAACAAATGATTGGAGAATTCTTAATCCAGAGCAATCGTATCCAACTTGTGTTTAATTTTGTTTACACTCATAGCAATTGTATGGCATCTGTAATAATGTCACATCATTAGTATCAAGATTTGCCACTGATCTGTGCCAGATTTCCACTTATTGAATAGTGAGTTACTTGAGATCAATGGCAGATTGCTAGTATGTCATCATAAGATTTTTAATGATCTACACCAAGTTTTGTTTCATTTTTCATCCTTCATTTTCATCAACTTGAAGGTTCAACAAAAATGTGTTACTTTACTTCACCTAGTCATTACTGCTGTGAATCACTATTTTGATGACTTAGTCAGTATGCAGATATTGTTGGACGCTGCAATCTGTTAACTGGTATATGTTGTTCTCTGTTTTGATAGGTGGATGGGTTTGCTCTTCTACTGCTACATCGTTCTCTTGGCAAAGTGCTGTCTTCAGGTATGTCATGTTCGCTCAAAAACATAGGAACTAACTAGAGAAATAACTTTGAGACACAATTCTGTTGCTTGATTACATCATGCTGGTGGAGTTGCACAGGCACATTGTTTATAATATTCAAATTCTTTGTTATATTCTGTATTTCTTTTTTATTTTTGCACATTCTCAAGAATTTTATTTAAATTACAATACAGATTTTCACAGTCTCTAAATATCTGTAGTTATGTTTGAAATATGCGTAACATAACGTAATAACTTCTTGCATAAACAATGTAAATAATATCATGTAGGCCTAAAACAAGACAAAGAAGAAGAAGAAGAGCTGTCACTTAAGCTTGTCCTGAAGCAGTCATTGGTATTATTATTATTATTATTAGTAAACGGACTATTTCTAGAGCGCCGTAATGCAGCCATACCACTACAAGGGCGCTTGATGTTGTGTTATGCATGTTGATGTTGTGTTAGCAACTTCATTTTCTTGGCCTTAGCACATGAGGGCAGGGGGGGTGACCAGTCCTCTCCCTCATCGTCTCATCTTCCCACCGACAGTGTACAGTCAGTGTACTCATTATAGATTAGTTAGCTAGGGGGCGCATGTGAAGCAGAAATCTTGAACAAAATATCTGCCCTGGTGAAGATTTGATCCCTCACCTATTGACCAGGTAGGTAAATAAATTATTATGTGGTATATTTGTGTGTTTAGTTGGTTGGCTGCATCTATGCAACAAGTATCAGTCCTTCATTCTGTTGGCTGATTCAGCTGCTGAACATCGTCTGTCTTCAGTCAACCTACTATGAACAGCCAGGTACGTTAGAACTTAAACCATCAGGAGTCATAAGTCATTAGTCAATGAGTCATTAGAGTGCTTCTGCGTAGATGGCCGTGAAGGGGCGCTTCATAAAATTGCAATAATAATGGTCAAAGTTATCTTATGCAGTCTAGTGCTTTTGAGAGGTTCTTTAATGACACTATGTGAGTAGTTAGTAGTATGCATGCATATATGTATGCATGCATGCATAACTGATACATACAAATATACTTGTATGTGATACACATAGATAGCAATACATGCATATATAAGTAAGTAAGTATAGCCTTTATTGCTTCACTTACAAACACATAATGGAACATTGAAATCACATGTAGGTAGTAATAATGTATTGTAACACAAATTTTTAGTGATGTTATAACACATATTAAAAATAGTAAGACTACCTGGTAGTGAATCTCTTCCTAGCAATTAAATCGGAATGCAGGTTTTCACGGCTGTGACAATGTGGCCATAAATAGTCTCATGTTTCACAAACTGGAAGGTGAAGACCATGGCAGTATTGCCCAGTGTCACCCAATATAGTGGCAAATGTAACGTGGCCATGTTTAACGCACATCTCTTCGAATGTCGGGTAGTGGCGCTGCAGCAGGATATGAGTCCCTGCTTCATCAGTTTTTCATGAATGAAAATAGCTGTTTTTACTAGCTTAAATTAGAGAATTAGATAGACAGGGCTGAATGCACCATACATGCAATAAAGATGGACATGATACATTCATATGGTCTATCCAGTTACCAAAAATTCGCATTGGTTTCAGATTTATTTTTGACCAGAGCAAGATTAAGTTTAAGCTTCTAATTTAGTGAAAATGGAGAAGTAATATCAGTTTTGATTAGTCCAAGATTTATGTCTGAGGTATCAATACATAGGTTAAAACTGTTGGAGTATTTTGTAGCTTGGTCTAAGACTGATTGCCAAGTGTCACAAGATGAGGCCGGTCTCTCGTGGGATGCCGTCTGCTTTGTATTCCTGCTCTTCATGGTTCGTGTCTTCAAGTCCTGCTATTTCCAGCATGTGGTGGCAGAACTTCTTGTTCGAAACCAACTGGCTGCCAGGTAGGAAATGCATAGAGTCAATAAAGGTGGAATTAGGCATGATTTTCATTTGATGTCATGGCATTACAGAGGGCAGAATTGATATAAAAATGTGATTTATTGAGAGTTGTATGGCATTACAAGGGAGGGAACTGATGTTAAGACATCATTTATTTGACATAATGTGCTGTTGCTGAGGGCAGAGCTGGTTCACAGCATTACTTATCTGTGGCACGGTGGCCGATTGGTTAGAGTGGTCAGCCTGTAAAGCAGAGAGTACGGGATACAATCCTTAGTTACTTGAGCAAGTCCTTAGCACACAATTGCTCTGCATTTCTAACTAAAAAGCTCTGTGTGTGCAATTCTGAACTAATTGTAAGAAGGACAATATCAAATTACAGTTGTATTGTATTGTATTGTATCTAGTGTCGCACACGTTATAAAAGAGAAGGGTGGAACTGATATTAAAACCATGATTAAGTTGGAACTTATATTTAAACTGTAGCAGTTGGCTGCATTGTCTCACTGTCTCTTTTAGTACACTTCGGTCGTTAAAGTGTTAAGATGTGACTATCTGGCTTCATGTGGTGTTTCAGGTGGGTGCAATAAATATATAAATGTTTTTCGTTTAACATCATGTGGGGATGCAAGGAAGCAGAACTGATAGTATAACATTATTTTGTTATGTGATGTGGTGTTACAGAGGGGCAGAACTCATCAACCAGAATCTGATTGACGAGGTGGCAAAGTTGAAGTTGCAGGAAGGTGAGGTCCTGGAGAGAATCAAGCGAAAAATGGAGAGGATCAAGGACCGCCATCAGAGATGCCTTAGACGCAAAGAACAGTCTGTTGTAGAACCAGATGACCATTATCTTGGTAAGGTCGTCTTAGCTAGCTTTCAATTGCAGTGCGACAGAATCGTAGTTGGAATGGCTGCGTAATTTATCTGTCAAAAGAAGGTTGTATTTAGCAGAGCGAGATCTATGGCATGAGCAAAATTAGATAGGAAATGATCCTATTGTCATGCATTGAGAAATTGATATTTTGTCATTATATGAGCAGAAATCCATTACATTGTTACAATCTGCCATCATCCATTTAGATCTTATTAAGTTTTACAACTGTTTACTGTATTGTCTGTTCTATACAGTACAACTTAATGACAATGTTTTCAATTATTCGTTGTTTCTGATTCCAATCTTACCAGATTCTCTTTGCACTATTCCTTATCCATAGTATATCTGTTTTCAGTTATTCGTTCTGGTGATTACTACATGTTTGAGGATGTAACGGATGAAGAGGAGGATGACGAAATAGAGGGAGTGAATAGGAGAATTGATGGACAGGAGTATAATCCAGGCCAGGGATATGAATATGCTTCAGAAACTCCAGATTGGAGACCTAAAAAGCCAGCCATTGGACCAATTCAGGTGAGAATTCTTTGATGCTATCAAACCTAATATTACTTATGTAGTTTTCTCATCAGCTGTAGGAAGAAATACATTCCACGGAGACTGATAGGAGACTTACAGATGTAACTACAATGTGATCCATGATTGTGCATAAAGTCTTTTAGATAATGTTTCTGTCGTATTTTGATTTATAATTGTATTCTGTATTTTATTTAATGTTTCATTGACACATTGAGGCAAAAGGTTATTGTCATCTTACAGATATCTGCTATTAATGGAGTATAATCGTATATTAATGGAGTGTCATTAGAGTGCTATTCTTCGCTTAAGTGCACACTGCAGTGTAGTGGTTGACATACTGGATTATCAGCCTAGATGTTGTAGGTTTGAATCCGTGCACTTGGCTGCCGCTCAAGAGTTAGTTGTTTAAGGGATTGCTCGTCTTCTGCCGAACTGCAAGGTTCGAAAACGCAACTTGACTGATTAAAGCTGATCTCATGATGATTTGACTAGTGCTTGAGAGAGACATAGAGAGAAAGAGAGAGACAGAGAGAGGGAGGGAGGGAGGGATAGAGGGAGGGAGGGAGAGAGGCATAGAGAGAGAGGCATAGAGAGAAAGAGAGAGAGAGGCATAGAGAGAAAGAGAGAGAGAGAGAAGGAAAGACTATATGTAATTGGTTGATTGTCTTAAATTGCAGATAATTAATGCAGCACTTACTGGTGGAACAAAGGGCGCTTTGGACTTGGCAGAAGGTCGTTCGAGCATGTTCTCTATGCAGATGAGTAGAAGGAGCAGCTCAACTCGAGACTATGGAACTCCGGATGCTGAGATGGTCAGGAGTAGTTTTATTTACAATTAAATAATAACAATGATGATGATGATGAATGACAGATATTGCAGGGTAAAAAGTTTCATATTCATGTTCAATATTATTCATTTCATTAATATCATCTTGGTCTTTGTGATTATCAGCATCCTTGCTGTTGTCTTTAATTATTTTGCATAATTTATATCTTTTTCTTGTATGTAATGTTCCTCTTACTTGAAAACTGATAATGTTTCATTCTGTTGTCTCAATTAAGTTTACAGTTTCAAATTCTCTCCCTCTATCTCTGTTTGTTTAGCTCAGTCGCTTATGTTCACGTTTTGTTCTCAACTTAGACTTACCTTGTCCACCGTAGACTGTGTCTCTGCCTCAGTGGACTCTTCTTCTGGATACTGACCTGATTACTGCTATGCTTTGGTGCACCATCGACTGATGCAGTAGGCATCAGCGTGATAACAGATGCTAATACATGATCCATTTGTTGTTTCAATCTACCTGTATTTTAATGTTTTACTTTCTTCTCATTCATTGACATTGTAATTATAATCGTGACATTAGTTTTTTGGTATCGTCAGTTTTAAAAGCAAATCAACTAAAATTGCATCACATAAGTATTGTTATTATTGCAAGTGTATGGCTATACCAATTTTCATCAGGAGTGCTCCCACATGGTTCATTGTAATCAAGTCTTCATTGTTTTTGTGTAGCTTCAACAGACCTCACTGCCATAAGACAGGTTATACTCACAGCTTTGATGTTTGTTCTTTTTGTTGATGCCTAAGTGTAGGCCTATTACTGTATTCTATGACACTACAACTTATTGGCTTAGGTGAAATGTATTATAATTGATTGACAGCCTTTGAAGTTGTTCTTTACTTGTTTTCTCAGCCTCCATCCTCTCCGATTGTTACAACTCACACTCAACCATCCAAAGAATTCTCATCTGCTGGTGATGTGCCTAGTTCCACGACGCCAAATCTGGTGAGAAGAAGACCAGAACCAGTGACATCAACTCCCACTGAGCAGAGCACCAGCATATCAGACATGCGAAGCTCTAAGGGGTCTCCAAGAAGAGTAGGACTCCAGGGTCCTAGTGATGGCATTTCACCAGTGGCTGAGGAAGTCCTTAGTACTGGAGAGGACGATGTCTTTGATGGAAAAACACCAGAGGACATGGAGGATGATGAGAAACAGAGTATGTTAAGAATCCACACATTCTTATTCTGTTTAGACTGTGAACTTTTCCTTTTATACAGCTACAGATATTAATTGTACTATAAATGATAAATTAATTTTTAAATAAATGAAGTGATGGCATGTTTAACAATATGACAACGAGCTCCATTAGTTTCCCAGAAGATCGTTCGAGTATGTTCTCTTTTAGCACGCTCTAGCCATTAGAGCGCTAATGAGCTTGTAATGCTAATAATTATAATAATTGTTTATTGCAGGGACAAAATGAGCAATTGACTGTTTTGAGGTATAATTCATTGTATATTCTAAGACCACATTATCTTAATTAAAATAATGTGAATTAAATGTTTGCAGGAGATGCTGTTGTCAGTGGACTTAATTTCATCAGGGTTTTTGCAATTAGTCTTTTGGACTCATTGACTGTTTTCTTGCACAATTTATCGCACAACTATCGATCTATATCACGTGTTCTGGAGGCAGAGAAACAGCAGGAGAAACTCAGGAGAAAGGTAGACTGCACTTGAAATTGCTCTGTTGCTAGTTTTATTATAGTAAAGTCAAGTAGTCCCTTTCTTTAACACCTTCTTCATGCTTAACCCTTTAATGAATGACCAGCACGTATTAAATTGTAAGGCATGATCAATAACGCTGGTTGTTAATGAGTTAAGTGTTAATGAATTGAAGAATGCCAATATCCTAGTAGTGAGGCCAGTGAATTGTGCAAACTGAACCAAGAGGTTCAGGCTACACTACTTGTACAGAAATTACTCTAATGTCACTGTTGCAGCCAATGAGCTTCTGTGAACCATTATTAGTTGTAGCATTACTTTGTTATTAAGAGTCTAGAAGTTATGCTATTGTAGGTAAGCAATTTGAAAGAGATAGGCCCCTTGGATTATGTGAAAATATTTGGTAAAGTATGTGAAAAATCACATAATCGCATTAACCTCGGATCCTGAGCATCAACAATTACATCGTCTGGGGTTGATAAACTACAGTCCTATAGGCTAATAAGCCTGGATAAACCAATTATAGTTGACACTGACTGAATTTCTGAAGTTTATGCAATAGTTTGCAGAAAAATTCCATTTTGGAATTTATTCGAAAACCGCCAATTAATGCGAAAAAAATGCGAAATCGCATAAACCACAGGGGCCTAGAGATAAGTGTAGACCTGAATAAAATAAAAGAACTGACTGAGCAGATAGAACTGGGTATTTTCTCACTCTTAAAGTACTTGCCAATTTCAATAAGTTACTGAAGCCACGGGAAGGAAGCTGATCTGGATTAAATGGATGGAAGGTAATGAAAATGTGAAGTGGTTTTGGTTGGATGTAATTTATTTCTGATCCTAGGCTTATTCTATTGAATGTTTGTTGTTGTTCTTATATTAGTCGCCGTCGGTCACTGCTTCCCAAGTGCTGAGGGTGTCTGAGTATGAAACTGATGATGTTGACAGTGCAGCACCCTCTATACTAAGGAGGTAACAAATGATGCCACATGTTTTCTTCCAATTATGCTGGAACCTCGTCACAACGCAGTACATTATCACACAAACGACATGGCTTGTTTAGAATTATGACATCAACTAGATCTGTGCAATGAGAATCTTGATGACCTTTGTGTTACTTAGTTTTCTTAATAGAAGAACTGTGTTTGGTTTTCAATATAAAGGTTCAGTTCAAATTTAAACATGTATCCTATCTGTAACTCACCTGTAGAACTTATTTGTTTCTTACCTGCTATTTAGTATGGATTCCAGAGACAGCCTTTTAATGAGTACTCTATATACATGCATATTTAATAATTTATTTAAATTCAATTGTTTTTTATATCTTATGGTCACGGACTGTAGAAATTAATTTGTCTTGCATTAAACATGTAATTCACATTTGGAAAATTCTTGACATCCCTGAATTTTCATGAAATAACAATATTAAGTACTTTCAGTTATAGTATATTATGGAACACTCTGTACTATAAAAGATCTAAGATTCTGTTTAGCATTTGCATCCTTCTGTGTACGATCGAATCAATGTTTAATTTTCGTGCAATAAATAAGTCTCTGGATATGCTAAGAATTTATCCAGATTTATTTATTATCCAATTTATCCACATTTATTTGACTGCTGGGTACTTATGATCCTTTGTTCTTAATTTAATGTTACTGTTATTTATACTGATTTAGGCATTACTTTGGCAAGGTACTTAATTATGATGATTGGCTAGATAATTGACTGACAGTATTTAATTTTCAACTTTGTGTTGCAGGCCATCAAACTTTGCTTCTAGACAGAAGGCTAGTCAGAAAAGGTTATTATGCCACTCCTTTCCTTTTTGAAATAATGAATCAGTGCACACACTGTAGCATCAGTCTGTATCAACTGTGGTCCTCAGACGTTTAGCCAAGGTTTCATTATTGGTCGCTGTCACTTCACATCCCCTCTCTTCTGAGGTTGTAGTACCTTAGTGTAAATGAATATGCTGTATTACTTGCTTATTGTAGGTAAGTGTATCCCTTATTTTACCAATTGTGATAGAATGTCAGTAGTTAAGAGTAAATTATTCTTACAACAAATGTCCTACATGCCAAACTGCCTGTGTTAGGTACTTATTCTATTGTGGGTTCAGGGATGCAGTGAATAAAAAGTGAGGGCACAACCAGAACATTTTCCTAGGGGTGCTCATATTGGAAACGATGAGGACGTGAAGCAGCGTACTGAAAGCACCCCACTCCCAAGAAAGGGAAAATCTCCTCGGAATTGAATTAATTGTGTGGGTCAACTTTTTTATCCCTGCCCTAGCGCTATTAAAATTTTGATATGTGTATGCATAATCGGCCAATTATTCGAACAATTGGTAGCTTGTTCAACTAATCGGTATCAGTAACAATAATTGGTGCCGAAGTTAACATTTTTCAAAATTAGTATTGTCGGCTTGCCACTCACTAGTTGATAGATGATTTAAGAATACATGGACTGGCTCATCCACATAGTAATGTCTTGCTGCGGCCAAGCGAAAATGGCGAAATAAATTTGTTTTTGCACAATAATCATTGCAGAAAGAAAAAGAGAAAAATATCAGATTTTGAAATAATTGTCTTTGTCAGTTATAATGTCTATTCAATCGCCTATAATATATGTGCTATCATCATAATTAGCAATCACTGATATCATTACAACTCTGCTACTGGCCGATTGCTTAGTGTGTTCGACCCGTAATGCTCAGTGTGCGCTGAGTGAGCGGGTTTGACTCTCGTCCGAGGCATCACTGTGTAGAGACCTTGAGCAAGTCCTTCGCACGCAATTGCTCTGCATTACAACTGCAGTTGCGCCGTCGAGGCATGTGTGCACTTCTGAACTTAAATGTAAGAAGGGCGATATCAAATAACAGTTATATTGTATTATTGTATTGTGTTGTACTACTCCCAATGCCATTAGAGCCTGTGGATGGCTTTGTACCAGGCACATAATTATAATAATATAGCACAGTTACATGAGACATTGTACTGAGCACATCTCTTGAGACTGGATGGATGTCTGCGATTGTTTTGAGGTTCGAAGATCAGATCGAAGCCATGAAGTCAGCGGAGAAGGACTTTCACTCTCGAATGCCGCGCTTCCTGCGACTGATGATCGCGATCATGGAGGCTCTGATGTCAAGGACTGACCTCTTGTGCTACTTTGTCATGGTCCTCAACGTCCTGCTGTCGGCCAGCGTTCTCTCCATCCTCTTCCCGATTTCCATCTTCTTCTGGGGAATGCTCAGTGTTCCAAGACCGACCAAAACTTACTGGATTACAGTCATCACCTATACAGAGGTACATCTATATATATATATTCTTATATTCAAGGTGTGATTTAACTTAGAAATTTAATTTGATCTAGCGACTTCTATAGAAACGTTATTAAGAGGCATCAGTCGATAGTTGAAACTGCAGTGCAGAATTGAAATTCATTGGGGAAAGTTTGGTCAAAATCTGATAGGCCAGGAAATTCAAAAGTCAGTGTGTGGTGGGTTGCGAATTAGAACTTGTGAGTATTGAGTTCGAGACATCTGACTGATGTAGCAGAACTGGATAATTTACTGAGATGGCGGTAAAAGATATGGATCTGCTGCTGTGCAGCCAGATCAGAAGAGTGAAAACGTCCATTGATTGAGTGCAATATTTGTTGCTATGAGGGGTGAACAGCTTGTGTACCTAGTCACTGTAGTCAGTGATAGGGATAAGTCTTAGTCTCACAGACCTCATGTTGTAAGCCCATATCAGATCCTCACAGTATTTCTATGCACATCAGCTGTGGAACATGTAAAACAATACAGCCTCCAACAAGGGTGACGCTTAAATACTTTCTGCTATCACGTGGACGGTTAATCATGCAACACTTGATCAGTCTAACATTTGATCACCAGACACTTGATCATGTCTATTAATAAAAATCAGAGGGTTTTGAAGCTATGGTTATGGTTGTGGTGGTCAGTACCGAGGGTTAACGCTATACTTGGATTTATGGTTCGAGTGACTGTTTTGTTTCAGGCCATCATTGTTGTAAAATACCTCTTCCAGTTCAACTTCTTTCCGTGGAATATAGAGCATGTTGCGAATCCACCTCTGTTCTGGTTGCCACGTCTTCTTGGAATTGAGAAGAAGGAGATGTATGCTGCTCTAGATTTTCTGCTTCTCTTCTGCCTCTTCTTGCACAGGATAGTGCTGAAGGTAATTTTGTGTGTCCTGATAGAATGTCCAGTCAAGATGGACACCTTCACTATTCTCTAGGTAGAGTTGTGATTCACCAGTAACTATCGCAGAAGCATATTTCTCAGTTCCCTAAAAGTGGAATAAAGTCAGAAATCTGATGACCCTTTTGTAGTATTTTCGATTGGCCTTTTTCAATTGTTGGTGAAAAATGTAGTTTTGCTAAAGAAGGGTTGCTTGGTATCACTGCTGTCCACAGTCACTATCGCATTTTTTTCAACATAAAATGTGATTTATTTCTGACTTTTTAAGTCTAGATAATGTCTCTACGACTATCTGTTGTGATACAAGTGTGGAAATTATCACTTATTTGTGGCCATAATTAGTGAAGAACTTGTTTACCTATGATGAATGCTGGTTTCTTAGCTTCCAGCCACTTTTAGTAAGTGCACCTATAATGTGGTGTGCACAAAGAGTTTTATGATCTGTCAAATCTGCATCTGTATAATCAACAAAGGGTTAGTTAAGAACAACTTTTTCATCTACACACAAGTGTTGCTTAATTAGCTATACGTGATAAGACAATGATAATGAGGATGACATTATTAATTCCTGGTGGATGATGATTGTAGAGCTATGGTCTCTGGAAAGATGCAAAGGCACAGGATGCTGACCTGAAGGATGTCGAATTGAAGCGGTCCAGTCTACCTGCAAGTCCTCAATCGTCACAGGTATTAATTTTTTCCTGTAGTCTATTTTTCATTGGCAACTGAATATGCATTTGATAAAGAAGAAGAGCCAGCAGCAATCCTAGACTGAGTGTTTTGAACTATATCTAGCCTTTTAGTTTAAAGAAAGTATATATGCCATACAACATGATATCATTTGATTGAATAACTAGTTATATTGGGCAGAGGCGTCAATCTCGCTTGACATGTGGAGGGGACACCCAATGAGAAGAGTAGGAAATTTGGGGTGGACACACGTATAAATTTTCCCCTCTCTGTAAAAGGTGGGGGCTTGTCCGCCTCGACCCCCCCGGATCGCTGCCCCTGATATTGGGGAACTTAGTGTTGGTTATTTGCGGTGATGAATGCATTATTAGGAAATTGGTAATAATTTAGTTATTTTGCTTGATTAATTTGTGGAGTATAGGATGAACTAGTGTCTGGTTGATGATGAAGGTGATGATGATAACAGAGAGAACTTGAGGGTCAATTGTGGCAAAATGTGTATCCCAATTGAGCCACAGAACATACAGCAGCTGATATTGATTGATCAATTAGATGACATTTTCAATATTAAAATGATAAATAGAAATCGAAAGTGACTCTAGAATTAGTGAAAGCTTACTGAAAATATGCACTGCAATTTATCAGCCAACCTGTCCAGAAAACAATTAATAGTAAACTAGCAGTGTTTACCTCATTGTATTTGTTTGTACCAGCTCTTTATATGTGAACTATAATTATAGCAGGTCTGACATGATGTCAAATCATAACCAAACTGCGTCGGCATTCTTCTCATTTATCAAGATTGGCATTCAGATGACTCTTGAGAGTCTTATTAAATCGGTAATTTGCTGGTACTTTAATCTGTTCCTCAAATTCCTGATCCAAGATCATTAAACCCTGAGTTTCATCTAGTGTGGTGCAGTTCTTTTGGAAGATGTTACTATTTCAGTGAGTGATGGAGTGGATTGTTATATATATACAAAAGAGGAATGGTGGTATGTGTTGGATTGTCAGTTTTGCAAGTGTTGTATGTATATCTTTCAGTTGAGAGCAACTTCTTTGACAGAAGCCTGCTTGAAAGTGCAGGTGGAATCTCTACAAAGAAGGAATACTCTCCCAGCCTCTCCCAAGCCATCTCGTGAGGACATCATTCCAGATGCTGGTGGTCAGATAATGGCAGCAGATGGAGAAACAGGAGACAATGAGGAAAAAACTTTGGTATTGGAAGAAAGGGATGGGAAAGAAGAACCAAAGAAGGAGAACAGAAGCCAACAGTAGGCTGTTCATTCATTGTGGACTGCAGAATTTTATTCACTATGTGTATAATATTGTAAAATATTTACCATAATATTACAATACATCTGATATTAATATTATAGGTGGTAAATGGTAAGGTACAGTATTATCTATTGCATATTGTATGTGTTTATATATGTCCATAGGTGTGTATGAATGTCTACTAATTGTTTACAGTTTTTTTAGCCCCTCTGAAAGACATTGGAGAGTTTGTGAACAACTTTCATTGGTTTTATATCTAAAATATCTTGTCTTACGTTAAATGTGTGGTGCAATGTTTAAAGTTATCTATTGAGACATTTGTATAGATTAAGTTTAAGTGTATTAGAATTTTATAATTTATTTATCATTTTATTAGCCATGGAGTACAATATTAATTAGTTTGTGTGTTTGTTTTATGGATCTAGGACAATTACCCCCAGACAATTATGTATGTATGTATGTATGTATGTATGTATATATGTCGTGTCTTACCCTTATACTATTCGGGGGTTATTGTCCGGGGGTTATTTGCATCTGGGATAATTGTACGGGGGGGGGCGGGGTGATTTTATTGAGGGGTAATTGTCCGGTGGTAATTGTCCAGGGGTAATTGTCCTGTTACCGTTTTTATATCGGAATAAGTTTCAAGATATCTATGTATGTTTCTCTATGTTTTTATTGTACATTTTTGAGTCTCTTATGTAGTGTAGCTGTGAAACATTTTTCAAGAGTTTGGGAGTATTGTTTAGCTTAAACTCAACTAAAGTCGATGAGTGGAAAAGATGGCCAGGCATGCACAATGCACTTTGTAACCTGCTGATGAAAGTATGAATTTTCATAATTGGCTTTTTATCAATTTCCTTTATCATATGTATTTGCATTATGTTTTAGGTTCTGTATGAAGCTTTTTCAGCCAGTGTATGACTTCTTTTGTCACATGGTCAAGCCAAAGTACAGTGCTGTCAGCGATGTCTATGCTTTTATGTTCGCCTGTGACCTTGTGACCTTTCTCATCGTGGTGTTTGGATACTCGTCGTTTGGTCCTACGGTTTGTACTCTACATTTGTGCTGTTTATTTTTGTACTACCTGCTTTATATCCATGGTCTGATGCTGTGTATCTGAAGAGCTATTCTGAAATTTTTTTGGTTTGCCTGGTTAATTTAAAACTGACTAGGCTTCTATACATTGCGAAAAATACATGGTTATTTTTTTCAAATATATGCATATGCCATTGTACACTTGAAAAAAAAAAATATATATAGTTTTATATATATACATATATATATTAAATACATAAAATTAATTGTATCTATATATTTACTTATATTTACCCCATGTCTGGAAGTTTATAATTTATTTGTGATCATATTCGTATTTGCAAATTTTATAATACTAAATTTTAAAGGAGACTGTTTGGAGGTAATACTACTCTGACAATTTGAAGCAACAATTGTTGAATAGAATGATTTTCAATCACTTGAGACTTGCAAGGACAGTTGAGGGAACTCATCATGTCACAGGTGCTATTCAACTTATTCCAGAAGAGTGGGCTGACCACAGCAACACATCTTTCTGGCATCAGAAAGATGTGTCCTTTTTTTGTAACTTAGCATTTCCACTGTTTATTGTTACCTGGAGTAAAATCAGTTTTTATGTGAGATTTATATCACCATGTTGCTATTAAATCAGTTACTTTGCAACTGGATCACGATCATTAAGAAGGTGCCATTATTTGATCATTACAATTGCACAGTTGAGCAACGTATGCATATGTTTACTGTTACATGTGAATTCTTTGTTTGTCTTTTAGTCGGTCGAGGGTGCGGATGTGGCTACAGTACTACAGCAGAGCAGGGTAAGAAAACTTTAAGTTGCCCCCGACCCCGTCGGATGATACAAGACAACAACAGATGTAGCAACTGGTTTTAGAAAATCAGAGGACAAGGCTTTCTCGTTGTATGAGTTCTAGACTTCAAGCCAGTTTTTCACCATAGTAGTTTAAAAATAGGTAACTTGAGATAGGATTGATTTTCTTTTAATTTGTAATCTTAAACTCAAAATTTCTAAAATGCTACTCTGATGCTAAGCGCAAGGCACCAAATTTATTCATGAGCACTGTGTTCAGACGCAGTGGCATCTGACCCTCCCCACCTGGATTGAGAGAACCCCTCTCTGGCAGACGTATATAGTTGGAAACCATCAACTCTGGTTTATTTTAAAGACGCACATTAAACCCCCCATACTTTGAAGATTGATGGAGATCATTCTCCCTACCCTACCTATGGTGGACACCACTGATCGGAGATCATCGATGTCTGTTGGAGGTCCGAGTCTGGTTACCAGAGAGAGGCAGAGCAGCTGTTGCTGTGGGTTTTCTTGATGACAGGTATGCTTGGAAGGGAGAGGATCGGATGGATTAGGATAGAAATTCTTAAAAAGTGCTTGATTGTGTAGTGGTTAGCTTGCTGGACTGTGAAGCAAGAGGTGGGAGATTCAAATCTCTGCCACATGTGGCAGAATTTCGTCTGTGGGTAGATGAGATGGCAAGGGAGATGACTGGCCACTTGCCTTCATATGCCAAGGCTTAGAAAATGAAGTTGCTAACACTTCTTCATACCCATGACTGCCTCATGGCTAGCTTAATCCTTTAACGATGAACTGCACAGGTTTACCCATACACTTCAGTACACACTCGTCATTAAAGGGTTAAGGGACTACTCTTTTTTCTTTTTCTTGAAAAGGTGAGACCTTAGCACACACATAATAGATATGTGCATCCAAGATTAGGTTACGGGTAAGCAACCATTTTATTATGTTCATTGCCTTATATGAAACATTAAACTAAACTATTAAACATTATACATTAAACTAAGGGTGTCGTATTGAGGGCCTGGGTTGCGTGTTGTAGGTTCCTGTTCCTTTCCTTGCGATGCTCTTGGTTCAGTTTGTACTCATCATCATCGATCGTGCTCTTTATCTGCGGAAACTTGTTTTTGGCAAGTTCCTCTTCCACATCTTCCTCGTCATCCTTGTCCACATTTGGATGTTTTTCCTTCTGCCAGCCATCACAGACAGGTAGTGAAGGCATTACTGTGTTTGATTTTAATGAAGTGGTGGCAGCCTGTTTTTTAAAGATCTATGTTGGCCAGTAGAGAAGCATTGTACAGAATTTACTGTTGATTGAGAGTCTGGTTTTTATGTGTTATGCTCTGGGATATATATCTTACAGTTTTGACCTGTTCTGCCCATTGGAGTACTGACAAATATAGGAATTATTGTGTGTGTGATAATAGATAAAACTTCCTACTCATTAATGTGTCTCCGGTTAACTCGATAGACGGTATTTCTTCGTCTATATGAAACCCGTCTGAGTTGTATGTGGTCCCACATGATAATAAAAGTAAAATGATAATTTCAATTAACGTTTCACACAGATGAGTGATGTAAATATTTTTGGAATAGATTTTTTGGTGTTGTATGGAGCTTACACATATAAGTCCATTATGTAATACACATACTGTGTGTGGTTTTATGTTTGTTAAAATTAAATAAATATTACTTGATGAAATGGATACAAGCTGTTCATTAGTTATTAAGTTACATTTTAAATTGACCAATTGGACATCAACCAGCTCAGCCCTGGATTGTGAGTTATGTGTCCATTTAGTTGGCATTAGTCATTGCTGGTTTTTCAGTACAGTGATGATGCCGAAGTTTCTGCAGTTGTCAGATTCCCGGACTTTTCTCGTTAGAAATGCACGACAATGATGTACATACAATGTAGCTGACAGGATCTGTAGAAGTAGCTACCTGAATTGTACAGGTTGTTTCCTGTACAATTCAGGTAGCTCTTTAGCAGGCTTATCGATTTGTCAACTTGCAGTTGTTTAGTCCTGCAGTGAAATATTGTAACGCTATGGTGTTTTGCTTTTGAAGGGCTTTTACTAACAACGTTGCTGCCCAGCTGTGGTACTTCATCAAGTGTGTCTACTTTGCTCTGTCATGCTACCAGATTCGATCTGGGTATCCAACAAGAATTCTGGGAAATTTCCTCACAAAGAACTACAACTACCTCAATCTTTTCTGTTTTAAGGGGTGAGTGCACTTGAGGACCCTGACTGATGACTGATTAGCACTTGACAGATGTAGTAATTGAGTAATTAATATTTGTTCATGACTATATGTTTATGTGTGTTTGTGCATGTGTCTATGTTATAAATATAGATATATGTATGCACAAATGTTGCAATATTATAATTATTTAAATTTGTTAATTAATCAAATTTGTAATGCACATGCAGTCACACTGAAATGTGAATTTGAGACAGGATTGCCAGGCACCAGGGCAGATGCAGTTAGATATCCAAGTCCTTGATAGCTAAAGATAAGTAATATGGGTTTTGAGCCACTTTGAAAGAAGGAAGTGAAATTTAAGCTGCGAAGGGAGAGTGGCAGTCGATTCCTTTCATTGGGAGCAGATTGAATTTTTTTATTTGCTGGTGGATTGTTGATAGGTTCCTGGCCGTTCCATTCCTTCTAGAACTGCGAGCTCTCATGGACTGGATGTGGACAGACACGACTCTGGCATTGACCAGTTGGCTCCAGATGGAAGATATCTATGCGAACATCTTTGTCCTCAAGTGCTGGAGGCGCGCGGAAAAGGTGAGGCCTCAAGTATCAAGTGATTGTTGTCACATTTGCAGTATTTATCTATCGCTTCCAGATGTTACATATGCGGTTAATCTTCTTGTTTGATATTTTATTCCTCAAAGTTGTTGCTGTGTGGTCTGTGTGCTCCTTGTAGCCGATTATAAATTTATTGTTATTATGTTCGTCAGTCGCCAAGAGAAAATAGTTTTGAGGTTCTTTTTTCTGTCTGAGTTTTGAAGTGAAAATTTCTATTTTTCAGAACTTGCTGATCTGACTTTGTTGTGGAGATAACTAAAAGCATATTTTTTATCAAAATTTTGAGTGTGATATGATAGCTGATTGACTATGGTTGTTGCTTTGTCTAGAAATATCCAACACCACGTGGCAATCCAAGGAGTCCTGTTGTCAAATACGGCCTCGGTGGCCTTATTCTTGTCGTCCTTGTCTTCATAATCTGGTTTCCACTGCTGCTTTTCTCACTTTCTGGAAGCATCTTCAATGCAAATCCACCAGTTGTTGTGGATCTTGAAATAAAGATCACAGGATACCAGGTATTTTGTTTTTAATATCTATGTCTGATGTTTGACTCCAGCCCATATACACCAATGAAGTTGCTGCAGCACTTTACATTCATATGCAAATATTGTTGTATTCTGGATAAATTCATAAAATGCATTTACAGTGAATAATAGAGGTTTTTGTAATTAGAAATAATTAATAAGTTGAAAAATTGATCCTAAAATTAGGTTTTAAAAGTTTAGTTTGATTTATGGATGCATGATTTTTGTCGGATTTAGATCCAAAATTGTCTGTAATATATGGACTATGCTTGACTACTGTTGTCTGCTGCCTCTTCAAAGTCTTCCTTAGTGGCTAATTAACTGACTTTTTTCTGACCTCCTGTTTAAAAAGTATTCCTGGTGTGATGAGAACATAACTTTTAAGTCTTTTTTGGCAGAAATTGAGAAGGATTGGGGTTATAATGGTCTGCCATTAAACTTACAAACTATTTCAATACAGACATCTGAAGAAAATTTGAGCCATCTTTAGATGTGTGTCTTTGGATCTGTTGAAGTGTCATGTTTAGCACCCATATCAGCTTCATAAAAGTCATTTTGCAGGTACCCAGATGCGTGCCTACATACTTTTTCAGGTATTTTCAGTAGCTTATTGCTTTTTCTCTCTGTTTCCAGTCAATATTCGCAATGACCGCTCAATATCGAGAAATTGAAAAATTCACAGGACAACAGTTTGATGAATTAAAGCATCTGTACAAATATAACACAGTGAGTTGCGATGGTTGTATTTGACTGGTTTTTGTTATTTTTGCTATTTGATACTTCATTGGTTTTCCAGTGTTTTTGTGTTGCCACAGACTTGCTTTTTCCCAGTTCAAACTGTGATGATTTACTTTTTTATTTGTCTGTTTATTGCTTTTAAGCAGAATTTTCTTTAATTTATGGTTGTATTATGTGGTGTTGTTTGTTTTTATTCACTTAGTGTTGATGGCAGTATTTGGAATTTTTATGGTTAATAATAATCTTGCAATATTAAAAAATTTTATTTTTTGATTGAAGCGTGCACAGGCATTTCTGATGAGCTATCGCGATGAGGATGTGTATGAAGTGAGAATTCGTGGCACGTCTGCCTCCACTTGGGAAATCAGTCACCCAAGCGAGAGACATCTGCACGACACCCTCGCCAACTCAGATCGAATCACTTTCTTGACTGTACTTTCCGTCCGCAGGTCAGTTTTCCTAGTATTTAAATTGTTTCTGCTTTATTCTAATTGCTCATACAATGCTGATGCACCAAGGAATGAAGCCAACTACGGACTTTTGTTGAAGCTTTGACTCTCTAGTTCCTCCTTTGTGATGCTCATTCTTGCTAAATTTTTGAAATGGCAGACTATGTTGGATCTTTGTCTTACTGATGATGGCACTTGTAGCTGCCTTGGCATGAACTGCATCTGGTAGAGGAAGAATTGCATTAGAGTTATGGAAATTTAAGGTTAAATTGAACGTGCAATATTTGATCAGTTTATTTTGAATTTGTATGATTCTGTGTGGTTTTAAACAAGAGACGTTTTTTTTGGCAATGTCTCAGAGAGCCAACAAGTGGTAGCGTTTCAGTTCAAGTTCCAATAGTTGTGGGTACATTTGAGACAACTCTCAATCGATCACATCCTGAGCAGAAGGAGATCATGCAAACACTGGCCAAGATGATCAATGGATCTTACAACCTTAATGTGTAAGGAACTATCATTTCACACTTCATGCTAGCTGATTTATAATTTTTAACTACTAAAAAATTCGCATTGATAATTGGTAGTTAACAATTACACTGACTTTTGGGTCTTTTTGTCCATTTATCTTCCTGTCTCCGTGATTATTTGTCTTTCGGCATCTATTAATCAGTCCCTTTTAAAGCTGTATCAGTTATTTTACTACATATTTGCTCTCTTCTATAAATGTTTATTTACCTCACTATACAGTTACAACTTATGTCAACAATGCTTCAAATGTCCAAGAAATTCTAATATGTTCTGTTGCCTCTGTGTTGAAATTGTTGCAGTGAATGAGTTAATTTCTAAATTTAACTGTTTTCTCTCTTTCTATTGTAGAACCATCCCATGTATGTTTCCTCGCTATGTGACCGTTCCATCACAGAAACGTCTTAACGAAAGTCGCGCTCTCTTCGGTCAAAGTAGGTTTCATCAACAGCCTATTTACTTTACTGTTATGTTCCGGTCTACCAAATAGTTCCATGGAATTGAATTAGCTGATTGACATTATCTCCATTTTGTTGTGGTTTGTGCATCAACTGATTTTCTTGTTGACAGATCTGAGCTGGAGCTCTGTTGTACTGTCACTACACCAGCATCCAGAACGTAAAACAAGATGGTGGCAGGTCGGAGAGTACATAGGTGGGAACATGTCTAAGCACGATGGGCTGGGAACAGCAGGTGATGCAGCAAGTACTGCTATCCACTCCTACAATCCTTACCTAACTATTGTTACATTCAACGAACGTGTGCCGACCGGCGTCTTCTCGGTTCTCAACAACTATGGGTAAGTAGCAGTATAAAGATTTCTATGTTGTGATAGTTGGCAGATTGGAGACTACTCCAACTTCACAATTTCCCAACTGCTTCCTTATTCAGCTCTCTCCACCTCTTTGTGAAGATGTGCTCATGCTTTTCATACCTTTTATGCTACTACTAAGTGTTAGAAGTAATATATTTAGAAGTAGTTTTGTTAACATATGTAGTGTAGTTATATTTAGTTGTGCATGCCTATCGATTACGTTTGCTAATGCTGTAACATGTTAAATCTTTCTTTATTATTATTTGTATTGTTACTGTAATTTTGTATGATGCCGCTTCAATACTGTCTAGACAGAAGCCCCAGTCCAACCTTTGTGAACAATAGTCTTGAGGCCAGAGTAGAACATGGCACAGGGCAGAGAATGAGCTCTTGGTGTCAGACAAAGTGTCATCGGGAGCCATTCCAGATTGAAGGGCCAGCCCCAGAGAACACCCTGTGCTACCTAATAGAAGTCTGCGACTGGGAAACTCCACCTGCACAGCTGAGTAAAGAGAGCAGCAGCAGCGTTGGACTCCTGTGGTAGGGGGGAAGCACACAAGCATGTTCTGCAAATGTGTTGCTCAGATGCAGCTTAAGGTTAATTAATTACTTTTTCAAACATCAATAACTTCATCAATGCCTGATATTCATCTTTACGCTTTCAACCCTAACAAGCAGGGGTGTCCACATAGGGGGGGTCTGGAGGCAAATGCCTCCAATTTCAAGTAGGGGGGGTAATGTTTTAATCTTAGGGTGGGAATATCTTGCCTTGCTAACACTGGCGACCGGGGGTTTGTCTCCATCACTCAGGGAAGGATTGACGCCTCTGTTAACAAGAGTGACCAGCATTAAATTCCCATAATAAGTGAATGCAACTAGTTCTTATTCTATTTCTAATGTAGGTCATTGTGGTAAAATTAATGATGTGCTCAAGGAACTCCTCTGATGAATATTCAACTCTGTTCAAATCTCCTCGAATCTGACACCCAGCCATCAGAATTATAATTAACGGTAACCTCCGCTGATCAGCACACACCAAATACCATCTCCGTCTGATAAGACTTTGTGATGAAATTGATGCAAAACAAAATTTGCTATTGCGTTTGACCATAAATTGCTTTAAATATTTTTCTCAGAAGTTGTTGTGTTTTGCAGCTTTTGGGCACCTGTTCCAAATAAAAAAATCTAATTATGTCTAAAATTTCTAACTCAAAACTGTAGTGTCCTGAAGCTTTTATGCAGCTGTCCACATATAAAGCATTGCAGAGATTTTGCTTTTTTGAAAGAATTCGTTAAAGATTATTATATTTTTCTGCTGTTCAAATTGTTCCTTGCTACTTTTTTACCTAAGTGCATAGTTTTTTACCATTTTGAAAATGGGTAGCAGTCTTGTAAGCTAGCCTAGGAAGCAGCCATGGGGTATGATGTGTAGAGACTTTTCTTAACCTCAGCATATGAGGGTGAGTGGCCAGTCTTTTGCCTCATTGTCTCGTCTTCCCACTGATGGTAATTTCAGCTGAATTGGGTGAGGTATAATGGAGCTGAAATCTTGGAACAATTTTGGTCTGGGGAAGGGGGATTTGAACCCAGGGCCTCTTAGTTGACAGTTCAGGACATGACCATTAGGTAATAATTTGCAGTTTTACTGGCCTACTATTTGTTATATATTCAGATTTGTTGCTTCATTTATATTTTGTGACATTTAGTTTGTAAAACATTGCAGTTGTTGCATGTGTAGCTGCATTGATTTTACTTTACGTATACACTTGAAGTGTTCTGCATGCTTTGTGCTTCTTTGTATCTGTTAAGGAATTAATTAAAAGAGGAGCACAGACTTTAATTTGTTAAGGAAAATTGTCAGCAATCTAGTATGAAAACTGACATGGGGCTTGTTAGAAGATTCACTGAGAAGAACGTTTTAATACATGTTAAGGAACGTTTATACAATGCTTTAAGTTTTTATTTCATCTGTTGTTGATGTTTTGTGTGTGTATCCATGTTTTAATTTTTTACCATTTATTAAAATCACATTATATTTTTTATGTTGAGTGTTCTGTTTTGAAAACCCTGCTTGCAGCCTGTTAGAGTGTGGACTTGTTTGCATACTCCCAATTTATGCACCATTCTGCTTAATTCATGTGAAGTGATGTGAAGTTATGTTATGTCCCCCTAAGCTACATCTATTAAGCTAGCATATATTGGTTAGGGTGCCTTACAAGAACTGCAGACCAGTGCTAAGTTTTACTTTTAATTCGGCTTTATCCATTTTTATACATGACCTGGTTTGCATACTATGTTTAAAAGCTTGTCCCTCTGATGACTTTGCCAAAACACGTCCACACTGTATTATTTGTTACTATGAGTAGTTTCTCGTTAGCTTTTTTCAAGTGTTGTTGATTTCTGGAGTTACTGCTCTCCGATTTTGGTTAACAGTTCCTATTTTGCTTTCTCCTTTTATTAAAATCGTATGCTTGTGTTAAATATTCTGTGTTGTTATTTATGAATTACCCTGCTCAGTAGTTTCGGGTTACCCCTTGGCATGTTTTGTCTTTTTTTTAATTTACTGCAACCCCATTTTCGCTGAGTCATTTGAACTACTACAAGTGAAGATGACATACATACATATTCTGCCATGTAATTGACTATGCCTTTTTACTTGTACCCTTATGAAGGATGGGTACAAGAAATTGATGGAACTACTCTTTTGGTCAAGTGTCTGGTGTTTGTGCATGTAAAACATTCAATAATGCTTTCTGGATGTCTTTTCCAAGTTTGTTGTAGATGAATTTCCGTGCATTTAATTGTCTCTAAATGTAAGATAGCTTTCCTTCCTTTTTTGTTTTTGCGCTTTATTTACTTATTTCCTGTTTTTAGGTTAAATGTTAAGTTGTTGATAAGAAGTTTTTAACACAGGGCACAAATAAGGCGAATTATTAGCAGATGGTTCCTTGTAAATAAGCAGAGCAGAGTTTCTGATGCATATTCATTCAAATTGAGCTTTGAGTTACGACTTGGTCATCACAGTTTTCAGTGTCGCTTAACCAGATGTTGCTTCAAATTATAACAACTCTTTTGGTTGATTGCTTACAGTATTGTGTTACAGTATCAAAATATCCATCAATCTTACTACCATTTCTGATAACCTTCCTTTTAATGTTCCCATTTCTTGTTAGATTTTCTTCACTGTTTCCTTTTGTTTGCATAGTTTTTATGGTGCCGTATAAGATTCCCAGGTGTCAACCGGTATTGATATAATGTTTGGAGGAGGTGCAGAGGCTACATTGTCATTGCCAAGTTAAATGCATAAAACAGATGGAAAAATTGCTACTAAAAATATTGCCAAAAAATTTCATCCTAATCATGCATTCTTAGGAGACACTTACGGTTATGAAGATTCGAATTATCCAGTTTTTGGTTTTTTAAAATTTAATCAGGATATGTGGTTTATGCCAGTATATCACAAAACAAGTTAAGTCACTGTTATCTAGCATGAAGGTTTATATGTTCTGTAACCTTCTTTATTTTGTGAAGATGCATGTATTCTTGTTTTCTAATTTTTTTTATGTGGTTGCAGCAGTTTGATAAGTCATTGTTTGTGCTGTGTTAGTTAGTGCTGTGAACCTGCATGTATATGTTGTGCTTGCTGTTGGCTCCCACGTTCCTTTCATTGAACCAAATAGCAAGCAAAGCAGTGGCCTTTGCATTAAGCAGGGGCTCTAGAACTCTACTAGTTGCAATTCATGTCAAAACTAACAAGAGGTACTCTGAATATGTGTGTTGTTGTGATGCCACAAAAAAAACTGCATGGATTTGAGAAGAAATCATTACTTCTTTAAATCTACTCTGGGGTCTGTGTAATTAGTTGAAACTCACGATCATAAACTTCAAAATTATATTCTTATGATCTGTTCAGCAGGTGACAATAAACATAGATTTCGATCATTTAAGTGGCTAAGGCATACATTTATCTATGCAGACCAGAACCTACTTCTTGGACTGTTTATTTTAATTATTATTTTTGCATAATATGTGACGAGTACATTGGAAATTAATGCAATGCCTGCATGGCTTTTATTTGATGATGAATATACAATCTATTAATTGATCATTTGCATATGGACTGCAGCCTAATTTCTTTTCTAAATATTAGCTTTTATTTGCTAAGCAGGAGAAAGAAATGTTGCTCAATCATGGCAATTTATATGAAAAAGTGGATGGATTTACTGATGATCATAAATTTGTCTTAGGTTTATTTATCTGGCTCAACTTTACTCTAATATGATACTGTGGATTGGAGTGTTACATGTTGGTAAAATGGATATAAAAATGCTTAAGCATTTATAAGCAAGTGGAAACATGTTCTGATTGTCTAGTACAATCTCACTTTTGTGGTGGAATTGCTCCCATTTTGTTGAACTTGATCTTCTTAATGCAGAATTTGCTGAAATGTTATCTTCATTAGTGTCAAATACTTCCTAAAAGTGTATTTTCTCATAAACTACAATCCATGCTTAAAGACAAATTATAAAATTATTCATCAGTTATGTTAATTTGTTTTTGGTTCTTCCAAAATTAAATCATATAAAATTTCTTACAATCTATCAAACAGTTTTCTATTTTGACCAATTGACCAAGTGTTTGGTACACTTGCCATAACTAATATGATAAGTTAATTTCTGGAGCCCTTGATTTGTGTGCTAGCATGCTTCTCACCTATCATTACACGAATAGTTTAATGTCTAGTTATTTAATTATGGAATTGATTTTGTTGAGATTGATTAGCACTCTACCTTTTAGCAGCTTTTCTGTTTGTTAATCCAATTAGCATAGTATATATAATCAGAGCTTACTTTTCTGTTCAATAGTTACAATTAATTAAGGCAACATGTTGTTTAATACTTTATGAAGACATAAATATACATAGCAGACTCTTTGCCTTTGCTCTATGTCATTTGTATGACTGATTTCAATGTCATGCATTGTAAAGTCGGTGATCCATTGTCAGGCCACATATGCCATGACTGTTGTTGGATCAATGTTGTCATGTGTTAGAGCATTTCTGAATAGTTATTGTGTGAGAGGTGCTATATAAATCTATAAATATAATATAATACGATGTGTCTACATCAGCTGAAATATCCTTGAAATTTTATATGATTCCAAGACCGTGCCTCGACAGAGTAGTGCTGTTAGAGAGAGGCTTGCATTACCTTACGTTAGACTTATTACATGGCATTGAACCTGTATTATTGTGCAAAGACTTTAGATGCATCAGAGACCTTGAATTATAATTATCACCTTTTGTTGAATGCACAGAGCACTGCTTTCTAGCTTGATTAATTTTCTTATCTTCTTCTTAATAACATTTAATGTTGTTTAAAATGTTCTAATGACCGCCTGTGAATAGGTTGTTCTGTAGCAACAGAATATTTCATCTACGATTATGACTCTGTCTTAAAGATTATAAATGCATGTTGAAATCACTAGTTGCAGAATAATTTTTGATTTATCCAAAAAATTTCTATAGCATTTCTTTAAGATTTCTACTCAGAGGTGTTGCCTGCACTAATCTACATGATCAAACAGTCAACAAACGTTAGACAGATTAGCAATCGTCGACTTATGTGACACTGACACCTGAGACGTTGATTCACTGACACCTGTCACCTTCTTTCAGCGTCATCGGTCTGTACGTCTCCGTTATTCTAGTCATCGGACGACTGCTGCGGATGCAGACTGTTGGCAACATCCAGAACATCATGTTCACGGACCTTCCGTTTGTCGACCGCATCCACGGCCTCTGCAAGGACATCTATCTTGCTCGACAGGCGAGCGAACTCTCCCTCGAAGAGTTCCTCTTTTCCAAGCTGAACTTCCTCTACCGTTCTCCAGAGACCATCATCAAATGGACTCGGAGACCGAAGGAAAAGTTGGAATGAGACTGTTGAGAGGGAGAAGGAACCTTTAACAAACGTACAACATTGGAAAAGCTGCCTTAATGCGATTCAGGAAACGGATACCGGGCGATTCTTCAGATAAATGTTTTTATTCCTGTTTCGTCCGTTGACGTTAGGGGCCGAATCGTGTCATGGTTTTAGCGTGTATCCACTCATGAGCTTTGATTTTTCCATTTCTAGTGCAAGTCAGTTTTAAGCTTTACATGCATACATTTGGTTGCCCATTTCTTGACAGTCAAGTCGTGATTTTAATGGCTTTGAGTTTATATTTATATTCGATAGACACAGTATTTGTCTCGGCTTTTATGTGATGTACTTCCTTCATCAGAAAACAGCGATTGCTCCACATCTGATGCATTGATCAAGTTATCCCTTCTAGTCATAGGCTCTACTAAATAAGGCGCATTACCAGCAAACGGTCCTTGTAAATGAGTGGATCAGGGTTACAGATGCATGGTAATTCAAAACGAGTTGAGTTACAACTGAATGCATTATTTACTATGAATTTGAGTTACAGGCAATTTTTTCTAAACGAAATGGGGCTACGACCATGTGATAGTAGGGTGTGTGCTTTGCCAGACCAAATGGGTTATGAGTTATTCTAGGAGGGTTTTGTTTGAATTAATCATTGCTAGAATATCCTGAGGTAATCATAATGGTTTGGTAAAGTTTTGTGTTCTGTGTGTTTTATTTTTAACGTGTCAATATTGTGAAGTGCCAAACAGTGAATGGTAGTAGTGCATAAATTGATGGATTTTTAGTCGGTTACTGACAAGCTGACTTATTAACTTATTGCTGTGCTGATTGTTTAACTGTGTCTTACTGTGTTGTTTATGCGTATCATGATAGCAGGTTTAGTTAAGGCGAATCATGGTTGATGTACTGAAAGAATAGGGAATTTGATGTTGTGGGCTCTCTTCTAATCTAATGACGTCTATATAATGTCCAGGATTTCAATCAACGAAGTTACAATTGACCAATACCACTGTTACTATAATAGCATACATATCTGAGTTATTTACATGATTTAACATCTGATTTGGTACCCATGATGACATTTTGTCCTTGTAGCAGTTGCTGTTGATGTGTTCGCCATATAGTTGGTAAGTCATCTGTCACATGTGTTGTTAGCAAGTCATCTGTGTAGTTAGTAAGTCCATGTCTGTGTTCGTACCTGATGCTGATGATTCCAGCAACAGCGAAGTTTGTAGCTGGAAAATCATGTTTATTCTTTAGTGTTTTGACCGTCCACATATAGAACGTTAAAAAAGGTGTATCAAATTAATTGAGCCATATCGACTGTTGCTATTTACCCAAAGGAATATCTTAGGTTTAGAATTATCAAAAGGTCATGATGCTTAGCAGTTTTGTCAATTGCGAGATGAATGTCTGGTACAATGGTGTGTGTTATGACACCATGTCTGCCTTTCAACTCTGCGATTAGAGTTAGATCCCGGTGCATCATTTAAAAGTTACAATTCTGTGTCAGCAAATCCTCTAACCCAAAGGTCGGGTTGTTGATTGCTGTGGCAATGTTTGCACTTCACAATCCTGTTTATCCTTTTGATCGTGCTGTTAAACCTTGAGCAGTTACCTTGTCTTACCTTTATTACCTAACCAAGTTACCTTGTCTTACCTTTTATTATCTAACCATACTTTGTATTGACTAATGCTTAATGGATTATTTCAGTCTTATTACGGTCACTGTTTAGCATATCATGTTAGTTTTTCTGTCCTTTGAGCTAAATGGCACAATGAACAGTTGGTAGAGCACCTGGCTTGTAAAATGGAGAATACGGCTACCCAACCTCCCATAATATGGTTACTATTTAGGAACTAGGAGTAAATCATCTACCACTGCTGGTACTCTGATAGTGCTAGCCCCAAGTCTGAAGAAAGGAGGTGGGCAATGCTAATCACTCGACCTCAACTCTTCGTTATGACACGGTGTCGTTAACAAGTGCTCAGCTAACCGACTATTTACTATTCACTCAACAATTGCTCAGCACTATTAGTGCTATAATAGTTTTGAAACAGCCATTAGAAGAAGTATAATGCCTGTATGAGTTCTGTAGAAGGAGAGCAGTATCATATACTGTTGTATTGTATTTTATTACAGCGATGAAATTGTAAAATCTCTGTTTCAATTTTGTCAGTGTTGAGAAGACTCAACCACCAGGGCATTACGTCACTCAGACAAATAAACTGATGCTTTTTGAACTGTGATGAAGCAAGCTTCTTACTCATTTGCTGATTTTTATTTCTGAGAGAGAAAGCCAATGCTTTTCAATATGTGATTTTCTCGATTTGCTCCTCTTCTTCACCATTCCGATCTATCGCTTGCTTTTGCTTTACACTGCTTGGCATATCATTCCTAAGTTGTTCTGCAGATCAGAGAGTTTACTTTTACATTTTACGTGTAGTGCAGGGCTTTGAATATTTTCCTGCGTTTTAACCAGTCCGTCATTTTGCAAAGGGTTTTAGCGTTTAGGTAGTTGCATTGCTGCCTTATGCTCAGATGACCTCTGTTTAAGAAGTTTTTGTGGCAAATTTTAGGCTGATCTTGAGCCACTTGGGTGTCTAAATTCTTTTAAATCTTTTTAAATAGGTTTCAACTGCGGTGTAAATTTTTCTTTCATTTGTTTTTTTATGTAGCTCAAAGTGCTTTTTCAGGTCGCCCTATAGGTCAATGCTTTATCATATAATATAGGTAGACCCAACAAGAATTGGCTTCATATTGTCACGTGTTTTGATGTTATTGATCTTTGATGATCATGCTTTCGATTTGCTTCAATTTTGCAATACGTGAATTTAATGTTCCCATTTTTACTCATATCAGAGACTTATGCTTACTTTTTGTTTTTAGAACTTATAGTCAAACAATACTGTTACATTTTTTGCACTAAGCTATATAGGCCTCATTTTGCACTTAACTTTAGCAGTAAATACAGCAGTGAATACATGACTAAAACATTTCTTTGCACTAAGATATATTAGCAAATGACTTCTGGAGTTGCTGTTTCAGTGGCGAGATTACTTCATCTGAATTCCATTTTGCTGTTGTTATGTGATGTAGAATGGGATTAGATTTGTAGATGAAAGGCGAGAGGAACTTTGACGGGTTTGGAGATGAGATTTAATTATTTTATTGATCTCCATTAAATCAGGATAACTGTTTAAAAAGACATGCAATTCGTTGTACTTCTTGACCAGCTGGTAAAGCATATCCATTCAAAATGTCATCGATGTAGCACTGTCTGTCTGTCTGTCTGTCTGTCTGTCTGTCTGTCTGTCTGTCTGTCTGTCTGCCTGCCTGCCTGCCTGCCTGCCTGCCTGCCTGCCTGCCTGATCAAGAGTTCCGTAGTAGTACTGCAAATTTTCAATGTGAGCTCTAGTCTAAAGATTAGTCCTGGGTATAAATCTGTGTCATGTGCTTACCCTTTGATGACAAGCATGTGCTAAAATGAACAAGAAACCAATGCAGCTCATCTTTAAAGGTTTGAAGAAGTAGTATGGTCCAGTCTTTTTTGCACTGCTGTTATTCTGAAGATGAATATTTTGAAATGTTTTAATATTGTCTGTTCTAGGATTGTGTTTTAGACTCTGCAGAACTAGAATGACTTCAACTGCTTGATAATTGTTTTTTTTTTGTATAGGCAATAAGATTATTCAGGTTTCTGTTATTATGGTTTTGATACTTTAGGCTTGCCTTCCCAGCATGACGTCATTCAAAGGGTAATACCGGTATTACTGTATCCTACCTATGATGATGATGCTGATTAAAAGCATCATATTATGTTCTGGTTTTTAACAATGTCTGCAAAGTCCATAATCACATCAATTTATTTCAACCTTTTACTTATAGTGCTCAATACCACCTGGTCGCAATTATTTTTGTAAATGTGATATTTTACATTTTGTTTTATGGTAATCATTTTTGATAATTTAAAATGTTATTCTAAACTTCTTAATTAAATCACTACTGCTACCTAACTAAATACTATTACTGCTGCAAATGCTACTGTAATATTATTGATAATGATAAGATGAAAGTAATAATAATAATTCAGCATGTCCATCTGTCATAGGGCCTAGTATATCTTTAGTTGATGGATTGGTAGATCTGAAGTCGTCTATCTGTGGTATGTCGTTGTCTAGCGGTGGTTGCATCTAGAAGACTTGTTGTCTTGTTCACTTGCTGTTGGTAATAAAGTGCTTTTACGCAAATGTAAGTGTCCTGTGTTACTCGGTGTATGATTCGTGAAAGTGCGCTAAACAGGTTTGAAAGGAATCAGCATTAAGAGTAGTATGTCATGGCAGCAGAACTTCCTATCGATTTCGGCTTGGGGTCGAAATACTGGTCTGAAATGAGTAACCCATCTGCGGTAACCGTGCCAGCATGCCCATGTATGCACTATGAAATGTTTATGGCAAATTGCAAGGTTCATATCAGGCAGTGATGTAGAATGCTGTCCTCTCTCAGTCCTCATATGCACAAGCTATAGTACTGGTAGTGACTTATTAACTTTATGCCTAAGTGCTGGTTTAAAGGACTGTTCTTCTTCCTGCTCATTGTCGGGTGCGGTCGATCGCTCAACGCTCTAGTGCTATGCCTCACTATTGAGCTGTATTGTCTGTTACTATTGTATAGCAGTGCTAGTCATTGCACATATGTGGGCATTACTAAAGGAGAAAAGGATGGATTGAACTTTTAATTAAAAAATAGTCTGACTGAGCTGAAGTTACAATCTTCATCCGTTTTAAGATTTCTTATAAAGCTGCGTTCATAATAGTGCTTTTCAGCAATCCGTGAAAGCTCTATACAAATATTCCTGTGTACACTTAGTTACTCCATCAAATGTAATTTGTCCCCTGCAGCTGCTGTGAGTTATCTGACTTACAGAGTTGCTACCTTGTAATAAACAATTTGTTTTTGCTATCAATGCAGTTGGATTTGAAACCTTGATGCAGCTATCGGTTTATCATCTACCATATCACAATTAGTGACACCACAGAGCAAATGGACAATGCACAGCTTATACATGTAGATTATAGGTTATCTAAAACATTTCAGGCCATTTGCAGTCATTGATTATAATTATCGGCATCTGTTTTCAGATGTGGAAAATCTCAATATTGGATCCTATAATATAATTTTACCAATTTAGATCAAACAATCCACAATGAGTTTACCACTTATGAAAATCTGTGAATGATCGATCGTGTCACAGCATTTATTTCTGAAATGTCCGCCAAATTGTGAAGAACAGTGGATTGAAGTACCGATTTCATATTTCACTGAATTGGGAGTTCATGTGATGATGGTGTTACATGGTGAATCCGAAGCAATTCCCTCTCCATATGTACCGTCATAATCGTCAGTGATAATATAGTGAATCTGCAATGTGCCAGGTTGATGGCTACCCTTTCGCTCGCATATGAAGCTGATGTGTCAACGCGATTGAATGCATGTATATGTAAATTATATGTATGATTGTATGTAAGTGGAAGGGAATTGAGTTTAGGTCAGATCAACTGTGCAATGCATGGTTAATCAAGCAGGTGAGTGGGTCAGTTTGATTATGATTATTAGGTAGAAAAACTTTACCTAGTTTATGTATATTTTTTCCTCTTCACATTATTTTTCTTGGGTTCAATGCACATGCAACGTGCCTACTGAACCTAATTAGTATGTTCTGAATATGTGTACCAGCATTTAATAATGCACAATCTTGTTGCACATAGTATACATACATGCATATGTATAATATGTATGTATATATTACTTATTATTATGTATAGATATATTATATATATATATATTAATCTACCATATGTATATGGTATATTTATTTTTCTGTATAATCAGAGTGCTAAATTGACAGAATACTGACTATATATTTATGTATTGAATAGCCTACTGAACATGAGTTGCTGAATAAACACATAATATATTAATAAACACTATTTTCTGATATGATATATGTGTATATATTTGTGCATGTACGAATATGCAGGATAATCGGCATCTATGTGTCGGTGGTGTTGGTGCTGGGGAAGTTCGTGCGGCTGTGGACTCAGGGTTTAATGATGCGTATCATCTTTGAGGAACTTCCGAATCCGGAGCCGATCTGGACACTCTGCCACAGCATCTACATGGCTCGCGAGTTGTTCGAGTTTCAACTTGAAGAGGAACTCGTCTCGAAGCTCATCTTCATCTTCCGATCACCAGAGCTCCTCCTCCGAATCACGTGCGCTAAGTTAGTCAAGCAGAAACAAGACTGACCAATAGACTGACCGGGTATCTGACCAACTGACCAACCGGCCGTCTGACCAATTGGTCGCTGGTGAACCATATGTGCAGTTGTATTGGCCAATACGAGACACAGATTCTCATATATGACCCCCAAAAGGTATATTATAGGGGGCTCATCAGATGTTCGTGCACATGCTTCCAAGGTAGGGCAGGCGTTGATGTATGCATAATATAAATGGCTGAGGCTTTACTGTCTATTCCCAGGGCCGTACTGAAGGAGGGGCCAGTGGGGCCATGGCCCTGGGCACAGATGTGGAAAGGGCGCAAATTTCAGGATGGAATAACCTATTATTCCATAAAGTGCACTATTTTCAAAATGTGGGGGTGCCAAATTGATGCTACGCGCAGGGCGCAATTAGCTAGGCACAGGGCGCAATTATAGCTTAGTACGGCCTTGTCTGTTCCTTCAACTGTTCCTTTGGGACGTATGTATGCTATGCAAGTAAATTTATTTCGACTGATGTAGATGCAGTGATCATTTGATATATATACTCAACAAGAACTATAGCCTTAAATGCACAGTTTTTTTAATATTGATTGTAATCGTGTCTGTCTTAATAGTGATTGAAAATTTGTATGCATTCAAAGCGAGAGTTCGTAATTACGACTATACATGTGAGGCAATTATAGGTCCAACTGTGTCGAAAACACAACGCTTGTTTTAGGTTATTCGATCTTTGCCGGTGTATACCTTAGACTGCCGTTGAGATTGGGCTTATACTAGGTAGGCTGGCCATTGCAAAAGACAGTTTCAAATGTAAAGTGCTATTTTGTCCTTAAAGCCAATGCTACCTCGCAGGTTAAACATTGAAAATGTCTACTGTTACATGTTGTAAATTATGTCTTGCAAATTTTTACTGTTAGTCCTATTAATTAATTATTGTGTTTTGATTTTAGTTAACAATTTGCTTTGCTTCAGTGATTATAGTTTTATTCTAGGTTTTCTGTCAATCAGTTGAGTTTTTAAAGACATATCACAACACTGGATAATTGTTAAATGAATCAACTACTTTGTGCTTCTTAGACTATTACCCAGCATGCTCAGTCACTACATAATATATTTATATTACTGTGAGAAACATGTAGGCAATTGGTTAGAGTACTTTTCCCTATAACACAGAGAGTAGGGTTTGTGCCTCTTCCTCTGAGACAGTTACTGTATAGCGACCTTCAGCAAGTGCTTCAGTCAAAAGTGCTCAGTGTCATCAATTGATGATGACTGGTAATTAATAAGCCTTGCTTGATTTAAAAATTTGTAATCATGTATGGTCTTCTTTTGAAATGATGCGACCTATTTTAGCTTAATTAAAATTTTTCACTTTTACGGAGGCAGTTACTTGTGTATGAATGGGGCTGTCCATAAATGACGTCACGCACTTAGGGGGGAGGGAGGTCTGACATTTGTGACGATGTGTGACGAGGGGGGAGGGGGTATGAGTAATGTGACGTCACATTAAAAAAATAATTTTTGATAAATTTATAAAAACGTCCTTTAATATTTTATAAAGCAATATAAATTTTTTGATTCCATATGACTTGTACTTTCCGTCAATACAATCCGTGCTTGGCGACAGGATTTGCCAAAAAATGTCACACATACTTCGCGTCGTTAGTCATGCTGCGCAACCACTCTGCAACTCACAAGCAGGAATCAATTATTCCACCAAAACGCATTAGGCCACAGAGTAGCTGCACGTCGGCAATGTGAACTAATGGTTATACTCGCGAGAGAAGAAAATGGAGAGAGTGTGGATTGGATGGAGGAAGAAGATCTTGAGCTGAATGGAATATCTATACCACAGGATGAACAGATCTGTGCTACCCCAATTTATTCCATTAAGGAGCATTTTGCTTCCCCATGGGAAAATGGAGAAGCATAAAATTAATTGTGTGCAATCATAAAATAATAATTTGTTATGATTCAACCAGAACTTCAGAACTTTTCATCCTGCTGTGGAAAAAAACTTTAAGTCGTTCTACCGCAAAGTTTCAATATTGCTATACATAATTACTACTATTAATTCTATAGGTTACTTCTTTTTATAAGAAAATAAAAGAATAAAAATTATTCTGAACATTGCATTTTTTTAGCATTAATAGACGATGAGTCTACGATTATTTTAAAATGATTTTTTATGCTAAGTTCAGCAATGTTTAAAAAAGTTAATTATTAATTTTTATGTTTTATTTGAAATTAAATGAAGTGGTTTTTTCTGGGGGGGGGGGGTCAGAGCATTGTGACGTCATATTTGAGGGGGTCAGACTTTTTGTGACGAAGTGTGACAAGGGGGGTAGGGGGGGGTCAAAAATCAGCCAATTTCGCTTGACGTCATTTATGGACGGCCCCAATATGCGCATGTATGTGTGTATAATTTATATACATACACATATATGTGTAATATATGTGTAATATATGTGTAATATATGTGTAATATATGTGTAATATATGTGTAATTATATGTGTAATATATGTGTAATATATGTGTAATATATGTGTAATATATGTGTAATATATGTGTAATATATGTGTAATATATGTGTAATATATGTGTTCCTGGAATTTTATAAGGCTGTGTGTGCGTGCGTGCGTGCGTGTGTGTGTGCGTGTGTGTGGCTTTTCATCAGACCTGTTTACTAAATGTAAAGGCTCGCAATTCCCACATTTTCCAATAGCCTGGGTAGGCTACTAGCCTACTACGCGGCAAAGGTTTGTTATGCACTACCTCTGCCATTTAGATAATCATCATCTGATTCTGATGAAGATGTTCCGTCGACATCCGACGACGTCTGCCTTCGATGTATTTATGACCTTCGCAGCTTACGTGCGTCAGAATCTGACCTCTGACCTCTTGCATAGACAGGAGTCAGATGCGTTCTCTCTCAACTCGGTGTTCACGTCGCATCCAAGTGATCGAACTGCACCACAAATTGCGGCCATGACTGGGACGGAACTGCTTTGCAAGTTAACACTTGTACCAACCATAGGCTATGCCACTATCTGCTGTGTACGCCTAGAATCATGTAATGCATGCACGCCAAGCATTTACAAATGCATGTAGGCCTACAAAAGGCAACAAGCAGGTGTACAATGTATTAATGTAGGCCGTAGTGTAGACCTACATTATACAGTCATGGGTGTATATGTATGTAGGCCTATGTATGTATGTATGACATTGTATGTATTTTGTGCATGCATTAATGGATGCCGTAAGAGATTCTGTGCCTTTTAAACATCTCAATGAATGGCACTATGAGGCATAGAGAGAAGCAAGTGAGAAAATACCTAGTTGATTTGTGCATGAGTCAGTTTGTGCGTGCCTTAGTTGGTCCATGCGTGCGAATGTTCGTTCGTGCGTCAATTGGTCTGTGCGTGCGTCGGTTGATTTGTGCATGCGTCTGGGTGTGCACAAGGTTAGGTTTTGGTTTGTTCGTCGGATGGATCATGTATTTTATTATTATTATTATTAATAAATTTGTAACGCGCACAAGGTCACACCTAAATGTGAATCTGAGGCGCGGATAGTCAGTCGCCAGAAGAAGATGCAATCAGATTTCCAAATCCTTGAAAGCCAAAGAGAAATAGTGAGTTTTGAGTCGCTTTTTAAAGGAAGGAAGTGAATTTGAGCTACGAAGAGAGAGTGGCAGTCGATTCCATTCCCTAGGAGCAGACATGAAATGCACGAGAGCCCATAACTGTTCTGCATCGTGGTTCAACTAAAAGACCTGTACTTGATGACCGTAAGCAACGAGGAGGAATGTAAGGAGTTAGTAGAGCATGAATATAGATAAGTGTACTGGTGATGATGGTTTTGTAGGTCAAACAAGCTAACTTAAATTTGATTCTGAATTCAACAGGGAGCCAATGCAGCTGGTGGAGTAGGGCAGAGGAGCATGTTCGTAGTGGGACACGTAGCACTACTCGAGCTAACGTATTTTGGATACGTTGAAGCCTTTTGAGTTCAAGGTCTGAGAGACATATTTCTCATAATAGTGGAGGGATTTTGTTCCAAAGACGCGGAACAGCAATGGCTATCGAGCAATTTGCAAATTTTAATAATGAGGTGACGGAAAGGCGAAGCAGTGTTTGGGTGGAATAGAAACGGGTTCAATGAACGAAATGGTTGGACCGCTTGAAGGCGGTCTATTTCAATTTATTTGGGAGATGTTACCTTCTGAATCTGTCACTATAGCGCTTTGTTTATTCTCCTTTGACCACCTTCATGTACTTCAAATTTTGCCCTCAATACCGTGCACATTGCATATATACTGAACTCTTACGTCATTGTGACTTCAACCTTCAAATAAAAGTAATTTTTAACGCAGTGGCTTGCAACGTACGTAGGCCTACCTCATATCGTCATACGATGCAAGTGTTTTCTCACTTAACCTTGATGAACAATCTTCCTAACTGAAATGTGGTAGCGAGCAGAAGTTGGACACGTACTCTATGACCTGAAAGGTCATGCGCTCGAGGCTCGAACGTACGTAAACCGTTTACTGTCCTATGCGCACCCAGTCGTGGGTGTAGGTGTAGGTGTACGTGTGTGTTAATGGGTGCTCATAATTGCTCACAATTTGAAGTAGACCCTAGGCAAAGATGGTACTAAGACTCGTAGACTTAGATAGGGCACTTCCTATCTCCGCTGTGTATCTGAATGTTCGCGCCACCTACCTTGGAATCGATTGTTGTTGCTAAGATACCATGAAGATACCACTAGGCCAGTCGCAGTAGTTATATTTATTGCTACCTAGTGCATTCAATCTACACCTATAATCACATCAAATCAACCAATAATTTGGTTATAGTCGCTTCGTACTTAGGTTATAATATTAACCTAACTCATAAACAGGCAAAAAACCCTAGCCACATGTGGCTGTGTTGCCTCCAAGCAAGCTAGTATCAAATAAACTGTTAAGATCTAGCGTTGCAAAAGCCACCCACCGTGCACAAGCCTAGGGTTTGATTAGAAGATCCACCTATAGGTCAAATGTCACGGGAATTTCCAAAAGTTTCGATGACTCATCAGTTTCGATGAAGAGTCATTATTGAACAAAAAAGGAAAAAATATTTTCTTGCGTATATAAAATGAATGAAAATAGCTTAAAGAAAATGCCACCACAATATAAAATGGAATACTCGAAGAAAACTGTTATTGAATTAAGAAAAATTGCCAAACAGAACGGTTTGGTTGGTTATACACGACTACGAAAAGCGGATTTGATTAGCAAAATTGAAGCCCACAGCGTACCCTCAATCTCAACCAATGCTAGTTTGCTTGATGCACCCGTTCCCGACATTGGAATCCCAACACTCGAACCCGTACCAGCCACGACATTACGCAAAAATATTTGTTAAGACTAAATCAGCGATTAATAAATTCGCAAGGTGGATTGAAAATTATATACCTAAAGAACCAAAGAAAATAGTGAATGAGAAGTTAGAAGCACTGAAAGCCAAAGTGAATTCTATATTCGGTAAAATTCCTATGAAAACACGCGAAATAAAAGAGACGGCTACAGCTATCAAGGGCTTCACGAAACAATACACGGTCGAAGGCGCAAGCGGAATTGACGCCACATCTTTTCTCAAAGCAGCTCAACCACAACTGGAAGACCGTTTGTCTAGAAATCGCCAGACTAAGGTCAATTTTGTCCTTACCTGCACAATGGAGCGTGTAGATATGAAATCTGGACAAGTAGATACCAAGGATTTTCGATTTGTCTCTATGACCGAAGTTGTTTTAAACTCTACCGACCCGAGCGAAATATTTAATAATGCGAAAGATAAAATCCTAGAGTCTATGGCAGCCTTCCAGATGCAAGGCAGTAACTGGAGACTTAGAGCGGTTCAAAAATTAGACATCAACACAGTTGTTTATAAACCGCTGAAAGGCAGTTCTTACATTCCACTACCGAAATGTTTAGCGAGTAAAAAGGGTATTATTAATATGAAGAACGAAGACGAAGAATGCTTCAAGTGGTGTGTAACGAGAGCCTTAAATCCGGTTGACGGCAATCCAGAAAGAATTACGAAAGAATTAATCAAGCAGTCTGAAGAACTTGATTGGTCTGACATCGAATTCCCAGTAGCAGCGGATGCTAATGTGATAAGTAAGTTTGAGATTCGGTTATGAGAACTATGTTTACCTATTCCCACTATATTTATCAAAGCATGAGAGTAATAGGTGTGTAGATCTATTACTCATTTCTGATGGAGAAAAGAAGCATTAATGTTGGATAAAGAACTTTTAACAGATTGACGGCGGTTCATAGAGAAAACTCATACACTTCGATGCACTATTGTAAAAGATGTTTGATTGGATTCAGTAGAATAGATTCGCTACACAAGCACACCGAATACTGTTCCCAACACGACGCTCAAAAGATAGAACTTCCAGAACCAAGAACTATGTTGAGTTTCAAAAATTATTATAGAAAGATGAGTGTCCCATTTGTCGTGTTTGCCAATTTTGAGTCATTAATAAAACCTATAGACACTTGTCAACCAGATCCCATCATGTCTTACACCAACAAATATCAAAAACACGTCCCTAGTTCCTTTTGCTATTATATAAAATGTTTTGACGATGACCTATATTCGCAAGCTCCCGTAACATTTACAGCGGAGAGTGAAGACGATGATGTAGCTCAGATATTTATAGACACTCTTATAGATAATATAAAAGATATTTATAATCGATTTAAATTTCCAAAGAAAATGATATTCAGAAAGAAAGATCAGGCTCTATACAACTCGGCTACAGTTTGTCACATATGCGAAGGCGAACTAGGTGATGATCGAGTTAGAGACCATTGCCATTTAACTGGAAAATACAGAGGCGCCGCTCATAAAATTTGTAATCTAAATTATAAAGTCCCCAAGTTTTTCCCAGTACTGTTTCATAATCTATCCGGTTATGACAGCCATCTATTCGTAAAGAAATTACGAGGTGATAATAACGAAAAAATTAACTGCATCCCTAGCAACGAAGAAAAGTATATCTCGTTTAGCAGAGAAGTCGTAGTCGATAAATTTACGAATGAAGAAAATAAGGAAATATTAGTTAAATGAGAATTGCGTTTCATCGATAGTTTTAGATTTATGGCATCGAGTCTTGACGCTTTATCGAGGAACCTGAGCAAAAATCAGTGTAAGAATATAAGCAAACACTATTCTGGTAATCAGCTCGATCTCTTGCTTAGAAAAGGGGCGTAGATGGTACAGATGATATGGAATGAATTCGGATTCAAAACGTTTAGAGAATACCACGATTTATATAACGTGAGTGATGTTCTCTTGCTTGCTGATGTATTTGAGAATTTTAGAGATGTGTGTGGTGAGAACTATGGCCTAGATCCCGCTTGGTATTATACTTCTCCAGGTCTTGCTTGGGATGCCGCATTAAAGTTGACTGGAGTAGAGTTGGAGTTGTTGAGCGATTATGATATGATACTAATGGTTAAGCATGGGATAAGAGGCGGTGTTAGCACCATTTCACATCGTTATGGACAGGCAAACAATAAGTATATGCCATCGTTTGACGATAACGAGCCTTCAACATTTATAACCTATTTAGACGCGAACAACCTGTACGGGTGGGCGATGTGTAAAAATGTACCAACTCACGGGTTCCAGTGGATGGGTAATGATGAGCTAAACGATTGGCGATCAACACCGTGTATATTAGAAGTCGACTTGGAATATCCTAAAGATTTACACGATCTCCACAACAACTATCCTCTTGCCCCTGAGAATATTACACCTGAATCTTCAACTGTAAGTAAACTCATTCAGAACTTGAACGATAAAGTAATATACATAGTCCATTACGAACATTTAAAGCTGTATGAAAGCTTAGGCTTGAAGATTACCAAAATTCATCGCGGAATTAAATTTGAAGAAAGTGCCTGGCTGAAAAAGTATATCGATCTAAATACCAACCTGAGGACGAAAACCACCAACGATTTCGAGAAAGACTTTTTTAAACTAATGAACAATAGTGTCTTTGGTAAGACGTGCGAGAATATAGAGGCTCGAGTAGACATAAAACTGGTTTCCAGCGAGAAGCAGGCCATAAAACTAGCAGCGAGAACGAGTTACCACACTCGAACTTTTTTGATGAAAACCTGATTGCCATTCACATGAAACGGACAAAGCTATAATTATTATAACAAGCCTATATATCTTGGCATGTGTATTTTAGACTTGAGTAGGACTATAATGTATGATTTTCATTATAATTACATCAGGAAAAAGTATGAAGATAGAGCAAAGTTACTTTTTACAGACACTGATTCTTTAGCCTATGAAATTAAGACCGAAGACTTCTACGTCGATATAGCTCCCGACATTAGAAGTAGGTTCGACACTAGTGACTATCCTAAAGACCATCCCTCTGGTATAGAAACTGGCATCAATAAAAAGGTTATTGGTATGTTCAAAGATGAAGCAGCTGGTAAACAGATCGAAGAGTTTGTAGGTTTAAGATCAAAGTTGTATTCACACAAGATGGCGGGAGTAGACCACAAGAAATGTAAAGGTGTTAAGAAGAATGTCGTCAAGAAATCTATCACTCACGAAGACTACAAAGATTGCTTATTCACAAAGAGAGAACAATTGAGAAAGATGAATGTCATTCGATCGCATCTTCACGAAATCTACACCGAAGAAGTTAACAAGGTAGCTCTTTCAGTCGATGATGAAAAACGAGTGATTCAGCAAGATGGCATCCACACTTTAGCATATGGACATTATTCTCTAGATATAAAATGAACACTAAACAAATCGATGTCGAGGGTGTAACGCTACCTAATATTGCTTTGTCGAATGTGGATCTAATCGAAGCGGCGAAGAAACTAAATATAAATAATTTCAGAGGAGTTTTTGTAAGAGATGAGCTGCCGAAGAAACCAAGATTGAACGAGTGCGGTATCCTTAATCTGGACGATTCTGATGGTAAAGGAACGCATTGGACATGTTGGATCAAGCGCGCTAACGATAAAATTTATTTCGACAGCTACGGACTTCCTCCTCCTACGGAATTGATAAAATATCTACAAAGACCGCTGTTTTATAACAGTGAGCGAATACAACCAGACGGCCAAGTATATTGTGGTCATTTATGTCTGTATGTGAAGAAAACGTGCGACGATGGTTGTAAATTTCAAGAAGTCGTAAACGAATTACATTAAATAATATCACCTATTTAAAAAAACATGCCTGTCGATAAATTTGGACGAACTGATACTGGATCGGATCAACTCAAAGAATAGTTTCTGGAGGCGTTACTCTATCTCAAGAGAGTAATACACTTCTAAAAAGAGATGAAACGAACGAAATGGATGGTGATTCAAATATGAATGGTAATATGATCAAAGGTCTACCAACTGACATTCATTCACCAGTCTTAGCTAGCCAGGCTGCGAGCTTTGGCCAAGTCGAAACCTTAGTCAACCAAGCGATATCGAATAATACTACCACTGATAACTCAGGACTATACGTGACTGCAGCACCTGCCATGACTTCTGATACAACGATAATAAACGGTTTAACTTGTGAAGCTAGTGCTAGCGATTATCGCAGTGTGCCTGGTCATGAATCCAACCCATGGAGGGCTTTCAAAATGCTTATAACTACCGCCGCATGTGGGTCACTGAAAGGTCAAGTAATGTTTGGATACAGATGAAGTACCCCATTCCTCTGCCAATGTCGGGATTTTACATCGTCGCCGGCCGAGAGCAGAGCGACCGTATTACTGGTTGGGTGGTTCGAGCTAGTAACGATAGAACAGCCTTTACTGAAATTTTGGTTTCATGGAAATTCCTCGATTTTGGATTTTTGAAGAAGATTACATTTCCCGCTTCGTCTAATTACAGATATTGGAGATTTCATATTACATCCTATGAGTCCTAGTGCTGAAACAGCTACCGTCTCCATACTACAATGGATTCCAACGCTACCTGGAAGAAAATGTCAAATCGGTTACGTACCGAGACTATCTTTCGATACTAGTAATTATGGTTTTCAAGCGAATGCCAGTTCAGCACTTTTAACTAACAAAGCCTTTTGGGCATTCAAAGACGACGGGGAATGGGTGTCTGATGGTAACGTCCACACCGAATCGTGGATATCTATCACATGCCCAACCGCAGTGAGGATCTGGAAGATCGGTTTGAAAGGAAGGAAAAATAACCAGGGAAGGATATCCCGCTGGAGTATAATCGCATACAACTTTGAAGGACAAAGGGTTACTATTTACATCGCGCCTAATAACACTTATTTAGGAAATACTTACCAAGAATTTGTAATCGATTCCGTAGTAAAATATTAAACCTATAGGCTAATCTACTTCCAGACTGAACCGGGCAAGCTTGGATTAAGCATGATGCAGTTATTAGGTGAACGATGATTAAATAAAAAATTATTTTCCTATTTTTAGCTTAAAGAAAATATTTTCTATATATAAAAGGAAAAAATGATTGTCACACACGAAACGTTTAATCCGGATAAAATGATCTAAGTTCAACAGTAGCGTCGTCTTATCGCATCCAGACTTTCCTACGATTAATCCTCTTATACTTCTAGGTAAAAGAGGGCTATTGAATCTCTTGAACAATATGTCGTTCCACGAAAAAAAATTTTTACTTCCATTTTAAATATATCTAATTGTATTTAAATGTATTGCGTAAAGTGTAAAATTCATACTGAAACTAAAAATGGACAAACTGTTATAACGAAGAATGGAAGGCCGATGCTTAGAGGCACGTGTGATGTTTGTGGAAAAACAAAGACTCGATTCGTGAAAGCTGTAGAAGGTGGGGATCTAGTTGGGTCTCTAAATTCAGTAACTAGCGGTATTAAGTTACCATGGGCTAAATTTCCAGGTGAGATGCACTTGCCGGGACATCAGTTTACAGGACCAGGAACTAGACTAGATTTGAGATTGAATCCTGATGGAACCCCAAAAGATTGGTCTTAACCCGTTGATAGAGTCGATAACGCTGCATATTATCATGATTTAGCTTACAATCAGCTCACGGACACGGCTTCTAGGAATGTCGCCGATAGAGCAATGATTAATGAATTGAATAATATACCTAATCCTAGCTTACGGGAGAGAATAGAGAGAGAGAGCTATCTATAGTCAAACCTATATTATCCACTAAAGCGAGCCTGGGGTTAGGTTTAAAAAAAGCCTAAAATTACAACCCGATCTGAAATGGACTAATCAATTAGCGAATGAATTGCATAAACCTGTAGTAAGGCATTTTAGAAAGGGAAAGGTGTATGTTAGTGGGATAGATGAGATATGGGCTTCTGATTTGGTCGATGCAGGCTTTCGCTAAAGATAACAATGGTGTGAAATACCTGTTAACCGTGATAGACGTGTTTTCAAAATATGATTGGATCGTGCCAGTAAATGATAAGAGTGGAAAATCTAAAGCTAGTGATTTCTTGAAAATTTTAGAGAGCGGAAGAAGTCCTGGTAAACTCTGGGTAGATAAAGGTAAAGAATTTTATAATAAAAATGTCCAGGAATTAGTCGAGTTATATTCTACTGAGAACGAGGAAAAATCGTGCGTTATTGAGCGTTGGAATGACAATGAGAGAGAAAATGTTTAAGTACTTTACAGCTAATTCAACAAGGAGATATATAGATGTGTTGGGTGAAATGGTTAGTAATTATAATGAGACTAGGCATTCTTCCATTAAAATGTCACCATCTAAGGCCAGTATGAAAGTGAACGAGAAGGTTGTTTTTATGAATTTGTACGGTGATGAGATTTCGGAACCTATTGTGCCTAGGTTTTCAATCGGTGATAAAGTTAGAATAACTAAGAAAAAGAACATATTTGAAAATGGGTACACACCTAGATGGACGGAAGAAGTTTTTACAGTATCCCAGATTCAATACACGGATCCTCCAACTTATAAGATTACTGATTATAATGGAGAAGAAATACAGGGGTCATTTTATGAACAAGAGCTACAAAAAAGTACTCAAGAAATATTTAGAATTGAAAAGATTATTAGAAAACAGGAGAAGAAATTGCTAGTGAAGTGGTTGGGTTACCCTGAATCCCATAATTCGTGGGTAGATAATGAAGATTTGATGATCATGTAATCATCTCTGCAACAGACTCATTCGGTTTACACAACACAAATGAAATCGCTGTCCATTCATAGCCTTTTGTTTTTTCATATGTTAGCAGCGTGTACGGAACGCCAAAGGGCCATACTATTAGCAGCAGCCGTATGAATGTACCCATCGCGTGATATTTCGTCAGCTTAAAGAACATTCTAGAATGGCGGGGGCGTCGTTGGATATATAAGAACGCCCTGTGACCAGAAAGTTGGAGCGTTTTTGTCACACACAGGACAAGTTTGTCAGAAGCGTGACGGACTTGTCAGATCAGGCTGTGAACATTTAATTCCGCAATCGTTGTTAAGGCGTTTCAATAATCTTGTAAACGGAACATGGAGAGACAGAGAGAAAGAGGGACAGACAGGGATAGAGGCGGATGGAGAGACATCAAGACGGATGTGTTCAATTAGTGCAGGCTTCATCGTCCGTTAAAACAGAGGTTCATTATTCTACCGTTTTCATACGTCAAGGCTGTTTGTATGTTCCCATCACATGATATTTGGATGTGAGAGATAGTACATGGATTACATTTTACAAGGGGCGTTCATGGTTCTTTTTTGATTATTCATATAACCTGTATATGGATCTTTTAATCAAAGCCTAGCCCAGTGCATGGTAGGTGGCTTTTGCAACGCTAGATGGTTAGTTTATTTGATACTAGCTTGCTTGGAGGCAATACAGCCACATGTGGCTAGGGTTTTTTGCCTGTTTATGAGTTAGGTTAATATTATAACTTAAGTACGAAGCGACTATAACCAAATTATTGGTTGATTTGATGTGATTATAGGTGTATATAGATTAAATGCACTAGGTAGCAAAAAATATAACTACTAGTCGCTAAGTGGCGCTGCTGACGTGGCGCCAGACGCGCCACGTAGGTGACGTAGCGATTGGCCTAGTATTTTTTTATGCTTTGACCACCACACAGACCAAATACACAGCGAGATAGGAAGTGTCATATCTTAGTCTACGACTCTACCAGCTTTGCTATAGGCCTTAACGTAGACCATAGACACCTCGGATCAGACGGCGAAGAAAGATCCGAAGAACGTGTACGGTACACGCACAGACTTTGGAGGTAGGCCTACGCATAGACCAGTAGCCTACATGCAGGCCTACTATAAATTATAAGACTGACCCTCGGATCTTGACTTGGAACCGATTCCTATTATAGAACCCTACGACAAATCTATTTCTATCGTGTGCATTGTGATAATACTGATATTAAAGCTGTTGCCTATGGTCCCCGCAACTTAGTTGTCTGGGCGCTGTAGCAATTAAGGACCAGCATAAATTCCTTGACGTCGTAGAGACCTCGCGCTTGCCGTTATGATCGAAAAATAACATTGGGCTAGAGGTGGCGTAGACCCTAGCCTAGGTATACGTAAAGAACGTTTGTAGCAGATAGTCGGTAGCCCTGTTTGAACGTGTAGCCTACGGCTCCAGGTCCATTGACGTGTGGACTTGAACTTTTACCTCATCAATGGCTTCGATGTAGGAGGAGCTTTTTATTCCAAGGTTTAACGCGTCGACAACAACGCTTCGAATACCTCTCGAGTACATCATTGGGTTTAATTTTGGACAGACTAACTAAGCGGCTGAGTTCTGACAGTCTTCTGCTACGCGGCTCTGTGCAAGTATAAACAGCGAGGCTCGTCAAGGCGAAGGTCACAGATATAAGGTAGAGATGGAGGAGTCGGAATCGGAGAAAGCGTGGATTGGACACGGCATCGTTAATGGAAAGTGCGAGAGTCTTCGTAATGGAAAATGTGAAGATCTGACGAAAAGTGGTGACAGCCACCTCGACAGGTGTTTTGAAGCGGTGAAGAGGATTGCTCTTGCTGCGGGAGAGGTAGCTACGTTGGGATTCGTTTTGGATAAATCTTCTGCGGCCGAAACTGCGGCCACAATATAAACGAAAATTGTACTTCTGCGGCTGGAACACGTAACAATTTCGCGGTGAAGAAATTTGCGCAGGCATGTGTATCCTACTGTTGAAAAGACCATTATTCTTTTAATCGGGGTCATGAGGGTCGACAGTGTTAGACTGTTAGTGTTTTTTTTTAGATATATCTGAAAGACCTTTGGCGCAGTAGCAATTTCGTGCGTTGCATAGCCGCAGAAGCACCAAACAAAATAAATGAGCTGATACTCGTTTATTTTCATTAGCCACCGTATTTCTCAGCTATTTCTCATAATTGTGAGCTTTATTTTTATTTACAATACTCGCATTTGAATAATGGGTGGTGGGAAAATAGTGTAAATATTTCTTTTCTGATATTATAGACTAGGGTAATTTATAGGCATTCAGAAACTTGAACTCAGTGGAAAACTAAGAGTTGTATTTACTTAAGTACTGGTCTATAACATGACCTAGCCCTATGATCCCTGCCGTCAACATTTGCTATGGTTACTTTTGTATAGGCCCTACTATTGTGTGCTACACAAATGCCTTGAAGAGATTCTAAGTTACAGATATTTTTCAGAACAGTGAAGCAGGGCCGTACCGAGGGATGGGCCAGCGGGGCCTAGGCCCAGGGCACAAATGTGGAAAGGACGCAAATTCCAGGATGGAATAACTTATTATTCCATAAAATGCACTATTTTCAAAATGCGGGGGCATCAAATTGATGCTGCGCACAGAACGCAATTATAGCTCGGTACGGCCCTACAATGAAGTTTATTGAACATTTTGCCACAAGTGTATTTACAGCTAAATAGATATGTCCTTGAAGGACTGCACTCAATGAAAGAATTTGCAACATGTGATTTCAGTTGATCAGAGATGCATTCTACCGTGAAAAACAGAGTGTGCTTACCAAGTCAAGCATGGCAGATCTCGTGACAGAGACAGACCATCGCGTGGAACAGATGATCGTCTGCTCATTGCAAAACGAATTCCCAACTCATTGGTTGGTTTGGCTTTTTTGCTTTGTTGGTTGAACATTTTTATAACTTTATATTTGCACATTGTCGCAAAGTTATAATTTTTTTATAATTGATTGGTTTTATGTAGTCTTAAATTGTACACCAGAGTGCGGATATGCAGTTGGTTAAATAAACTTGCCATTACACTTAATGCACAACTAATAATCTTATTTAATTTGTTTGATTTGTAAGAAGTTGTAAAGAGAGGTTGTCACATCATGATCTTACTTCATGAGGTGTATGGTATTGGAGAGTCATTTTATTAGGTAGAGATCTGCTAAAGATTTTAGAGATCTACAATCTACAAAGTTCTCCATATAGATGTGACATACTTCTTTAGCAAGCTCCCTGACCTTTGATAATTAATTTTCATTCTGTCATAGGCAGTAGTTTCTATGTGGCTGCCTGTTGAGATATTCTAATAATTCGTTTCTTAGAATGATTTCATCAACAGATTTTATTTCTATGATTGTTTTAAATAGTTTTCATCTGCTTTGTAAAACAAGTGAAATTTTTAGATAATTTTGCTATTGTTATTACTGAGTTTAAGATAATGAACTTGGTTTCTCTGTTAAAAAAATGTAAAGGGGTAAATTTATGGGAGCATTTTAAAGCATTTATTATTATTGCTTTATATCTTGTTAAGTATATCCTTATAACTTTGTGCAATTCAGCTTCATTGGGGAGGAGTCTACAGCCGTGGGACAGAAATGCCTACTGACCAACGAACCGACCTGGATTATTGACCCTATTGATGGAACAACTAACTTTGTACATAGGTCAGAGAAAACTTAGTTTGAACATTTTTTTGTAGTCTTCTATTGGTGTTTATTGTTTGGGTTCATGTAATTGCTGATGTAAAAAATTGTACCAAGATTTTTTGGTGCAGTTCCTAGCTATAATTTTTAATAACTTTGCTGTAGCTATTTTTTTTAGTGTACGTTTTGTGTCTTCGTGGTGTTCATGTATGCAGTTCTTTCTGATAAGTACTCAGCAGTGATTTATAAATGTGAGATTTTGTTCATGCATAGGATATGCTGTGTTTATTATTGATAGGATGCACATACCTTAGTTTTTTTGTACTGACAGATTTCCATTCGTGGCAATATCAATTGCTCTCCTGGTGAAAAAGCAGGCAAGTCAGAAGTTCTTTGCAGATATCCATTCAGGCTTTTCTTATTTATATTTTCAGTAGAATTCAATATCAACAGACCAATGAACTGATTGATAATGTAGCTGATGTTGTTTGATCATGAATCTTTGCTAATAAGATTATAAAGAATTGTAATTTTTTGGAGTGTATATTAGTGGAAGTTAGTTTGAATTTAGGTATCACTCATGATGTTCACTCGCAATTTTGTAGTCAAGTTTTGCTTTCTGATGTATTTATTGCAGTGGTGCAGTGTAGAAAGTTCAAGAAAATGTTTTAATCCTTTCACAATGAGCCACATTGGTTTCCCATTCACTTTTAGTGCCTGCTCATCGTTAGAGGATTGAAGAATGGTGGAGACTTGATTGTGTACAATATGTAAAAATAGCATCGACTTTTTTGTACTAGAAGACTATGTAAGCGTAAAATTTGGACTTGTCTGCTGCATTGATGAGATGGTAACTGTGACATTTGTTCATGTATGACACGGACAACAACAGCTGTGCATTATTTATTATTATTACCGTTATTTATGCTTTTTGAGAAAGCCTCTAGGAAAGCATTGTTCAACCTTAACTTCAATGTATATGAACTTGTTGATGTTGTCCTTTTGGTTTGAGAAACGAAACATAGGTCGTGGTGGCTTCGCTTATCTCCTCTCTGCCTGATGTGAATGAAGCACTTATTAATAAGCTGCTGCTTTATACTTTGCTTTAGATTAGCGCTTTAGAATGTGGAGATTGTGATTGTTGTTGCAGGCAATGATTGGATTGATCTATAATCCAGTGTTGGATCTCATGTACTTGGCCAGACCAGGTCAAGGCGCATTCTGCAATGGCCACCGTCTCCATGTCAATAGAACTTCAAGTAAGATCCAGAAGTAATCACTCTGTTGAGATAGGAGTTCAAGCTTTCATTTAGTACTGCAGTGATCCTTACTAATTTGTTTATCCTTACAAGCCTTGATTACTGCAAGGCCTGTTAAATATTTGGTTCCATCAGAATCAGTCCGACCTCAACTGTGTTATTTGAGCTGTGGCCGCTGTAGCTAAATGCACACACGTTCAGAATACATTCTAAGAACAGTGTGGAGGGTTCCTGTCCCTGAAGGCATACCATCTAAGACCCTCCTGCTAGGATGGGCTGCTCTTTGCCGCTCTGCACCATCATGTATCAGGGAGATTTGTGTTCCAGTCTGGTGTTTGTGTGTTCAGTGATCATTTGATTTGGCTGTCAATTGATTGGCTTAGAGATATCTGCACATCAGCTTGAGCCATTGGTACCTTTCCTGTTTTTGATCTTCATCTTGGAGCTCAATTATGTTGCATGTATGTAATGCTGTAGTTGACTCTGGTACACACTTTCTAACTACCGTAGCACTTTGATGATGAGTTGCATTGGTTTCTCAGTTACTTGTAGTACATTAAAGTATTATAAGATATTGGCTTGCTGAGTTATATAGCCGACTATGCGGCCTATTTGAGATACAAATCTAGGTTATGTTGGTTTATTCTCAGTAGCCTCGAGTTTTGTTGCAGCAGTGAATATTTTCTTGGAAAAGGCCAATGGACTGAACAGTGTGAACACTTAGCCATTCGGCATGCTTGATTTTTGTTTTAGACATTGGCAGTGCTTTGGTGTGTGCAGAATTTGGGTCAAGTCGTGACCCACTTATTCTCGATGCAAAACTACGCAGCATGAGAAACATCATCAGCAAGGTTCACGGGTGCGTAATTTTCAGACTCCATACAGAGAAATTGGTATCTGTAGTCTGCCTGAAAAGTTTATCCACAGTGTATGTTTCAATTAAGAGTTGTCACATTGACTTTCTGATTACTACTGTAAAAGTTTTCATTCATTGTATTTTAAATTTATGTTGGTTTTTTTCTCAGTATGCGTGCTGTGGGCAGCGCTGCTCTGCACATGTGTTTCGTGGCATCTGGTGACCTTGATGCGCACTTCACGTATGGCATTCACATCTGGGATATGGCTGCTGGGGATCTGATCGTGCGAGAGGCAGGGGGCACAGTCGTCAATACGGATGGTAATTAATTATGCACGCTCAGTATGATTCTACTGTTGCTATTTTTTTTATTAAGGCTGATAAAGAAATGACCTCATTATGATGCAGCCTCATCATAACAAACTTAGCACAAATTCAATATTACACAGAGTCATTATACAGCAAGAATGCATTATAACACTGATTCATTAGAAAACAGCCTCAATATAATACATCCTCAATATAATACATCCTCATTGCCATACAGCCTCATTCTAATACAAACTCATTCTAATACAAACTCATTCTAATACAAACTCATTCTAATACAAACTCATTCTAATACAAACTCATTCTAATACAAACTCATTCTAATATAAACTCATTCTAATACAAACTCATTCTAATACAAACTCATTCTAATACAAACTCATTCTAATATAAACTCATTCTAATATAAACTCATTCTAATACAAACTCATTCTAATATAAACTCATTCTAATATAAACTCATTCTAATACAAACTCATTCTAATACAAACTCATTCTAATACAAACTCATTCTAATACAAACTCATTCTAATACAAACTCATTCTAATACAAACTCATTCTAATACAAACTCTGTAAATGGGTAAAAGTTGTCATTGTTAAGAAGTATCAGTATATTATCTGCAATGTAGGTTTGTTGCATTGACTTGCTCAAGGTCTGTACACAATGACTAATTTAATTGAAGTTTTAACCTGTCCTTTTTGCCTGTTATACTGAAATAATCCAAGCAACTATGTCACACATCACGTCATACGTTGATCATGAAGTGAATTGTTCATACATTGTGTGTGAAGTGTGAACAGTATTGCAAAATATACAACTGCAAAGTATAGGATCTCTTTCAGTACATAATCAGATGACATTTGGTTGTGTTGTATGGTTATGTACTGTGAGGGAGTTTGCATTACACTAACACCATTAGTGTTAGTACAAAGCTTATTAGTGCTAACAGTGTTTGTGGGAGAAACTGGATTTGGGGAATCAAAAGAATATATTGATGATTAAGTGACTAATTTAAGGAAAGTTTACACCTGTTCTTTCTGCCTGTTATGCCTAACCAATCTACTATGTCATAGGTTACTTCATAATGGTTATGGTTATGGTTATAATGGCAAAGATAAACCTGGCAAAGGACTTCTGCCAGGATCCAGTGGTTATGTAGAGTAGGATGACTCAAATTATAATGTAGACTAACAATTGAAGAAAGAAGACACTTTTCCTTAAGCTAGCCATAAATATGAAGTGTTAATAACTTCATTTTCTTGGCCTCGGCATATGAGGGTGGGTGGGTGGCCAGTTCTCTCCTTCGCTGTATCATCTTCCCACCAACGATCTACAGTCGGTGCACTCATTATAACTGAGTTGACTATGGGGTGCACATGGTGCAGACATCTTGAACCAGATTTCTGCCCTGGCAGGGAATTGAACCCCCAGTTCAGTTCAGCACACTACACTATCGAGCATTATGTAGAGGTATTTCAGTAAGTAAATTGACAATCTCATTGAAAAATGAACAAGCTTTGCACATTTTGCCTAATATGTTTACTTTTCAAGTTTTCCTGAATTTATGATGTTTTGTTTTGTTGCAGGTGGTCCATTAGATCTGCTAAGCAGATGTGTTCTTTGTGCCTGCACGAACGAATTAGCACAGCAGGTTGCCCAGAATCTGGAGCAGATTCCTTTTGAAAGAGATTGAACCTGGAAAGCTGGATAAGATTGAAAACATATTCAAATTCAGATGATGTAAATTTTCATGTTTCTAGTCATTCATGAATTAGCAATTCATTTCTTTGTCTTTGACTTCAGGGATGTGTTATCAGTTGCCAGGGATGTTAATATCGCGATAGAGTATCGCGATACTTTGGTATCGGCGATCTTTTTGCAGCATCGTGATAGTTTTATTTGGTCGGTATCACGTGTGTATCACGATACTTTTTTTTAGCCTGTCGGCGATACGCGACACCAATACTTTTTTTATCACCGTAATAAAAAATTTTAATATTTCTCTGTCACTTGAAATCTCTGCGATCAAGAAATGGTGAGCAATAAATCATCGCACTCAGAAAATTTGCTATTGTTGCAATATACGATATATGGTGTGAATTGTGAAAGTAGAAGAAGCGCGGCCTGTGCCAGAAAGAGAGGTGAGACACGGTGATACAGTCTAGAATAGCAGAGTTAGCTTAATCTTATAGAGTATAGTAAGACTGAGGTAGACAATCGCCTCAGAGTCGTTTGAAGTGGCTGTATATAGGCTCTCTGACTCTTATAATTAAAGTATAGTTAGAATTGTGTGACATTGCTGAGATCATGTTTGGTCATTTCAAAGAGATATATTAATATTATCAAATCGTTGCATTTGTAGTTATTTTGTACTTAATTAAAGAAAAAGGTCTTATCAAATGTGGCATCGCTCCAGCCGGGGTGCTTCCCCTATTGAGTCACCTGAAAATCATGCAGGGCAGGGGCAAAATCTCCTTAGGCTAGAACCTGGACTGACTAACCATGAGTCCCCTCTTGACCATGGAGCGTGGATGCTTTCGGCCTCCTTTCATATGGACTCCTGCCTGCAGTCGACCCAAGATAAGTTAGACCCCGGAAATCTAGGTCAGGGTGGGAGTTCGTCGCAGAATATACGGAATCTATAATTAGGGAAATGATCGTATATAGTGTTTCCCTTCTACGCACATCATTGAGTAGTATAAAGTCAGCCCATATTCCATACGGAACTTTGGAGAGGTGCTCATCTCCTTTTCCTAGGACCTTGAGCCGACAACGGACTAATCCCAAGGTCCTGGACACGAAGCCAGTGATATCGTAGGACTTGCCATTTGCTTCCCAGCTTATTGCTTGGTAACAGAGGCATGTGTTCGCAAACAACTTGCCCAGGGTCGTTACACGGAGTCGAACTTGCTACGCGAGCAAGCGCATTACCCCGATAGGCCATCGTGCAGCACGCTTGAGTAGTACGCATTTTTGAAAATAATAATTTTGATAATAATTGTAGTTATTCTGATTTTATCATGTAAAAATATTATTGTAATTATACAGATCTTTGACATGTGACAAAAATAATTGTAATTCTAGGCTACTGATTTTTCGTATGTAAAAAGAATAGTGCAATTATACTTCTTTTTCTTTAGTACATGTTATGTGTGAATAAACAGGAAACATGCTCACCAAAAAGTATTGGTGAAAGTATTGGTATTGGTATTGCAATACTTTTAAGAAAAAGTATTGGTATTGGTATTGCAATACTTTTTTTGATGAAGTATTGGTATTGGTATCGCAATACTTTTTTCCAGTATTGTTAACAGCCCTGTCAGTTGCATTAGTTGAGAATCACAGGTTCTTTTGTTTGATGAAAGACTGAAAGTGTTGTTAGACAAATGTTACTTGCAACATCAAGTGTGAATCTTGAACCTGGAAGCATGAGGCCTTCATGCAAGATATTAAATGCATTGGAATGTGAAAGATTGAAGTTTTGTAATGAATTCAAAGAGGCATTTTTATTATGAGCATAATCTTGGTTACTTACATTTGCATATTAGTAGAAGCAGTTTTTTAAACCAAATATTATTATTTTGACTTACACGGTGCCAACATTTGTGGTTTGCGATTTATTGTTAAGTTGACTGCAGCATCGCCGCTATAAATGACTGGCCCTGTGAATGTGGCATTGGTTCTGTGTGACAAGTTTTCCTTAGTGTTGTATAGATTTTAAATCATGTATCTTGTCTGGCTGCAAATTAAGGCATGTCTGTCATACTCATTGTCACAGTGAAGAACTATTACTGTTACTTTTATTTAGTTGTTAATTGTAGTATATTTATAATACCATTATTATTGTTAATCACTTTCACATCGTCATTGTTGTTGTTGTTATTTGTTGTCATTATTATTAATATTATTATTATTATAGTGAAATGTACTTATCCGGTGTCTTAATGGTGTGATAACGAGTACGTTGGATACGCTGGTACCATTGTAGAAATTTTTTTATAAACCGAATCATGTGGCAGTTGAATTTTTGTCTCTACAACTTGGCCGTTTTGTATTGCAGTTTTATGCTTTTTAAGATATCATTTGACACCACATTTGTGTGAATTTGATATGTCATATATTAAATTGAATGATTTGCTCTTAACGTCATAATTAGTCATGCTGTGGTCATTGTTTCATTATATTTCTATTCAATCTTAATTAATTTTGCCACATGAACTTTACAGAGTGCCTTATTTTCTCTTGTATGTGAGAGAAATTTTCATTCAGGTTTTATTGAGGAAATGGTTATGATGAAAATTTTTACAGCAAGCCTGTTCGTTTTATTTCATCCTTAGTCTGTTTTTCTCTGTCAATTACTTTTGAAGTATGTTGAGTGAAGTTTGAAACTTGTTGATATTTTATGTCAAACTTTATATTTTAATATAGGATAAATTAATTTTAATGTTTCATTTTTAAAGTTCAGCTTTCGTTGAGTATACATAGATTGCAGCAGCGTCTGTTTCTCATAATGCATTACACTTAGCAAGCTTAGGTTTGGCTGTATGCTATCGAACTTGCCATGACATCGATTGTTTTGATGACCCACCCATTCAACTTGCAGGCTTTAAGTAATTGTAGACTGTGTTTTTATTTATTATGCTTTATTTTCTTGTTTGATGAAATTAGTAATAATTATTTTCCTTGAGGTGCATGATCCAAGAAGATTGTTATAATGATTATTATTATGAAATGTATAAAAGTACACAGAGCTACTGAACACTGCGACTGTGAATGCCAATCAGCTGCCAATTAATTTTATCTGCTGCATTATTTTGTATCTGTCATTTGAAAGTAAATTGGGTACAAATGAGGTAATTGTTCATTGTTAATGTAGAAATCTTCTCAACCATGTAGCTTTATTGAAATATATCTGTTAGAAGTTTTGTTTGTGTCCTGGGTTGCAAACATACAGAGAATGTTGCAGATTTTACAGTTTTACAGAGCTGTGTATATGCTATGCTACACAAGTGACTATGCATAATTAATGCATGCTAAAGTTGTGTGACAATTTGGGGTCAGTACCATAATGCAATTGGTGGGGCAGTTCATGTTCTCTGTTTCATGCAAATCATAAGTATGGCAATTTGAGTCATACAAATAAATGCATGCATTTGGACATTATAGTAATTTCTGTATGGTGAGTGATTGCCTCCCTGCAAAGATTTTCTGTGGGCTTCCATGAGTGTTTTAGTAATTATATCAAACAATTTAAACAATTTCATACTGAGAAGATTTTTGCAAATAAAAAAATGTAATACGTAATAGTGAGTATTATTGATCTTTATGACAATTGTTTAAAAGTTTAGTAGTAATTTTTTATTAACCATTTGAGCTAAAATTGTTGCCAAGATCAAAGGCATTAGGATTCAAATTACATGTTTCCAATATTCGCAGAGTAACCAGAAAATCCATGCACTTTGTCCACTTATATCGACTTTTTTCTTTATTTCTCAATTCAAATTCATAACCCAATTGACTTTTAACCATGTTGCTGTCAACACACTCTCAACGTATCAGATGCAACGTTAATTGGTAACTGCCTGTCACCATTGCTCCATCCAAGGCTGTAACAAATATGGTTGCAAATCCATTGCAATTAGCATGCCAAGTTTTCAATAAAAATTACAAACAGAAGATCAGTGATAAGAGTAAGACCATGCGGTACAGGTCACTAATTACATGTCCGGCTTTTAATAACGAGTTTATAACGGAGTTGTTACTCTGAATCTCAATCTTATGACGCAATGCCCTAATTACAGGCAATCCTGGCCACACAGTCGAAGGCGACTGACGATGCTTCCTCTGGCTTTCCCGAGCTGACGACTTTGGCCCGTCGGTAGAGCGGCCCTCTTGAAACGGTTTCAGCTGTGACTATATATAGCTTGGCGCTATATTATAGGCCTAAATATAATATAAGTCTACGTCTACGGCTTGCAATTTTTCTGCTGAGGTTGGCTACCATGTCTCTTCTGTATTCCATCTTACTTGCTTATTTTTGGTGTCACTGAAACCAAAAGTCCCCAATTCAATTGGTCCTTAACACATTATACAGAACGAAAATTCGCCTTCCCCGCAAGCGAGAAACGTCACTGTCGCAATAACTCGCATATTGATTGTCACGGGCGTAGCTTTCTGATCGACGATGATGTCTGCTGAGTGCTGACCAACAGATGGTCAGCAGACATTGAGAGAGACAGAGAGAGACCGATAACCCGGATCATTAAACGATTTGTCATTCCTGCCATAATGAGTCCCTGAGGGTAACTTAGAAAATTCACCTAGCCAACAGACTCGACACTGAGGGGGTGATTCCAGAGGGCCATGTGTGATTAAACCCGACGGTTGGGGTCTGAACGCCTCTCTGGATCCACCTCTGTACCCGATTTAAGTATTGCCATTCCCGAGCCCGGACAGAGGAGGATGGCGATTCAAATCATTTCTTGCTTGACTCGGTGACATTAACTTTGCTTGTAAAGAGGCATGCGTGCCAGCGTTTGACTGGAGCACACCTACTTACTTGCCAAAATTGCAATTAATCAATTTCCGCCACAATTCCCACAATAGTGTTGGTCACGCGGCAAGGTCTAATACGTCACGCGGTATATGACCGCTGTCATTGACAACCGCCGTAAGACGCGTTTAGGTCTACTACCAGTGACTTTTCGAAGCAATTTCTACAAATTCGGATATCTTTAGTGTTAGTCTACTTATATTTTTACGAATGTAAGATATTTTCAGTTGCCTGCTAGCGAAATTCTATGCAGCGTAGTTGCCGTTTGATAAATCAACTGCATTGTGATGTATAATATTTACGCATGGCTTGCCCTATTTGTATTTTCAATACCACGTTGGAAAATTTGCCTCTTTCATTGTCCTAAAACTGCTTCTATGTAGACATAAAGTCTATAACATTTATATATATATATATTAATATATATATATATTAAAATTGTGTTTCAGCATAACCAGACGTGAGTCAGAAAACCTTTGTGACGGCTGTTATACAACGTCGTTTACATGTCGAAGGATTTCACCACAGTCTGAATCACATTAAAAGTATTGGGAAAACTCATTGTTTAGCAACGCAAAATAGCCTAAACAAAGCGCATCACATGCGTGCAATCTACATAGATTCCAAGTAACCAGAATGGATAATCTCATTTTGAGGTTAGAACAAGTGGTTGGAAAGTTGGAAGACTTCACCTCCAAGTGGTGTATTGATGGAATTGGGTATCAGTCATCAGCAGACGGGGCGCCACCTATTTCGAGAGAAGAAATGACGCTTAAAAGCAGTTCTCATGACTGTGTAGATCGAGCAGGTATAGTTACGGTTTATTAAAAATTTGTCATGATTGTAAGTATATATATGTATGCCTACACTGCTTTTTTTCTAGGAAAAAAGGTGCCGGAACGCATGGAAAAAAGTGCCGGAACGCATCCGTAGGCCCTATTTTCGAAAGAAATGACGCTAAAATTACACTATCAAATAAAATTTATTTGATAGGACCCAATGATCATAATCTTACTTATTCGTTTTTGAAGGTAAAAAATTAAAATTGTAGGCCCTAAGTTTTACTTCAAATTCCAGAGTTTTTGCACAATTACCATTTTTATTATTTATTAATTTGAAAAAAGTGCCGGCACCTTTTGTTCGATTACTATAATATAAAAATTGTAATTGTGTAAAAACTCTGGAATTTGATATAAAACTTTACAATTTCAATTTTTTATATTCTAAAATTTATAATTATAGATTGCGATCGTTGTGTGCTATAAAATTTATTTTATTTGGAAGTTATTAATTTTAGAGTCATTTCTTTCGACAATACAAATGCGTTCCGGCACATTTTTTTCTAGAAAAATGCACTGTATATATCTATATGTATTTTGTATGTATAAGCCATCTGATGCTATTTGTCTCTAGTGGACAAGCCTATATAGATTTAAGCTGAAACACACAATTAGAGAAGCACTGGCTCCCAAGTATGCAGGCTCTAAGAGTATAAGCAAATATAAATTTAAGACAAATACCTGCCATGAGTAACTTCTACCACATGTCTTTACTGATCCTTCATCTGCCATTGTACTTGACATAGCATGACAAGGGTTTTAACTCGTTCAGAATATGTGTAATCTCTGCTAAATCCATGACAAGTTAACCTGGAATATGGTTAACAGCCCAATTTTCATAGCTTCATCTTAAAATCTTTGATAGTGTCCACTGAGACAATACTATCTTCCAAACTATGCGTTCTGTAAGTTTACGGCATCATCTACTCTGGGATGTTGTTGCATTGAAGAATTTCTGCTATTCTCTAACTTGGCTTTATTAAATAATTTATGCTTGAGTTGTGACCCCAAGTTGTCTTATATGGTGCTAATTAATAAAAATTTAGCCTTTCTTCCAAATGTGACAGTGTTAAACACTTTTTGCTGTATTATTAATCATCTTATCTCACACTTCCTTGACTTAGTTAACATGTTAAGTTATATTATAATTACTTCTATTTGTCTGCCTTATCTCTTCAATCTGCTGCCTCAATACCAATATGAAAGGGCGTTCCCTACTAGCGGAATCATATGGTTCATTTGGGTTTTTCCTTTCCCAGTTTCCTCCCACCTCAGTGCTCAGTTTAATCAGCAACCTATTTAATATCCAATTGACACTTTGTTTTTTCTATGGTGCTATTTTAATTATATATGGCTATGGTTGTATGTATGTATGTATGTACTGTTAACAATTGCTGTGATTGGAGTCAATAAAAACGATATTGATTGATTGGTTGGTTAGTTGATTGATTGATTAAAATAATATATATTGCATATTGTAAATATGTTATACATTGATGTCTGTTGTTATGTATTATACAAAGTCCGGTATTAGGCTGTATACATGTTGCAGCTGATGACATAGCGTCTTGGAATGTGGTTTATGATCAGCTGATGTCGGGTCCTCTCCTGAGTTACCTTAAGGCTAGTCAGACAATCGGAGATGATGTTCTAACACAGGCAAGTGGTCTCTGATCCTCATGCAGCCTTCATTTAACTTTTGTACAGGGCCGTACCGAGGGGGCCTAGGCCCAGGGCGCAAATGTGGAAAGGGCGCAAATTTCACGATGGAATAACTTATTATTCCATAAAATCCATTATTTTCAAAATGTGGGGGTGCCAAATTGATGCTATTCACAAGGCGCAATTATAGCTCCGTACGGCCCTGCTTTTGTAGTGCCATCGATGGATGCTATGAAGACACCTTACCTATAGGTGTTGCAGAAGTTGTGTTGAAAGGCAAGAGTTTGATGCCTTTCTCTATGACCACTTTAGTCAAGTTAAACTGCCAGTGGACCATCTATATATAGCATTCTGCTGTCCAATGATTGTATCAGAAATGTATTTATGTAACCATTAAAGCAAAACAAGTTTCATTATGACATGAACAGCGATGTTGCCAAAACTATAGAATTGATGTAGCATTAGAATAAATACATAGGCTATAGAATTATATTTATTGAACTTTGACAACTCGGTGATATTTTGGCACACATGGAAGCATGTTCTAGTAATGTTTATTAACTTGCCATTCTAACTTTACTTGCACAGTAGACTTCTGCAGTGATCCACAGACTGTGCTTCGGGAGCCGCTGGACCTCTAAAGGAGCAGTGGACTTCCAAGGACCTCTAAAAAATATCTGTTCATATTTCACATGCTCCAAATCTTGCCATTTTTCGAATTACTTGATTCCTTCTTCAGATTGTGGCCTAATGTTTTGGTATTTTTGTTAGGCTGCTCTTGTAGAAGGTATATTCTTGGCTCAGCGCCAATATTTGATGGCAAGTGCTAGGCAGGAGACCAGTCAACCACTGGACATGACAACTCTACATGGAACAATGGCCGATAAACTGTCACAAGTCCAGGTAGTCTTTCACAACGCATAGAAACATTTGAAGACTTATACATGGTGATGGTGGTGGTGGGTATAATAATATTCGTTTATTACAGATTGTAGAGTAGCATAACATAAACAATGGAATAATTCTAATGGCGATCTAGATAAGTTTAGGTATTTAAATCAATGTCCAGTCATTCTACCATGGCACATGAGATACCCGTCTGACAGCTGACCATAGCAGAAGTTCCTCCAGATCTGTGCATCCTCACAAGGACTTTTTCCAGACGAGCTCTGTCAACTGCAGAGGCATAGCCTCACCATGGTGCTGAGCCCCATAGAGCATTCTAGTAACTAGTCGCTCCCGCCACCTCGTGGAGAGCCCTTGCTAGTAAAATCCATGTCCTCTAAGTCTATGGACTCTCAGAGTCTATGGAGATTTTGATCAAGCACTTGCAGTGACATCAACACAGGATGTTGTGTGGAGGTCACCATAGGTTGAAGCCTCTAGCATGATAAGGGACAGCACCTGCTGCACTTCCAATGGGGGGGGGGGGTCCAACATTGACCAACATCCCTGAAGAAGCAACAGCAACTCTTGACTTTGAGCGGTTAAGAAGAAGTTTGTTGTTGGAGGCCCAGGATGAAACTCTGAACCGTCTGTCTCATAGAAGCTTCGATGAGAGGCTACTTTTCATCCGCTTACTATGCCATTTCATTTCAGGGTGGACTGGATGGAGGTCGGAGGCACCAACCACATACGATGGTGATCTGAAACCAGAGGAATGGCTGCAGTAGTATAGATAGCTCTGGTGGTTTAGCTGTGCTGAAAAACTTTTGTATCTATAGACCTTCTGTGAGTCGTGGTCAGCTATGACAATGATGACTAAAGGAAGACAGTGACATTTTTGTATTATGAAAATGTGGATTGTAAGGACTATTTTCAAGACTGTGACACTGGTCTGTTTTGTGCTGTAGGAATTCAGGGACAAGAAACGTGGTACGCCCTACTTCAACCACCTGTCAACTATATCTGAGTCGATCTCAGCACTGGGATGGGTGACCATGGTACGAACTGATTCTTATAGGTTGATGAGAAGCATAGTAACTTATTGGATATCAAGTTGTCATTCTAGTTTCGAATAACTTCTACCAAAAATGATAACCCTTATGTTTGAACATATGTATTTATGATGAACCTTTCTGAATCTATCAGGCACTGAAGCATCGTTACCTTATAGATCTAAAAGCGTGCTGCATATATATATATATATATTTATATACACTGTTTGTGTGTTTGTGTGTGTGTGTGTGTGTGTGTGTGTGTGTGTGTGAATGTTATTAATATTGGTACCCATTGTCAGTTTATAAATTCTACATAGGGGCCTCTGGTTAGCGGGGTCTATGACCCCTTTACGTTGCCCTGTGTAGCCAGAATATTCATTTATGTTAACTTTTTGCTTGTCAATTTCTGTTTTTTTTGGGTTACCAAATAAAATTGAATTGAATTAATATATATATTAATTTTTATACAAGAAAAAATGTAAGTAATAAGAGCAGTAACTGTCAGCAAGGTCAGGCAAAATAATTGGTAGTTACCAGGTTGATGGTGTTTGGCCAATGTAGCCCTCATCATAACCCCTATCTAGCGAGGTTCAATGAATTGACTTTATTTTAAGCCAGGTTATGTTTGTTTAGAATGCAGATGCCAGTGGGTACATTGGAGCTATGATTGATGCTGGTCATTTCTTTGCCAACCGAGTTCTGCAGGACTTTAAAAAGTGAGTTTCATGATAACATTGCAACGAAGGTCACACAATGATTGATTGAGTAGCTATCTGTTTGTTAATAGTACTTATTATAGAATCTTTGAACTGTTGTGAACTGATGACCTACTGTAATAGCCAACAACCAACAACAAGTAACAACTCCGTTGTCTGTTTATGCCTTGATGTCTTTTTCTTCTCATGTCTGGTTTGTTTCTCTTCCATTTCCTATCGCTTTGCCCTGACAGTGGGTGGTATGGAGGCGTGCTGCGAAACGGTAAGGTGTGAAACACTGTGAGTGGATGTTTAGACTATATGTTTAGACTATATATGGGAAATTAGATATATGTTCGGCTGGTCAAACAAATGAGAGGTAACCCAAGGAATTAAGGAATGGATGAAAGAAGGAATGTGATAGCTGATTAACGATTTGATTGTGGTGAAAACCATGCCTCATAGTAGTCAATAAATAATTAATCAAGCAATTTAATTGATTACCTTGTTGCTAATATTTTTCATTTTGTTATGACAGAGATCCTATACATGGCGAATGGGTGAATGCCTGGTTTGAGACTCTGACCCAGTTGCAGTCCTATGCCACTGATTTCCATCCATCTGGTGTTCAATTGGATTCCTCTAAGGTATGCAGAGCCTACGCTGTCTCCTGTTAAGACCTATCTGTCTCAATTGCAAGTTGAACAGAGGAGCAGAGTAACTAAGCCTTTCAACTTCGCTAAAGTGAGGATGCCCGAAGAAGGAGATGGGGAGGGTGAAACCTCTTGATCTCCTCATAGTCTCTACCTCCTCATAATCTCTATCTCCTCATAATCTCTACCTCCTCATATTCTCTACCTCCTCATATTCTCTACCTCTTCATGTTCTCTGACTCCTCATGTTCAAAACGTTCTCTGTTTTTCGATCTAACCTGAAAACCTGCATCTCCCGGTCTTCATATGACTCTTAATGATTGCCCAGCTTAAATGTGCACTTTTGAAAAATGTTTAAGGAGGGCATTATCAAATTACAGTTCTGTTGTATTGTGTTGTATAGCCAACTTCAGACAGTGTGCTTATTTCATGTGGACGCCTTTGTGTGAGCCCTCTGATAGGGCTGTGTGTAGCAATTGAATTTATAATCTTAGTTTATCTTTTGACTGTTCACAGTGGATTTTATTTATTTAGAACTAGATTTTAGTTTACGTTTTCAGTACTTTCAATATTGTATCTTCAATCTGTAACCATCACTTGCAAAGATAATAAATATCTTTTGTTTAATGTTACAATTGGCCTTTCATCGAAATAAAAATAACTGTATCTAAAAAAATCAATGAAAATAATTACAATCTTCATGAAATGGTCAGCAAAATACCATCTCAAACAATAATTGTTCTGAAAGCATAAAAACAATTCATTTCAAATTGTTTTCTGTTTCATTATTGAATAAATTTGCTCAGAAAGATGACTGATGGTCTTTTCCAGAGGAACAAAGGAACCCATTAAATGTCAATTTAATGGGTTGCCACAATGGGCACTGCAAGCAGCATACGAACGAAGCAGAACTATTGAACGCTAAACAGTCACTATCGAAAAACATGCGTATTTATTGTAGACCAGATCTAAGCTTGATTTTATGAATATGCCTTGGACTAAGAAGAGAAAAAAAGCTTTGCTGTACTTGAGAAGTTACTGAAAACAGTGATATGCAGTAAATCATTAACATCACTGCTGCCAAATAGTTAACCAATTGGCATCCGAAACTACTGACAATATCTTAAATATGTTCAATAAATATTTTTATTATTGATAGATTAATCAGAATCATTACAAATAATAGGTTTGATGGTAATATACCTGCAATGAATCTGATATGATTTGAAGTGCAACGAACACGTGTCCGCTTGCAACACATCACTGAATGCTACACAGCATTCTATCACTGCTCCATTGGAGCCCAGCCTACATCCATCCGTGTCTGCCGTTGCTCCAAAGGCCGATGCATCGGACAGATGTTATCTCAAGAAGAGGCAGTCCAATCCAGAAACGAATGCAAACCAAAGACTGGAACTTGCAGACAGTAAGTTATGTCGAAGGGAAATCTTTCAGCTCTAAGGAAACAAAGTGGCAAAAAAATATACTGGCAAGGAAATATAGTGGCATGGAAATATAGTGGTGTGGAAATATAGTGACATGGAAATATAGTGGCAGGAAATATAGTGGCATGGAAATATAGTGGCATGGAAATATAGTGGCATGGAAATTTAGTGGCATGGAAATATAGTGGCGTGGAAATATGGTGGTTTGGAAATATAATGGTGCCACAATAGGGTTGTGCACAGATTGCATTGCTGTGGATGCAATTATGTGGAGATTGGCGACAGTAGTTTACCATGGCAATATGAAATATTTCATATAGTCCAAATACAAACGAATACAGCTATAATGCTCAGCATTAACCTTTTTAGTTCCAAATCGAGATGATGAAATCCGAAAACCAATCAGTTGAATCCAGTGTACGAGCCTTGGATCATGTATTTATGAAAGCATGACGAGACCACTATGCGGTTGCAGATAATGTCTTGGTTTTAATTTGTACCTTTCATAGATTATTTATTCAATCCAATAACAAACTTCCTTGTAGAATCTCTTTAAATGGATATACTTATTTAAAAATAGATTGTGATATTATCAAGCTTGGATTGATAATTAATAACAGCTGCATTTTTCATTTCAAGTTCTTCGACAGGTGACTAGTGGCGTGCAGGACCTAAAGCACTCGACAACAAGTAGAGCCGATTCCACTAAACCTCCGATCTTAGAACATCACCTGAACTCAACTGAATCTGATGAACAGCAGCAGGAGCAGTCCAACAAACACTTCTTTACGAAGCTGAGGCCCACAGGCCTTAAACTGACGAATGAACCGCTTGAAATGCAGTGTCCGTTAAACGTTTGCACTGCAAAACCGGTCAATGATTACAATGCATCTAGCCCTATTCAGCCAGGATTTAATTCAAATTGCTCCAAACCCCCTGGCCCTGACCAACCAACAACCATCCATCAACAGTTTCAACCGGCTTCTAAAGGAATTTCTCACACGGATTCTCAATGGCTCTCATCTAAATCGGGATCTCGGTCGAGTCCATCTAAACAAACGTCTCAGTTTACTTCCTCTGACCTCACAAACCCATCATCCCAAATGAACCAATCTTATGCCAGCAGCACACCATCTCGGTTCAACCAATCTGCTTCTACTATTCCACCATCTCAGATCAGCTCATCCTCACAACCAAGTAACAGACAGCCCAAGTTCAACGCATCATACCCAACGACCCCACTGGCCTCAGTGGTGCCATCTCAGTTCAGTTCATATGCTCCTGCTCTCCCACTCTCGAATTCCAGCCCAGCATGTCTTGCCAGTCAAACCTCTCAGATTGACCAATCTTGCCACAGTAAGTCATCACTGGTCTCTAAAGCTGCTCAGACGACTCAATCCTCACACGGTAGTATCACCCCTCTACCTCCTTCAGACAGTCCAAGACCGTCGACATCTACAAGGTCTGAAAAAAAGGACAAAAAGCACGAAAAGGTTCCACAGTGTGCCCTTAATGGAAAGAAGTGGATAGTGGTAAGCGACTAGGCATAACATAATTTCATCATGCTTTCAATTCACTAATTCTCTTCATTTCTTCGTATATGGCCTTTTTTCAGTTACGGTTGTTCTTCATTCTAAATTGGTTTTATTCATTCTTTCAGCTCCTTGTGTGCTTTTATTAATTTTTACGCTGTTTTTGTTCATTTAATTTTTCAGTCCATTCTCTTCTGCATAGTTAGTCGTTCATTTAATTCTTTATCTACTTCCATTCACTTCTGCTCTTATTTTGCAGAAAAGTTAGTTCAAATTCATTTTGTTCAGCTGTAAAATGAAAGTTGAGTCAATAAATGAACTTAATCTGTTAGAATGATGAGACCTTTCTTATTGTGTGCAGGAGTATTACAATAACGTAAGGGATCTTGTGGTGGATGTGACTGATTTTCGTGAGTCTGTCTACATCTTTGATTGCAAAGACTGTGTCATCCGGATCAACGGCAAAACAAGCGCCATCACCATTGGTCAGTTCAGTAGTCTAGGCTGATGACTGTGCCAGTGGTCACTCATTAACTCTAATAGTCCTAGCCTTAAACAACAACTTGCTGACCAATCAGTCGCTTCTTATGTAAAGTATATCTTCCACAAATATTTCTCTGCACCCCTTGAAAGCTGCATTGGGGAGACCAACTTATTCACTGGCACCACAGAAGAAATCAGGTCTACAGCGATAGTTTCATTAGATCAGTTTTTGTACCGAGTCACAATCCATAGGGCGAGGAAATGGTTGAATGGTAACGTAATGGCTTGACAATCATAAAGACTCGGATTTAATACCCGCTGGCCCCATGAGGTTGTTGAACCAGTCTTAAACTCTCTTGGGGTGACTGTAAAATGAGCAGTAGGAGAGAAAGGCACTTTGCAGCTGCCATGCAGCTAACCTCAACTCCTGTTAAACTTGTTTTAATATCTATTCTACCATTTCATGTGATTTTATTTGCATACTTGCTGTTTGAAATAATTAATTAATAGCATTTTTAGTACTGCTATTATTCTTATTAATAATAATAATAATATTATTATTATTAGACTATGGCTGTGCAAAAGAACCTCTGAAAGCAACTGCATTGAAGCGCTGGATATTATTAATATTATTTTCATTATAATTATTCAAGTTAGGGAAGACTACATGGTGCTAAGGCAAATATTAATTTAACTTATTTGTTTGATAAACTTAGAAATTAAACAGCTATTCTTTTGCAAAGCACGGATAGAGCTCCACGCTAATCTGACTGCATTAATGATGTCTATGGTTTCTGACCAACAGTCATACTCCTATATTACTAGATACCCAAAAACAAAACTGTAAGAGAACACTCGGTTATACTATGATTACATTTTTTAGGTAACTGCTTGTACAAGTGTCAAGAAATGTGTTGTAATGTAATCCAAATATTTATATAGCACCCCTTCAAGATATCTAATCAGAGGCTGATTAGTGAATTGCCTTTTCGTTGCAGACAACTGCAAGAGGACAGGTCTGATCTTTGATGAAATAATCTCTGCCCTTGAAATAGTCAACTGCAAAAGCATCCAGGCTCAGGTTCTTCATTTTCCATCTTCAGTTTAGAATAATGATTCAATTACATAATTATAGGTTATTATTAATTGTCAGTTCATATTCTCCAAGATTCACTTCTTTCATTTCCTTCATCATTTCTCAGGACATACTGTATTTATTATCAATCTCAATTTCCACACTTAACCACCTCCCTTACTTTATTTTCTCCCTTTTTTTTCTGTCTTTCAGTCTCTCTCTTTCTTAGCCACTCTCTATGTGTGTTGCCTTTAATCAGTTTCTTTCTCATGTTAGATGTGTGCATTTGTGTTCTTTTGTGTACACTTATGTATCTCCTTAGTCTAGTTCTCTGCCTCTTTGGCAGGTTCAAATGTCCGACGTTGCCACCCCACCCACTGTTGGTCCTCTTCTTTAATCTTTCCATATCCATCTGTTATCGTCGAATCAAGTCCTATCATCCTATGTATCTGATAGGTTTAAATGCAAACAGTTAGGATCGTCTCAGAGTAACTTTTCAAGTGATCAGAAGTTGCTAATAGTGTTATTTTTGGCCAATTCCCCGACAGTTTTGTATGAAATATGGCAATGAATGCTTTAATTGTACCCACCAGAAACTTCTAGACCTGTGCTTAGCAAATTAATAAAACACAAATCACTGAAAATGAATTTTAACTGGATCCCAAAATCTTGTTTCCAAGTAAAAGCCAAGTTTGCACCAATCTAATTATGAAATATTATCTGAATATAATTGATTTCAGGATTTTTAACACTTGGCAGAAAGATTGCTTTTTGTGCATTTTTTCAAATTCATTACATTCAGGGATTTCAGCGATTTGGTTATGACCACAATAAGTGTCAATGTAATGAAGCATTTCTATAGCACCGCTCAATCAGCAGCACTCTCAACGGGCGTCTGTGCGTGGGAACAGAAAGTTCTTAAGGCGTCTCCGAAACTGACACGGTGAGAGGGTCAGTAACTCCAGGAACGGGAACTGTGGAAGACAGTTCCAAGCTGAAGGGCCAACATAGGCAAAGCTTTGCGACTGGGCCGTGGCAGAGTGCGTGTGTGGAACAACAAGGAGGCCGCAAGTGGAAGATCGCAAGGAGGCCCTTGCAGGTAAAGAAGACACCGAGGTGCAGAAACATCAATAACCACCTTGTTTTTAGATCAGGTTATAAATAATGAGAGGCTATTTTCTAAGACAGAACTAAACTTGGGATCCATGCCTTTGACCATCTCTTAACGATGAAGCGTTATAGCTTTTAAACAAGGTCTGCGAGAGTTTCATTGTTATATTATTCCACGTTTCTTGTGATCAGGCAATGGTGAAGGTATCCGCTGTGTCAGCTGAGAATTCGGACGGTTGTACAGTATTTCTTAGCCACCAGTCACTCAATGCCCGCATCATCACATCCAAGTCTTCTGCAGTCAACATCCTCTACCCGAATGAACATGGAGAATTTGTAAGTACCTCTATGTTTACTTTGTCAGATTTGTATGAAATGGACCATTTAAATGCCAGTTGTGCAGAAATTCCAACTCAAGAACAAACAGTGAGCAAATGTATAGGACCGGAAGAGACGATGATATGGAAAACCCAAGACGGAATCAAAGATCTATGGTAGTTGGAAGACAGGGATGGAAACGAAAAGAGAGACAAATAGCTACATAGAGTGATGCAAAAGGAAATATACAAATTTGGCAATTGTATATGGAAAAAGAATAAATTTGCAATTTCGTCTTTAGTTCAATCTTTTAAACCATTCTTGGAGAGCATAAGCATAAACGTTCTTATGCGAATTTTTTGGTCAACATAACTATTTTCCAGCTATCTATTTCCAACTAGCCAACTATTTTCAGCACACAGTTTTACTTAGAATTTTGATATTTGGACATTTTTAGTTTTGAATTGTACAATTCACCAATATTCAATTTAATAACAACCATCATTTGCATTCGCATCATCGGAAGGCTGTGTTAATAATTTTAATGTGCAAATCAACTGCATCAGTCAAAAAACCACAGCCTCACTTAGAGTGCTCACTGAATGGAACACTCTCGATTGGGTAGACCTGCACAGAAACAATTTCATGGGAGTGCACCTGCTGAGTTCAGAATTCAACTGTAAGGCTGTATTAAAATAAGCAAAAATAACTTAATCAGTAAACAGCAACCAATGCTCAGTGCCTACTTAATCTTACCAGTATCGAGTGCATAAAATATCAGCTGCCAACATAATGATAAGATGATGAAGACTATAGCTACTGTAAAGAAGATGATTAAATTGAATAAGCTGGTGCCCTGCGCTTAGTTTTCAATTGGCGCTTTAGAAATTTTGAGATTACGATTGCACTAGACATAATACTGCTGTGTTCTGTTTGTGACAGAAAGAATATCCCATTCCGGAGCAGTTCTGCAGTCAGTGGAACGGTGATCATCTCGTCACAGATCTACCCGAGCCAAGACGACATGCATAATTTATTTGACGAGCATAGCCGATACTCTTAATTTGACGTTTGTCCTGTGCGTTTTTTGTACAAACCTTTTCAGCTGTTTAAAATTTTCAGAAGAAATGAGAATATACGTTTTATGAGACCAAACAATATAAATTCTTACCAAATTGTATAAATGTATAGGTTTTGATATTTTTCCTGTCTGTGTAAATATTAGAGCAACATCAAATGAAACAACCATAGCATTTATTTTTACAGATCTGCTTGTTTTGCCATTAAAATTTTTGAAATTTACAAATTACTGTGTGATTGTTGGTTTTAAGTAATGTTAAAACAAGCATCCGAACATTTATGTAAGAACATTGACTCATTGGTTGAGAGAAAGGCACAATTTTCCATGGACTGAACAACAGATTTTCAACAACTATTTTTGGTTTTTGAGGACCAAAAACTAAATTCCGTAATGGTGCCCAGGCTGGATCACCAATCTTGCAATTAAAGTATAAAGGATTGCAAAAGGGCCGTCATAATCTGTTTGGGGGTAGCGAGCGAGAGTGTGATCTTAATGCTTAATGTTAATGAATGCCAAATTGCTGCCTATGAAGTTTTCCAATTCTCTTGAAATTATTATTGTCTATCTTGACACTGTTACTGTATTATCAAGGACCAGTATGCAGATTCCTTGCTGTATTAGAAGGCAACAATGCTTCATGGTGTAAGAATAAAAGACACTGAACTTTGATGAACTTTAACTGGAAGGAATATTGTCAAAATTTGCCAATTTACAATTATTTTTGCAATTGCTAACCTTACTCCCAAATGTTGGCAAGTTCTTCCAAATTTCGGCAAGTCAAAAGTCAAAACAGAAGTACATGTACAAGACAGTGGCCGAAATACTTAGTTTCAAATATGATGCTGCCACGTAGCGAATAAATGGAAAACTCGTGATACGTCATTTTTATCTGAGTTTTAACGCGACGTTATCGGCTGGGAGTCGTGGCGTACTCCTGTAATCCAGCTACTTGGAGGCCGGGGTTGGTGGACGGCTTGAGGTCGGGGGTTCTGCCGGTCGATGTTCTGTGTCGATCGGGTGTCCGCACTAAGCTTGGCATCAATATGGTGGCCCTGGGGGAGCCCGGGTTGTCACCAGGTTGTCTAAGGAGGGATGAACCGGCCGAGGGCGGAAACGCAGCAGGCAAAAGTCCCCGTGTCGGGCAGTAGTGGGTTCGCGCCTGTGAATAGGCAACGTTCGGTAGCCCGACCAAAACAGTCGAACCCGATTCTTTTGCAATTCCTTACAAAAATCATATTTAGCCTTCCATTAATTAGCGACCTTGTAAAGCATAGATATTATTTAGCAGATATTTTTCTGCAGTCTCTATCCCTACTGTGTAATCGTATCTCGACCATGACTAAACCCAATGCCGCTAAGATGATAGGCCTACAAAGAGAAACTGAATATGACAAGTAAACAACCATGGCACGACTTGAAAAATTAAACAACACCGGCTCAAGCTTCTCCAAAATTATGGAGGGGCATGGATTGGAGTATAGGCAATCAGTGTCAACTGTTAAGGTCATGGGCTAATACGCATTAAATCGGTGTGTTTTGTTCACATGCAAGCTAGTTTTATATTAAAGACTTAATATTTTATGCTTCCATGATGGAATTTCTGATTGTAGGCCGTAATTCAGTTTTTGGGGACAATGCTCCCTCTTTAGCCTATATATAGGCCTATTACAATTAGGCCTATATCCAGAGTTAATGTAGGCCTATGCATTGAATCGGTTTCAATCCCCATAGGCCTACAGATTAATCTATTCCTTTAGTGATATTGTTTGCTTTCTCTTTTATTATTGTTATTATTATTATTATTATTATTATTATTATTATTATTATTATTATTATTATTATTATTATTATTATTATGGTGTAGTCCAACTACAGCTAGCGGAGAAAGAGGTCATACAACGACAAAAGTTATTATCAATGTTACTATTATTATTATTATTATTATTATTATTATTATGTTGTTGTTATCGCCCATGATGAGCTAATGGAGTGTTGGCAATGTCCCGAAGAGGCAGACTGCGTTCCCACGCTGAAGAACAACTGAGATACGTTGGAACAGAAATGACGTCTCCATTGGATCGTGGGTTGCAGCACTCGTTCGACTACCCAACTCTGAGATGAACTCCAGTCCTTCACTGCTCCAAGCGCCGCCGGATTCCAAGGAGAGGACTACGAAGTCGTGGGTGTTGGTTATGGTGGAATACTTGGCCCTCTTCGTCTTAGCTGCGCGTTCGGCTGCTTCGCCAGCTCTGATAGATGTGTCGACAAGATGTGACTTGGCGTACGTGTCGGGCACTGTCACATCCCATGCCAGACATCGACCACGTGTCCAAGGAATGAGCGTGACGCCGTCCGGTCGCTTTCCATCTTCTCTTAGCAAGCCGAGAGGTTCCTTTTGCGCTGGAATCTTCGCCCTGCCAAGAGCTCTCCAGATGACATCGTTCAACATGCTGTGTCGTTGATGTTTTCCGCTGCCTCTTGTACAAATTAGTCCATGGAGCCCTTTTGCGTCGACGCTCTCTTGACATTGGTGACACAAATGTGGCTCGCAGAGCGTCGTTCCTAGTTATTATTATTATTATTATTATTATTATTATTATTATTATTATTATTATTATTATTATTATTATTATTATTATTATTATTATTATTATTATTATTATTATTATTATTATTATTATTATATATGTTTCACATTATGCTGTTATCGCCCATGATGAGCTAATGGAGTGTTGGCAATGTCCCGAAGAGGCAGACTGCGTTTCCACGCTGAAGAACAACTGAGATGCGTTGGAACAGAAATGACGTCTCCATTGGATCGTGGGTTGCAGCACTCGTTCGACTACCCAACTCTGAGATGAACTCCAGTCCTTCACTGCTCCAAGCGCCGCCGGATTCCAATATTATTATTATTATTATTATTATTATTATTATTATTATTATTATTATTATTATTATTATTATTATTATTATTATTATTATTTTATAGCGCTCCTAACCTAGATGAATCTTGCACGAAAGGGCGTACGTCCTAACAGAAAGTCTAACTTTCTAATTATTATTATAAGTCTTGAACAGATACGTCTAAAAAACTTAAGGCTATAGTCTTAAAGCGTGAGAGTGCACATGTCGACGATTTGCGAATAAAGTCTGTCAGTTTATTGTATTCTGCCGGCAAGTGCAAATGCCAGATTTCCACATTTCCTGAGCGATCGTGTTACAGCAATTAAGTCTGCTTGAGAGGAGGATCGTAGTTTGAGTCTGGAGTGAAGAGATGAGCTACGGGTAATGAATGAAACGGCTCTAACTACTCCGAGCATGTCTGTTGTGCAATTGCTTGTTTTGCTTATTTTGTAAATGTGCATTCTTTGATTATCCGTATTATGATGTTACCGTAATCCCGTTACGTTCGCATGTGGTTCAATTAAGTACTTGCTTACTTACGTAACATTTTTCTGTCGCAAGTTCGTCATGATTATTGCGCAAAACAAATTAGTTGAAATTTTGGAGGACCGGATGTTGATTGGCGTCCTTGGATTCTGAATACTAACGAGACAACATCGCAACATAATATTGTGTGATTAACGTAGCTCTAAGCATCAAAATTATATTATATATTATTTTTTTCTGACACGGCTTCGTCTCAGTTTTCTTCGGGACAGCTAAAACAGAAAAAATTCTCGTGTACCTGATTTTTAACAATGTTTTCTTTATAAGAACAAGCATTTTGAATCGTTAAACCTGGCCCAGGCAGGTTCTATCTACGTCGATACATAATTATTGTGGCTAGTTTCCATTTTGATTTTCTCGTTTTTGAAAGTGTGCAAAGCTAATTTTGCAGGTATCAAGGTAAAATCCAAAACTCACATTTGGATTTAATAGATTAATCGACTCTACTTTAGTTCAAAATTTAGGTGATAGGATTATTCTTCTGACAGCTGTGCAGACTTGTGCGGTTATGTTTGTGACTTTGTTAGGCACACCACTGTTTATGTAGTTCATCCAGAGTCATAGAAGTTAGACTTTTGCCACCGATGATGACGTGGTTGTGATGATCAGTATGCCACTTCACTACACTTTGTCTTATTCTGTGTCCTGTGATGACCTCAACCACTTTTGCCATTTGTTGTCATGTATTTGCTAAATTGTTGCGTTATTCATGTTATGTTAGATTTAAAAAAACAACAGGAAGACAAAGCCAGATTTACAGAGAATTTGGGAGATGCTTCTTCTCAGTAGCAGTTGAAAGTGTGATAGAAAACACCACGGAGGCAAAAACTTCTCAGCCGTTGGGAGGATTCGGTCTTCAAGATGGAGCGTTATCAGTTTATAAAACAGCTTGGAGATGGCACTTATGGAAGTGTAATTCTTGCTAATGTTATTGAAACTGGTGAAAAGGTGGCAATCAAAAAGTATGTAGCATTCTGGAAATACATTTTGTATAGTAGAACATTGTATTAAGATGTTCATATTCGTATGATGTGAAAGTTTTTTTTAAATATTGCCTTTCAAAGTTAGTTATAATGTAATGTAATGTTATCAAGCATGCAAATAGCACCCCTTCAAAACGATGCACAGTAAAACAGTCACCAGTGGCGGGCCCACGCACACTTGTGAAACCAATCAACAAATTCTAGTTGGCAGATGGCAAGGATTTATTTTTCAGGGTCTCTGGACCAAGTTATATGTGAAACGATCAAAAATTCAGATTGTGGGGTTTTATAATGTTGTGAAAATTGATGAGAATGGTTGCTGAATAGGAATTTGGGTTCATTCAGTCATTCATTCTGACATTTATATAGCACCCTCTCAGGAAGTCTACTCAAATGTGCTGCCAGCCCAAGCACAGTGATGCAAATCATTCTTACAACTTTTATAAATAAGTTGCATTGCTCTTTGACAGCAGTCAAATATTTTAGGGAGGTGTGTTCCTGGTGGACGAGCCAACAACCAAGAAGGGGCGATGCTGCTGTGTCCAAGTGCTAGCACAGGGCACCAGAAGCTTCCCACCAGAGCATGAAGAAAGAGCATGAAGGCCAGCCTAGCAGGACTGCAGAGTTTCTGCAGATTGGTCGAAGCAGAGCCAAGAAGACATCACAAGATCAGCATGGTTGTATAGCTAATGCATTGCAAGATGGGAAATCTGTTAAAAGAATCATGTGTGTAGTCTGAAACAGGAAAGGAGTCATGCATGTAGTCTGAAGCAGGAGTTCTTAGAAAGCACCCAATGGGCAGCAGAACGAAGAACTCTGTTGAGACAGGCTATCAGCACTCGAGGCAGGCATGGACAGGGCAGCAATGGTCGAGTTGGCTAGTGACAAAGGCATGAACTAGGGTTGCCGGTTTGCGAAATTCATGAAAATAAGGTTCAGTTTATTATTTGATATATCCAATTTGTGTATTAAATGAGCAAACAATTATGACCTATCTTAGCTATCTAAGTCTGTTTGAAAACTGACTTTGGAGGATTTTGTGTGAACAATTTGGAGTCAGTTCTCTATTGCATTAAGTAGCATCACAGCTCTGTTGCATTAACCATAATCATAATCAAGTATTTATATAGCGCCACTTTGAGTCAGAGGCATTCCCTACCACACCCAGTGTCTTCACTGATGAAGAGGGCAGTTTTCAAGTGCTAATGGAACTAATAACGGGTTAACAAAGAATAAGGGACAGAGGTAGCGAATTCCAGATGGATTGACCCACAGTGGCAAAACTTCTAGACTGAACCATGGAAGGACGAGTTCGTGGAATGACTAGATAACTCCATGCTGAGGACTGTATGGAGGAATGGCCGGGTGAGGAAGATGCTCTGTTACTGTTGGTCATGAGGATAATGCAGTAGAGCCAGCAAGACATTCCACATGAGGAAGCTGACCCTAAATAGAAAACGCTGCCAGATTGGGAGCCAGCAGAGAGAATCTTTGATAAAAGGGGAGATTTGGTCTAATTTTCAGCTGCCCCTACACTGAGGATGGCCTAAAGCTTAATCATAATTATTTATGGAAGAGAGACCAATGCAGACTGCATTGCTATAATCGATCCTACTGCAGATCAGATCATGGACCAGAGTCTTGATTAGTTGAAAACAAAGTAACTAAGTATGAACTGTAATTAAAATTAAGTAGCATCACAGCTAGAATACAGTTTGTCTTACAATTTTAATTTAATTTCGTTTTCATTCTGGCATAAGTCACAGCAGATTCATCCAGAATAGAAATCTTGCACCTAAACCTGTGAGAAAATGTTATTTTACTCCTAGAATGAAAAAGAAGTTCTACGATTGGAACGAATGCATTGAATTAAGAGAAGTGAAGGTATTTGCAATTTATTTTACATGAGGATGCTATATGATGCTAACTGAGGTTGAAATTAGAATTATGCTGCATATAGAATTAATGCTGAGAATGGTAATTAGGTATGCTGACTAGAATTGTTCAACAGTTTACTAATGAGAAATGTAAGCTGTTAGTAAGGTGTCAGTAATGGTGACAGTGCTGGTGGTTGCTATGGTGATAGTAGCCACGATCATAGTTGTGGTGATGGTAGTAATGTAATGTAAATCTTCTAACTTTCTCAGTGCCACATAAAAGCCATTTTAGGGAGACCATTTTATTCACTGGCCAAAGTGATGCAATTCACCTTGTCCATGAAACATTGATATGTGTGATTGGTTGTGCTTGTCACATGGTTTCACAGGTGGTTTAGGAATTATTGACAACTGTACCAGCTCTCATGCTTACATGCTTACCAACATGTTTGCATTTTGTGTCCTGCTAGGCATTAAAGAAGCTTAACCATGCAAACATAGTGAAACTGAAGGAGGTGATTCGTGAAAGAGATGTCTTGTATTTCATCTTTGAATACATGAAAGAAAACTTGTATCAGATGACCAAAGACAGGTGAACCTTCTTTCTCAATGATTTCTATTTATAAATTACTTTTAGCCTAGAACTACAGGTCACAGGCCTCAAACTTACATCACCCATTACTGGCACGTTAGCCGATGCCTTTATCACATGAGTATTTTCATCAGCAATGCAAGAGTTAGTCAATACTGGAGATATTAAGAGTATTGCATTATACTTTAGCAGTCAGACAATTATATTTATCAGGACTGTGTTGTGATACATTATGTGCATACTTTTAAATTATTTATTATCAGTACTTACAGCATTTCACATCTAACTTGGTTCTTTTTCACCATGAAGTCGTGTTTAATAGTGTATAAGTTACTGAATGTGTGTGCTCATATCCAAGCAAGACCGCAGTATTATTTGTAATTCAACCACACTTTATTGTTAGAATGACAAAAGATGCAGTTTTTTGTTAAAAGTCGAATGGATGTACATTGTACAAGAATTACATACATAAGCTTTGTCAACCATAAGAGAACTTCAGATGATCATGATGTGGCATATGGACTACATATGGCATATGGACTACATGTGGCATATGGACTACGTGTGACATATGGACTACGTGTGACATATGGACTACGTATGGCATATGGACTACATGTACAATTGTGCATGTGGATATGGACTACGTGTGGCACATGGACTACGTGTGGGATATGGACTACAGGTGGGATATGGACTACGTGTGCCATATTGACTACATTTGGCATATGGACTACGTGTGGCATATGGACTATGTGTGACATATGGACTACGTGTGGATATGGACTCCGTGTGGCATATGGACTACGTCTGGCATATGGACTACATGTACAATTGTGCATGTGGATATGGACTACGTGTGGCATATGGACTACGTGTGGCATATGGACTACATGTACAATTGTGCATGTGGATATGGACTACGTGTGGGATATGGACTACAGGTGGGATATGGACTACGTGTGGCATATGGACTACATATGGCATATGGATTACGTGTGGCATATGGACTACAGGTGGGATATGGACTACGTGTGCCATATTGACTACATTTGGCATATGGACTACGTGTGGCATATGGACTATGTGTGACATATGGACTACGTGTGGATATGGACTCCGTGTGGCATATGGACTACGTCTAGCATATGGACTACATGTACAATTGTGCATGTGGATATGGACTACGTGTGGCATATGGACTACGTGTGGCATATGGACTACATGTACAATTGTGCTTGTGGATATGGACTACCTGTGGCATATGGACTACGTGTGGCATATGGACTACGTGTGGGATATGGACTACAGGTGGGATATGGACTACGTGTGGCATATGGACTACATATGGCATATGGACTACGTGTGGCATATGGACTATGTGTGACATATGGACTACATGTGGCATATGGACTACATGTACAATTGTGCATGTGGATATGGACTACCTGTGGCATATGGACTACGTGTGGCATATGGACTACAGGTGGGATATGGACTACAGGTGGGATATGGACTACGTGTGGCATATGGACTACATATGGCATATGGACTACGTGTGGCATATGGACTATGTGTGACATATGGACTACGTGTGGCATATGGACTACGTGTGGGATATGGATCAGGTGGGATATGGACTACGTGTGGCATATTGACTACATAAGGCATATGGACTACGTGTGGCATATGGACTATGTGTGACATATGGACTATGTGTGGATATGGACTACGTGTGGCATATGGACTACATGTACAATGGTGCATATGGATATGGACTATGTGTGGATATGGACTACATGTACAATTGTGCATGTGGATATGGATTTCGTGTGGCATATGTACTACGTGTGGCATATGGACTACATGTGCAATTGTGCATGTGGATATGGACTACGTGTGGATATGGACTAAGTGTGGATATGGACCACATGTGCAATTGTGCATGTGGATATTGACTACGTGTGGATATGGACTACTTGTGGCATATGGACTACATGTGTCATATGAACTACGTGTGGCATATGGACTACGTGTGGCATATGGACTACATGTGGCATATGGACTACGTGTGGCATATGGACTACATGTACAATTGTGCATGTGGGTATGGATGACGTGTGGATATGGACTACATGTACAATTGTGCATGTGGATATGGACTACGTGTGGCACATGGACTACATGTACAATTGTGCATGTGGATATGGACTACGTGTGGCATATGGACTACATCTGGCTTATGGACTACATGTACAATTGTGCATGTGGATATGGACTACGTGTGCCATATGGACTACATCTGGCATATGGACTACATGTACAATTGTGCATGTGGATATGGACTACGTGTGGTATATGGACTACATCTACAATTGTGCATGTGGATATGGACTACGTGTGGATATGGACTATGTGTGGATATGGACTACATGTACAATTGTGCATGTGGATATGGACTACGTGTGGCATATGGACTACATGTACAATTGTGGATATGGACTATGTGTGGATATGGACTACGTGTGGCATATGGACTGCGTGTGGGATATGGACTACGGGTGGGATATGGACTATGTGTGGATATGGACTACGTGTGGCATATGGACAACATGTACAATGGTGCATATGGATATGAAATATGTGTGGATTTGGACTACATGTACAATTGTGCATGTGGATATGGATTTCGTGTGGCATATGGATTACGTGTGGCATATGGACTACATTTGCAATTGTGCATGTGGATATGGACTACGTGCGGATATGGACTACGTGTGGCATATGGACCACATGTGCAATTGTGCATGTGGATATTTTCTACGTGTGGATATGGACTGCTTGTGGCATATGGACTACATGTGGCATATGGACTATGTGTGGCATATGGACTATGTGTGACATATGGACTATGTGTGGATATGGACTACGTGTGGCATATGGACTACATGTGCAATTGTGCATGTGGATATGGACTACGTGTGGTTATGGACTACTTGTGGCATATGGACTACATGTGGCATATGGACTACGTGTGGCATATGGACTACGTGTGGCATATGGACTACGTGTGGCATATGGACTACATGTGCAATTGTGCATGTGGATATGGACTACGTGTGGCATATGGACTACATGTACAATTGTGCATGTGGATATTGACTACGTGTGGCATATGGACTACGTGTGGATATGGACTACGTGTGGATATGGACTACATGTGCAATTGTGCATGTGGATATGAACTACGTGTGGCATATGCACTACATGTATAATTGTGCATGTGGATATGGACTACGTGTGGATGTGGAGTACATGTACAATTGTGCATGTGGATATGGACTACGTGTGGATATGGACTACGTGTGGATATGGACTACATGTACAATTGTGCATGTGGATATGGACTACGTGTGGCATATGGACTACGTGTGGCATATGGACTACATGTGCAATTGTGCATGTGGATATGGACTACGTGTGGCATATGGACTACATGTACAATTGTGCATGTGGATATGGACTACGTGTGGCTTATGGACTACGTGTGGCATATGGACTACGTGTGGATATGGACTACATGTGCAATTGTGCATGTGGATATGGACTACGTGTGGCATATGGACTACATGTACAATTGTGCATGTGGATATGGACTACGTGTGGCATATGGACTACGTGTGGATATGGACTACATGTACAATTGTGTATGTGGATATGGACTACGTGTGGCATATGGACTACGTGTGGCATATGGACTACGTGTGGCATATGGACTACATGTACAATTGTGCATGTGGATATGAACTACGTGTGGATATGGACTACATGTGGCATATGGACTACATTTGGCATATGGACTACGTGTGGCTTATGGATTACGTGTGGCATATGGACTACGTGTGGCATATGGACTACATGTGCAATTGTGCATGTGGATATGGATTACATGTGGCATATGGACTACGTGTGGCATATGGACTACGTGTGGCATATGGACTACATGTACAATTGTGCTTGTGGATATGGACTACGTGTGGCATATTAGCTATGCGAGTATGCGTGGCATATGGTCTACATGTGACATATGGAATACGTGTGGCATATGGACTACATGTGGCAAATGACTGTGGACCTCTGCTATTGATAAATATAATCAGGTACCAGTGATGTTCATTATTGAAGACAGTGAACTCAAGCAGTTAGAGTTTGTTGTGCTTGCTATTAGAAGGTTGTTATTTTTTTACTGTGCTAATGAGGATAATTACTTGTTAATTAATTAAAGATATCCATTGTGCTCACAGACTGCTCATTTGACTCAATTATAGTTAACATGAGTTATATTAGTACTTACAGATCTGTATTCTTTAACTTATTTTCTGATTTGATGTTTAAGTTTCTTACTTGCAGAGATAAACTCTTCCCGGAATCAACTGTCAGAAACGTTTCATATCAGATCTTGCAGGGACTGGCCTTCATGCATAAACATGGTATATTTAAAACATTTTGAATTTGATTAACTTATTATTAATCTTGAAAGGCTGTTTGAGGGCTAGCCTTGGTTTTGCCAATGATGTGTAGCTTTTCTGACAGTCCATTGTCCATTTAAAGTGAATTTTCCTGTAAAAGATTTATATTGCCACATGTCTAAAACACTCAGGACTTTCAAGTGCACACTGCTCTTCAAGCTGTTCTTGAATTGGTCATGGTTCAGGTGTTAGAATGAAACTGTGTCTTGTTGTTTTAGCTAATCTCTCATAAATTTATGCGCCAAACGGCACACTACAGATATGTCAACCGCACACACTTTACAATGTTTTCTGCACTCTTTCGTATCAGAAAACACACTCTTCAAGACCCTGAGTTGTGTATAAATTTCAGCTTATTGCTATATGTTATAAATAGTACAGATTTCTATTTAACAATTGGAGCTTCTCTGCTGGTTTGAAATGTACTTAATATATGAGATGTGAAGTATCACTTTACGTGTTGGTATAGATATGAGAGTTAGAACATTAATTTGAAGATATTTGATGATGTGATGATTAGATGATGATTATTAATGATGACTGGTGATGATTTTACTCTATGATATGTAATTAGCTTCATTGCAATTTAAATATTATTCATACTTGTGACCCAGAACTTCAGAAGACAGCAATCCATAAAAAAATTCTATCGATAAAAAATGTGCAATGTGGTTTTGGGAATCAGCTCTGATGGGTTATTTAGCTACCAAGCATGTGGATAAGTTTAAATCATCAAACCTGTGGTTGACCAATGACCACATGATAATATAATGTTGTGGAGAAAAATGTCTCATTGAAGAGCTGATTGATCAGTGTCAGGCAGAGGCGGCGATCTCGCTTGACAGGTGGGGGGCACCCAATGAGAGGGGTAGGAAATGTGGGGGAGGACTCACATATAACATGTCTCTTCTCTGTGAAAGGTGATGGACTTGTCCCTCTCAACCACCCTGGGATCGCTGCCTCTGGTCTCAGGCTCTATGCAGCTTGGGGAGGAGCAAGGAGTATAATAGTGTATGGTTTCTACAAGGCTACACTCAGAGGAGAATACTTGTAAAAGAAGCAGATGGACTGTACCTTTGTATTTATAACAGCATTTGAACTCTTGTCATTTTGCTTCTTTTACTTAGTATTTGCTTATTAACTTTTCAAGGTTATTTTTATTGTGCTGATGCTACAATAAAAATAGCAATCTGTTGCACATTTTTTCGGTTTGAATTATAAAGTTATTTGATGTGTTTTTAAAGGTTATTTTCATCGCGATCTTAAGCCAGAGAATCTTCTATGCTCTGGACCAGAATGCGTAAAAATTGCCGACTTTGGTCTCGCGAGAGAAATTCGATCTGCGCCACCCTACACAGACTATGTTTCGACTCGCTGGTTAGTTCATGTATTTTGACGTTCTAGACTCTGTAAAAACCTAATGAAAAGCCTTCATAAAAGCCTTTAGTGAAGTTTTAACATGTGTTACCAATCACACTTATAAAATATATAAAATATGCAGCTTCTGCTTTTATGAAATTTCAAAGAATTTGTTCCTGTTGTTTTGTGAATGTTTGATCTAGAAAATTAATGTTTTGTAACATTGGTTGATCAGTAACACAATACAGAAATCTGTAGAACTGTTAAGTAAGAGTATGTGAATAATTTGTAGAGAATAATTATTATTTGTCTAATCAAATATGTAGCTTTATTTCTTCATCCAAGGACTCTTCAAATTGTCATACCGTGGTTCTTGACATACTCTCTGTATAGACAAAATTTACAGATTTTATTGTTTAGAAATTAGCCATCATTCATCATTAGGTGTAGTGAAATTTTCACTGTTTCTATGTACTTTTGTTAGGTACCGGGCGCCTGAAGTGTTACTTCGTTCAACCAACTACAGTTCCCCAATCGATGTTTGGGCTTTAGGTTGCATCATGGCCGAACTGTACACGCTTCGGCCGCTCTTTCCAGGCAGTAGCGAGATTGATGAGCTTTTCAAGATATGCTCTGTCCTTGGAACTCCTTCTAAGGTATGTATCTGCTATTTTCACAAAGCGTGGTATTGTAAATTGGCAGTCTAGTGTAATTATTTTGGTGCTGATATTGTGGTCCTTGCCTTGTTAGACCTTCTGAATGGTGTGTATAGGTTAGTTGCCAAGCATTTAGGCAGCCAGGGCAATTGCGAATAATGGCAAGCTCTTTTGCCCCCATGAAATTGCGAAATGAAACAAAAATTCGACTTGGCCATGTGCCTACGTCTTGACAAGCGTCCTGATCTTTATCTTCATCCACCTGGATAACCATTTCCTGGCAATGTAAAGAATGTGCCTCTCTAAAGTCATTTTAGTCATTGCTTAATTAAGATCTACCAATATTATAAGGCTGTATGTATTTGACTTCATGTATATCATCCTTTTTCGATGGATCTATGGTTTTATATGACAGTGATGATGCCAATAACATCATGATCATCATCTTCATCTGTGTGGCATGGTGACCGATTGGTTAGAATGGTCGGCCCGTAACGTTGAGTGTGCGTGTTCGACCCTTGTCCGAGGAGTTACTGTGTAGGGACCATGAGCACGTCCTTCGCACACAATGACGCTGCAGTACAACTGCAATTGCGTCGTCAAGGTGTGTGCACTTCTGAGCGAAAAATGTTGAAGAAGGGCAATATGAAATTTCAGTTGTATAATCTAATACTAAATATTTATGATATCTTGCACCATTTATTATTATTGGATGTAAAGGTTCGAACTGAACAGGTCAATGGATGGTGACTAGCACCATTGAGAAATTTGATAGATTGCTTAATGTATTAAGTTGCACAATTATTGGGTGAAGATGATGACCATGGTGGTTATCATTATCATCACCTTTGCCGTCATCATCATCACCTTAAACGTCATCAGAAAATCACTGAATACCAGTGTACCAACGACAATGCAAGTTTTTTTAGAAGGTGAGAGAGAGTTGTTTTTGTTTTACTGTGTGCTGCAATACTTTCTGAAGATGTTGAAGGGTTTACTTTTCCTTTTGCAGACAGAATGGCCAGAGGGCCACAAGCTGGCCGCAAATATGAATTTTAAGTGGCCGCAAATGGTGGCCACCCCTCTGAAACAGCTCATTCCGAATTCAGGAACAGATGGACTTTCACTCATGAGGGACATGCTCATGTGGGACCCACACAAGAGGCCAACATGTCAGCAGGTTAGTGTAAGGGCAGTGAGCTCTGCCTTTTCTGATGACATTTGTGGCAGTGATGATGACAATCATGATTGTTACCATGATCATCAGCTTCCTCTAATCTGATATAATTTCATTATTTCTAGCACCATTTTCATGATGCACAAGACAACAATCTTTGTTTGCTTCAAATTAACCTCTATTCATAGTCAAAGACTATTAGATAAGCCAGGTTTAAATTTGGTAAGTTAGATAAGCCAGATGTCAAGCTAGGGAGGGTTAACGACCTTAAAGGTTAGTTGTGAATGGCATTGGGATATTAGGGATGAACTGAGTGTCAATTTTCTGCCAAGTTTCAAATATTTATTTTGATGTTTAGTCTTTGCAGTTTGCACTATTTGCTGAATTTGTTTTTTTTGCCTCAGTTTACACTTGGAAGTAGTAGCCCATAAGTACAAACTGTAACAGATTTGTATTTTTATTTAGGTCGATTGTCATTTTGTAAATAATAAAAGCTTTTCATTTGTCATTTTGTAAATAATAAAAGCCGATTTTCGTTTTCAAAACAGAAAATCGAAAAGCCAGTTTTTATTAAAACTCGGACCCATTGCTCGTTCAAGTCCGAGTTTTTGATGAGTAGGCCTAGCAGAGTTTCGGTTAATCCCTATAGAAGACAGCCTGAACATACAAAACTGGGCAGTAAATTATGGATGAACCAAGTTTTAATTTTTTTGCCATGTCCGAGTTTTACGAGTCAAATTTTGCCGAGTCTGAGCCGAGTCTAGAATATCTGAGAAAAGTCTCATTCTCTTGATTTTTAATTTGGCAGTTTGCACAACTTTTATAAATTTTTTCAGTTTTACCGATGTTTACACTAGGAATTAGTTACTAGTAAGTACTAATAGGTACAGTATTTGTGCTTTTAGGAAGTCAATTGTCGATTTGTAAATAAAAAAATAACAGTAGCAACCATTATTACCACTTGTAGACTTCTGCTCTAAGTTTTTTGTATTAAAAAGTAATCCATATTATAACTCATTATCATAATTAAAATTGTTTTTTGTTTTTTTTTGTTATTTTAATTAATTTAATTTTATATTGTGTTGTTATTTTTGCTGTTAGGCTTTACGTCACAGCTACTTCTTGGTGGGTCAGAATCTAGGGGGTGCAGGTCGAACGACGTCTGCTTCCAGTCACCCACAGCCAAGACCGTCCATGCCCTCCCTTGTCCAGGAGCCTCCAAAGCCATTGCCTGCACCCCAGCCAATTGCTGCTGCTGCTGCTGCAAAGGAGTCTACCTTCTGGATCGATTCACCGCCAGCTTTAAACCATGACACGAAACCGACATTGCCACAAATTCAATCGACTAATCCTCCAAAGCCTACACAAAAAGTATTTTACTTCTGTTGGTAGTTTATGCGTTTTATGTTGAATGTTTTCAGTGTAGTTTTAGGCTCTGCTGTTTAAATTATTGTTTATAAGAAACATTGAAAGGTGGTTGGCATGATGAAAGGAATCTGGCTGTACGAATAAAAAGAAAAGAAGAGAAAAATGTGATTGAACAAGATGACCAGAGGAAACGCGAGGAAGAATATACAGCAGAGCATGTGTTCATTTTCTGCTATTAGAATTATTTTAAGTACGTTCTCTATGTTAAGATGTACATTTCAAACACTGTTAGATAGCCATTTTGCACATCGTTCGTGTGGCATGGTGGCTGATTGGTTAGAGCGATCGACCCGTAACGCTCAGTGCGCGCTGAGTGAGCGGGTTCGACCCTCGTCCGAGGCGTCACTGTGTAGTTACCTTGAGCAAGTCCTTTGCACACGATTGCTCTGCAGTACAACTGCAGTTGCGCCGTGTGTGTGCACTTCTGAACTAAACTGTAAGAAGTGCTATATCAAATAACAGTTTGAAATGCACTGCAGAAGTGCTTGGATACATACGTGGATAGGTACATATATAAATTACGTATGCAATTTAATGCCATTGCTTATCAAATGCACACATCTTTCAGATGGCACTGTGACTCTTTACATTTAAGGTTTCGGTGGGAAATAAGCCGCCGCAATGGGGAGCTGGACCTTTGACCGGAACCTTTGATAACTGGGATGACTTTGATGCAACTTTGACGAAACCTAAACCAAAGCCGTCTGCCGTTAACAGTCAGCTTCCAGGCGTTGCAGCCACAAACACCAAAAAACCTAGCATATTCGACGACGATGACTTTGGACTTGACCTCTCCAGGTCGAAGCCTTCCGCCAAGCGTCTGTCTCCGGCCCAGGCCAACCCTCCAACTGTGGGAGCTGTAAAGAAGTCAAGTTTTTTCGATGATGAAGATTTTGATCTTGATCTACCAAAGAACAAATCAAAGCCAATCATGGACAGAAATACATCGTCTGGAAAAGCAAAGAAGGAGAACATCTTTGGATTGGACGAAGACCTGGATATAACGCTTCTGCTGAAGAAATCAGAGAAGTCACGACCTTTGTTCGGTGTTGATCCTCTCATCACCAATAACACGAATGGGATCGAAAAGAAGAAAAACATATTTCACGATGATGAAGATGACTTTTTAGGGTAGGTAGAAGAATAGAACTTTGGGCAATGGTTGTAAGGTAACCTTTGATAATTTCTCAGTGCCCACAAAAGCAACATCATGGAGGCCAACTTATTCGCCGGCACTATATGAAAGCAAGTCGCAGTGGTCAAGCTTCTCTGTTCGTTCTGGATTGGTGCTTGGTTAAAATCGGGAAGGATCAATGGGACCGCATGGTGTACATTGGTAATCGATGATGATGATGTTCGTGTGGTGGCACAGGAGAAGAATCAGGATAAGATGGCTTAAAGAGTTCTATTGTCAGTCGCCAGTGGAACATAATAGATGAGAGTGTAAGCGGAGGAGATTTCAAATTAAGCAGGGCTGTTAATATCGCGATTAAGTATCGCAATACTTGATGTCGCCGATACTTTTGTCAATATCGCAGGGAATGTGGCGATAGTTTTATTTTCCTGGTATCGCATGTGTATTGCGATACTTTTCTTTAGCCTGCCAGCGATACTCGATACCAATACTTTTTTCACTGAAATTTATATGGATTCTCAAGAAATATGAGACGTTAATCAAAATGCTTCGAAAAGTTTATGTTGCCAAAAGAAACATAAACCTTGATGTGAACAGATAGAATTATTTGATGTGAACAGATAGAATTATTTATAAATAGGGAAATGACAGAAGTAGGCTTATGACCTTTAGCGCTCAGTGGTAGAAGTACTTGCCTATTTAATTTTAGAGTGCTTGCAAAGTTAGTCAATGTTAAAATAAATAGCACTGAAGAAACGAAGATTGCCAATGCGAGATCAGAGCATTGTGTTCGAATGGATTACCTACACCATTGCTTAAAATGCATTGTGATTGGCCCTAGCGATTCTGTGGAAGATTCCCTATAATTGTTGGTGCATGATAAATCATGCTAAGAACGATTTCTGCAAGCATATTGAAAGTATTGTTATTGGTATCGCAATACATTTTATTAGGAAGTATTGATATTGTTATTGCAATACTTTTCTCAAGTATTGTTAACAGCCCTGAAATTAAGTGATGAGATGGGAAGTTGAGCGAATTGGCAGACATCTTTTGTGAATTCGTTCCAACAAACTGGGGCAGCGTAGACTAAAGTTGTAAGCGGTTGCAGAGTTTCAAAGAGGATCAAATTGGAGGGAGAGATAGAGGGAGAGAGAGAGAGAGAGATTTGATGATGAGTGAGTATTGTGTTCGGCAGTGGCAGTAGATTTTATTTCTTTTACTAGTTTTAGTATATTTCTTACTCTGAACATTACAACATTACCTCATCAGAAGTTGCTAAATTGTATACCTTTTGAACAATCTTTGCCTGCTCTGCTACTTTTACGAGTTGATCATTGGCAAGTATTGGTTGTATGACAAAGTTAAAAATGCTAACATTATCATTTGCAGAATTTTATTTGTTAGCTAATTTGGTGAAGAGTAATTGGTTATTTGTAAATAAATTCAGTTGGTTACATATAATTATATAATGCTGGTTAAATAATGCCAAAAAAACTAATGGTAAAAATCAGCATCAGTGTACGTGAACATTCCAGTATGCTGTTACATATCTTAAAACTTTTGTTGGTAAGGATCGTGTTAATAATTTATTTACATAGATTTTCGTTTCTTAGGAGTGCATTACAAATGAATGGTAACCATGATTTTCATAAACGCATTCTAGCCTCTACTTTGGCAAGTCATAAAGTGCTTTCACGATGAGCTAGCACAGAGTTAATACAATCAGCCAAAGTTCGTTTAATACGCAAAACCTTTGCTTCTTTTGAAAGGTCGAAGTTCATGAGTCAGAAACGCCAGCCTTACAAGCCAACGGCAGCACTCAACATCCAGAATAAGAAGCTTCTGATGGATAACATGGAGGATGATCTCTGGTAAGTGATATGTTATTAATTATATCCTTAAGTAATCCATTCTAAGATTATTTAGGATGTAGAACTCTACCTTCTCTTGCCTATCTGTAACTACTATTTACCTTATCACCTCTATCCTGATCTTGATGTCTCTTAGTCTGTGGTTAACCAATTTGACTATAAGTTTTCTGTGAGGTAAACCATATCTTCTGTAATCATTGGCTTGAAAATTTCAAAAGCGCTACTAAAGCAAAGCACAGGGCACCAACTTATGTACTAGTGCTGTGTCAAGTCAGAAAGTGACCAGATATGCAGCAAATAACAATTAGGGAAGAATGAAATCTAGTTGCCAGAAGACCAGAGAGGAGAAGTTATGGTGGATTGTGTTTATTGTGAGAAATTGAAAGATAATCGAGTAGATGAATTTCTTGGGTGTATTGATAAGATTTTTTGAAAAGATGAAACTTTAATTTACAGTTGAAAGGCTTATGAGTGATAGATAGAGGAACTTGAGGCAATTGATAGTGGGCAAGAGATGACATTGGTAGAGGAATGAAGAATTGGCAGAATTCCCTAGTCGAGGTGCAGAGTGGGAAGATCTGGATGTTCATCCAGATTTGGAGGGAGCTTAGAGTAGTGGTGAACACACTGGGACGCAGCGCTTGATTAACCGAGATCGAGACCCGTATCCCCCTAAGGTTGACTTCTTTCCTTCTTTCGCTATTTGGAGGCATTTGTTAAAAATGAGATGTATAGCGTGATGGGCAGTTGGGCACCTGTGTGGCTGCCGATGGTTAAATCGACTCCTGTAATAACTCGTCATCATTCGCTCATACTGTTCTTGTAATCATACTGCGGTGTGTCAGCTTGAAATTAAACGAAGATTATTATTATTATTATAATCTTAGACCACATGTGTCATAGCCTTATCTGCTGCAGTTTGATGTATTTAGGAACCTGTTAAGTCTAAGAACTTACCTACAATTTTAATCATGATATGCATTGCACCTGCAGAAAGACTTTAACATCTGACCAATATGATAAATATTTTCACTCATGAGAAGTATGTGAATTTTTAATATTCATTTTCTTGTGATCCTTCTAGAAATAAATGTTGCTTGATTTTGGTTGATGAATGACTAACTCTGTTTACTCCGTAAATGTCCTTCACGCTGACAGGGACCAATGTTGGTAAAGCAGCTTCTAGTACATCATTTTCTATGCTTTTGCAGGATTTCTGGTTTTGGTCCAAAGTCAAATGCACTTCCAAAGATTCCACCTACAGGTCGTATGAATTCTGGAAGGTCATCTGTGTCGTCGGCTAAACAGGTCTACCTGAGCAAAGCCAGATATATGCCAGGTAAAAAATTACTTTATCCATGATGTTATTATCAGACACAGACACTAACAAAACAAGAGACCAGAAGACAGGCACTGAATAGGGGTGTCACAATTGTGATGAACAAAGGCCTAGGTGTGTTTTGTGATTGTAGGTATGAAACCATTGGCAACTGGTAAGAAAGAAAATGATACCAGTTGGCTAAAAGGCATAAACAATCATCAGGGAGGTATGTGCATCAATAAAAGTATTTAACTTTCAAGAAAGGTACCTTCATAATCGTAAGCTCGAAACTACTTGAAAGATATGTGTGCAACAACAGCTTTTTGAAAAGCGCTGTGCAGAGTCAGAGTCTTTGTCCAGAGATTCCAAGCAAAGGTCCAAGTCCATTTGCCAGAGGACAGGAGGAAGAGAAGGAGGCAGAGGAAGAAAGGGAGAGGAAGAGAAGGAGGCAGAGGAAGAAAGGGAGAGGAAGAGAAGGAGGCAGAGGAAGAAAGGGAGAGGAAGAGAAGGAGGCAGAGGAAGAAAGGGAGAGGAAGAGAAGGAGGCAGAGGAAGAAAGGGAGAGGAAGAGAAGGAGGCAGAGGAAGAAAGGGAGAGGAAGAGAAGGAGGCAGAGGAAGAAAGGGAGAGGAAGAGAAGGAGGCAGAGGAAGAAAGGGAGAGGAAGAGAAGGAGGCAGAGGAAGAGAGGGAGGCAGAGAAGGAAGCAGAGAAAGAGAAGGAGGTAGAGAAAGAGAAGGAGGCAAAAAGGAGCAGTTCATATCTGGAATGAGAGAGTGAAAGGCTAATAGCAGGACTGATCAGAATCAAGATGGATCTTGGTAGGAATTTATAGAGCAACGGTTTGATTGGATTGTGCTGATTTCATACCAATTTTTCCAAGTTTGCGTATTGTATAATATTATACAATCAACAAAATTTATTCTTCAATAAATTGTGAATTACCATTGAATTATTTTATTTTAGCATTAATAGTGTAACATTTTAAAATTTTTCAGTTGGTCAGATGAATAAAGGATATTCACCTTCGTATGGAGCTGCTCCTATGAAGAATACAGCTAGTGAGTAATTGTTTTCGACATCTCGTTGTGTGAGAAATGATCCTTTTGAATCTCCAGTTATGCCCCTATAAATTCCACGAAATACGAGGTAGAAGTTTTGTCAGCATTGGATGAGAAAATACGAAATATTGTGCAATGATGCTTCACACATCAATATTACGTAATCCTGAAATAAACGTGTCACTTTTCTTCTAAAATGCAAGAATTTGAATACTGTTTGGGGATATGACAAGAGTTGTCTGGAAGCAGGAAATTCAAAAAGTTTTCAGTGAATATTGTGAAGAATTTAATCAAAAAAGGCGGGTTCTTCCTCGTTCAGGTACCCAAGCGGATGGTTTCCACATCACTTCTTGGGCTGTACACACTGGTTCTACCTCCATCAGCTGTCAGCGGGCTTGAAGACGCTGTAGTCAATGATTACAACGTTTATTCAACCAAAAACACGAATCACAAACTGAATCGTAGATTTTTACATCCCAGCAAAATCTATAGGCAAACGACGATGATCAATAATTGATGACAAAAGTGCTTGGTATAGAGTGCACAAGAAAATACATGTAGAATGAATACTATTGAACTAATCCAGAAAAGAGAAGCCACTAATGCATTTTGTATAGGCAGGCAGAGGGAGAAGGACATAAGTTGGGATGTAAGGACTCTGCCGTACAAGCGTTTTGTTGGATGACACAGGGAAAGGGGACTTAGCGATGGGATTTAAAAAAACAAGTCACCATCTGATTTCCTTCAACCTTAATGCAACCCACTACAACAGTTTCTTTCTCTCCTTCCTGCTGTGGTCTGCAACAACCAATTGTGGTTCTACGTAACATTGTCTCTGAACAACTCCTCTCGCTTGTAGCAGAACTTCTTGAAATAGCTGGTGCTTTATTCTTGGGGTTTAAATATTTTTGAAAAAATTGTGTTTACTATTCAGTGTGCAAGAAAAAAACTCCTGCTATGTTCCTGGCCACCTACTACAAAGCCCCTGCTAATAAGCTGTCATTAGTGAACATTTAGCCTACTGTCTCGACACATGTCATTTACACAGTGTTTTGCAGCCGGATGTGTTGTGTGTGGCTAATGGCCATCATAAGTCATAAGACTCATAACTGACATGTGTGTTTGTTGACAAAAACTGTAAATGCCTTATTTACTAGTTTTTCATGACCTTTAACTTTGTCCTTCTGAAACTTGTTTTACATCTGCAGATTATCGTGGAATTGGTCAGTGGAAGCGAGCCGATCCTTTTCCGCTGAGTCTTGGAAAGCCTTCCAACACACGACAGGCGGTCGGAATGACCGGCCGAACAGATTGGGCTTCAAAGTAAGTTTGGTCATCTGACTGCGTGGACGGTCAGCTAGATGGATTTTTTTTACTTGTGAGACAGCAGTTGGGTCAATGCCAGTTTGGATTGATATTAGGTTAGACAGATGGGAGGTAAAATTGGTTTTGTGAGAAGGTCAATGAATGGGTTTTGATCATTATTATTATTAGAGCTGCAGAAATTAGTGATTAATTAATTGACTAATCGTTAATTTATTTTAACCATCAAAATTATTTTTAATGATTAATCGTTTCGATTATTCTGCATATCACTAACATGTTCCTGAAGTCTGAAAGAAACAACATAAACTGTATACATTGCAATACGGCGGTGGATATTAATCGAGATATTAAATATAAACACATCAGGTTGATTACATGAACATTTTGGATTTAAATTATTAGATAACAGAAATATCGAAAATGCTGATAACGCTTATTGCATTCATTGTGACAAATCGTTTGCAATACCATGGATCTAACACTTTAGTATGAGCAAGAAAACCGCCTGTGTTATATTTTCTGTATGTTACTAAATTCAGTAACTGAGAATTTTTATTGAAATGTCATTAATTTGTTTGACAAATGTAACTATACACATTTTTGTGATTTAATATAAATTAACTATTAATTAATCGTTAATTTTTCAAAAGTTTACTTTTAAAATTCAATTAATCGTTAGCAGCCCTGATTATTATGCATTTTGTATGTGTCGCTGTCTGATGACCAGGTATTGTATCAGTTGATGGTGTGGAGCAATTGTGAGCGAAGGACTCGCTCAGAGGAGGTGGCTCTGAGTTACAAGCTCTTGAATGATCAGCGCACAAGTTACAGAATTAATGCATCTGTTGCTTGATGTCTTGAGTGGGATTTGAGCAGAAAGAACTTTGAGCAGATTTTTTTTTATTTGTAAATTATTGTATATTGATATTCTAGTATCTATTTTTCAACGAATTCTTTTTTATTTTGTCTGTTTGTCATCACTTCCAAAGTTTATCAGTTTGCCTTACTTTTATTTTAGATATTTGAAGTAGAAGTATTCAATAGTGACAACTTTATGCACCGATTTGTTGACTGTGACATCATGATGAAAGTTGCAAGCTTTCCAGACCTTTGTCTTCATTGATGAACTCTGAATTTGTCTCGGATTGCAGTTGGGGAGAGGACATTTTAAAATTTCTTTGTGCAACCATTGTTTTAATATGAAAAACTTTGACAAAACTTTGTCACTAATTTAACTTGTTATGTTGTTTGCATGTTCTTATTTATAAGACTGAAGAAGTGGATTCATTCGGACTGCTTCTTAAACAATTTTGATTTGCAGTTTGGTAATATTGGCAAACACAGGATTTGATATGTATAATGAATTTAAGAGATTGTATCATTTCATGTCTTGAAATTTTGTTATTGTATTGAAGCTAAAATATAAAATAATTTTTTTATTGTTATATACTGCATTATAAAATCTGTTATATGGCTGAAAATGGCCGGTTACACTAAAATGATAATTAAAACAAGGACTCGTTAACGTTTCGTTCGTTTCGCTTTGCCTTTGTCGTATATGTAAATCAAGTATTTTTATGTCATGACTAACTTTTATTCTTAACAGTTTCTTACTAGTAAGTCAGTGTGGTCTTTGAAGAAGGTTCTCTTTGTCACTCTCTGGCAATTATTAAAAGAATAAGTCTAATTTACTCAAAACTATTTGGCTGGTTCGTCATAACTAAAGGCTCTGCACACAGGAGTCAAATATACTTGCTGCATCTGTTGATATATGCTGTTGTTGACCTCCCCCAAATGCTGCTCATGACAAATGTTGCTGCTCACGATGATGACGATATACTGTTTTCAAGTAACTCTGTCCTGAAGAAATGCTGAGTTATTTGAACATAGTACAAGTGAAGATTAAGAACTTACAAGAAACTTATTACAATTTCCCACAACATTTTTAGCTTTAGCTGTCTCACAATAACAATATGATGAACTGTCTACTATGATGAACTGTCCGTGATGAATCGTCTGCGCCACGAAGCTCTCGTGCCATGCCTTAATTCAGGACGCCGACTGCATCATTGAGAATTTTGAAAGAAGGCTTTCTCCGAAAAGGCCCAAGTTTTATATGCTAATATGTCCAGTCGATCTCTTCATAAGAGACGATCGTGTTGCGCACAGCGACCGGATATATGCAATTATTGTAATTGTAATGACAAATTTATATAGCGCCACTCGGTATCAGAGGCCGTCATGACTCAACACATAGCTAAACGGAGAATAGTAAAGTCTTCAGGCGCCTCCAGAGAGAGAGACAGACAGAGAGACAGACAGAGAGACAGACAGAGAGAGAGAGAGAGAAAGAGCAGGTCCTCACAAGGAGGAAGGGGGCTGTTCGGCTGGTGGGACTTTGTTAGTACAGTGCGTCTGAGTGTCTCTTCTCAGTGTTTGGCCAATCCATATTTTTTATCTTTTTTCCTATATTGTGTGTGTTTGCGTTCGTACGCGCGCGCGCGCGTGTGTGTAGTTGTGTGAGTGTGTGGAGGTTTAGGTGTAAACTATGAAGTGTAGACTATTTATAAGGCAGTGGTCAATTTGTAAATGCGGAGGTGGTGGAACTATAGGACGGGCGTTTCTCGTACCCCACTCCCGCCGTCTATGGCGCTCCAGAAGAAATCGATCGATGGTGACGCAGGAGAACCAAGAAACAAACATATTCAACATGAAATAGCTTGAAAAGTTTTATAATTCATGCATAAGAGTATAGAGGCGCTAAGTCAAATTAAATTGACAAAATCATAAATAATAGGCAGATATAATAAGCACAGTTTCGGTTCCAGATCAACTGCTCCGTGGTCAGACAAGTATAGATAGACACGTCAATGTTAGCCCATAATATCCCTTAGATGTAGGCCTATAGTCCTAGTGTCACTGTGTCAGAAGCAGTAATGTTCCTCAGTCTGAGGAATGCAGGAATCAAATTTAATGAAAGGGTAGTGAATTATCTCCGATTTACTGACAGCGTTGGCCTCCTCTAGAGCTACAGACCAAGATATAAAAATTGTAAGCTGTAAGACTGAACGATAATAACTAGGCCTATGGATCTGTGGTTAAATAAAAATTCTTTATACTGAATCCCTTTCGAATAGCTCTGAACAGCTAAGGAGTCAAGGGTTAGAATACTTCACTACAGAACAAGAAAATGTTTCTATTGATTAGCGGCTCCAAACGTCTTTCGATCAAGAAATATTCTTGGCACCGCACAGAATATCCTTCATAAGAAACCCACAGAAGCTTACAACGCTAACAAATCGATATATTTTACAAAAGCGTGCGTGGGTCGCTTGACCTGTACATGCGTTAGTTCTCGCGCGGATCTTTTGGTGGGTTTATTGGGCAGTGCGTGCGTGGGTCTATTGATCGGTTGATGCGACAGTACGCGCGTGTATCTGTCGATCGGTTTATGCGGCGGTACGTGCGTGTGTCTGTCGATCGGTTGATGCTGCGGTACGCGCGTGTATCTGTCGATCGGTTTATGCGCGGTACGCGTGAATGTCTGTTGATCGGTTGATGCGGCGGTACGCGCGTGTGTCTGTCGATCGGTTGATGTGGCAGTACGCGCGTGTGTCTGTCGATCGGTTGATGTGGCGGTACGCGCGTGTGTCTGTCGATCGGTTTATGCGGCGGTACGCGCGTGTGTCTGTCGATCGGTTGATGCGGCGGTACGCGCGAGTGTCTGTCGATCGGTTGATGCGGCGGTACGCGCGTGTGTCTGTCGATCGGTTTATGCGGCGGTACGCGCGTGTGTCTGTCGATCGGTTGATGCGGCGGTGCGCGCGTGTATCTGTCGATCGGTTTATGCGCGGTACGCGTGAATGTCTGTCGATCGGTTGATGCGGCGGTACGCGTGAATGTCTGTCGATCGGTTGATGCGGCGGTACGCGCGTGTGTCTGTCGATCGGTTGATGTGGCAGTACGCGCGTGTGTCTGTCGATCGGTTTATGCGGCGGTACGCGCGTATATCTAATGATCGGTTTATGCGGCGGTACGCGCGTGTGTCTGTCGATCGGTTTATGCGGGGGTACGCGCGAGTGTCTGTCGATCGGTTTATGCGGCGGTACGCGCGTGTGTCTGTCGATCGGTTTATGCGGCGGTACGTGCGTGTGGCTGTCGATCGGTTGATGCTGCGGTACGTGCGTGTATCTATTGATCGGTTGATGCGGCGATACGCGCGAGTGTCTGTCGATCGGTTGATGCGGCGGTACGCGCGTGTGTCTGTCGATCGGTTGATGTGGCGGTACGCGCGTGTGTCTGTCGATCGGTTTATGCGTCGGTACGCGCGTGTGTCTGTCGATCGGTTGATGTGGCGGTACGCGCGAGTGTCTGTCGATCGGTTTATGCGGCGGTACGCGCGTGTGTCTGTCGATCGGTTTATGCGGCGGTGCGCGCGTGTGTCTGTCGATCGGTTGATGCGGCTGTGCGCGCGTGTATCTGTCGATCGGTTTATGCGGCGGTACGCGTGAATGTCTGTCGATCGGTTGATTCGGCGGTACGCGTGAATGTCTGTCGATCGGTTGATGCGGCGGTACGCGCGTGTGTCTGTCGATCGGTTGATGTGGCAGTACGCGCGTGTGTCTGTCGATCGGTTTATGCGGCGGTACGCGCGTATATCTAATGATCGGTTTTTGCGGCGGTACGCGCGTGTGTCTGTTGATCGGTTGATGCGGCGATACGCGCGTGTGTCTGTCGATTGGTTTATGCGGCGGTACGCGCGAGTGTCTGTCGATCGGTTTATGCGGCGGTACGTGCATGTGTCTATTGATCGGTTGATGCGGCGGTGTGCGCGTGTGTCTGCCCACCCCACTAGATCAGCGAAAAGCAGCACCAGCCTGACCGCGAGAGCGGCTGTCACTAGAGGTCGTATTTATATGGCAACACTCAACGATCCCTGGAGCGGTACGAGAACCACTCTACGTACGAAGCAGTACGAACCACTGCTCCACATATATAGCGATGCATCGCATGTCAGGCTATACTCAAGCCAATTCATGCGTCTGCAAGCTATGCACTCAATTAATAACCGCCGATCGGTCTTCCTTCCTATACGCAACACTGTATAAAAATAGACGTAAAATAACACTATGGCGAGCCGATTATTTAAATAAATCATTCATTCAAGCCTTGTGGCCTGTCCGCCACATTACAAGTGCAAAAATGCACAAGTCTCACACTGTCATGCCTGTTGCCCAATGTAGACCTTTATACGCTCAATTAAACCAGACGAAAACCTCCAAAGTTGTTGCCTACCTAGGCGTTATTGAAATTATATACTTGATTTGTGATTTTACTTTCAGTAGTAATTTTAAGAATATGTTTTAAATTTAGTTTAGAATATCAAATTATTTGTCAAACAATCACACCTAGACAGTGAGAGCAATGTGCATACTGATAGATTTTAAAATATTTAGAAGTTCGCAAAAAATCTCTCATTTGCACGATAAACTCTTGTGCTAAAAATTTTATATGTCGACTCTTACATTTAAGTTGATGCATTAGGTTCCGTCTTTCCTGACACTGCGTGGATCTTAAGCCGTGTTTCCGAGTTGTGTTATCTTGAGTCCAGTCTACAAATCTTATCTACCATTCGTGGCATCGGCTGCTGTTTAAATCTTAGGCCTGAATAATGTGGCGATATCTTGTTCGCCGCAATGAACATTCTTTCCAGGCATGACTGAGCTCTTCTCTACCTCTAAGATTTGATGTAGGTTACTATAGTGACAGGCTAAGTCGCAAGGCCTTTCCGATCAAAAAACACTAGACTAGTGAATTGATAACGATGATTAAATTATGCTACTGACTATTGTACACTTGAGCGCAGAAGCCTTGGGTTATAACGGTTTAAAACACACGTAGACCTAATTATTATTGTTTCTTACGTCAATGTGAATGAGTAAAAGTGAATCTGGTATGACAACTGGTGTCTGAGCCATTTTATATCAGCTGACTAGCAAACCATAAAATGCCCATGTAATTGCGCCAATAATGAAAACATGTGTGATTGTGTGCCCCCTCGAGCCCATAAGTTGTCGTAAGTGCAGAGGCACTTGCGTTGGCCAGTCATAAGGCGCGGTGCCACTGAATACATCCCATATTTAATTGCTCATAATTACTTTAACACGGTCAACTTTCGTATGTGCAAATACTATAGCTGCAGTCGAAACTTCGGAATAAAAAGTAAAAACGTGGTGAAACTGCCCGGAACGGCGTTCCACCTAATTACTTGCTGAGGTGTCGGAATTAACGCCGTTCCGACTCTCCAGGAGGCGCCGGAACGGCGTTCCGGTTCGTTCCGGCTGAAATTGACCACCGCTATAAGGGCTCCTTCTTCTCCAATCCTTTCCATGACTTCTTCATTTGTTTTATGTTCCGTCCAGCTGTTTCGTCATTCTTCTCCATTGCCACAATGTCATGTTGATAGGCGATAGCTTGTCTTCTCATGTCGGTTTTTCTCATTTTTTTATGTCTCTGCTCCATGGGTCTATCTATTCTATAGGTATTGAATCGCGACATATCGGCCTATCGATTTTATTTTGGTTAAACGCCTGTGAATAATCTGGTCTCGCGACTTATATAGCCTTTGTGGGCGCTGTAGAAATATCGAGTTTACGATTGCGATAACCGGCTACGGCGTTGACGTATAATAGGCCTAAGCTATTGAAAGTTACAAAACCTGTAAGACGCTAACTTTTGTTATTGTAGATAGCGTTAGCAGTTGCTCACTCTAATTTTACTTTAAGTAGGCCTAGTCTACACATTGCTGATCTTCAAAGCTGATCTAAAAGAGCACAGGTCCATCAAACACCCTTAATTTTGTTGGGCGTTTGCGGCAAAATAGGGGGCAGCCGGAGTTGAACCGGCGACCTCTCGATCTGCAGTCGAATGCTCTGCCACTGAGCTATACCCCCTGATTGTAGTAGCGTGTTGAAAAATAGCCTTTGCCAAAACAGCATTATAGCCTATATATTACAAGAGCCTCTAATCGGTAAATAAAACGGCGAGAACTTTTCAGTTGGTTTTTGTGGACGTAACCACTTTGTTGTCACGAGATGTCGTTGAACGTGGATGTCCTTCCTTCCTACATCACCGAACGTTCTATGCTCGAGTTTGTAAATATTATTGATTATCGGTCTGAATTCAACCTTTCGTGCTGAAGTGTTATGAGGCATAAAATAAGGATTCGTCCGATAGTTTAGTTGCTAGTATTTTCTGAATTTGGAAATCAATCAACGATAGCAATTGAAAAAAGAGAACGGGATCAGCACACGGTTGCATAGCTTAATATTCCCTAGATGGCGTCATTAAAGCTCTCGCCGATCGTCGTGTTCGAGGAACGTCGATTCAGGCCCTCAGAGGCGGTCATAGATATTAACGCGTGAGCTTCTGCGGCCGAAATTTACTTCTACGGCCGAAAGTTATTTGTGTGTGCTTAAGAACAACACTAACCCTAACCCCAAACGACCTTCACGATGCCTAACCTAACCCTAACCGACCCTCACGATGCATGATTACAAATTTGAGGTGCTTTAACAGTGCTTTAACAAAGGCGCTAAATTTTGTATGGATTCGGCCGTAAGAGTAAAATTTGTGCCTGTTTTCGGGCCGAATTTTCGGCCGCAGAAGGGCCTTTTGTTACCTACGAGAACATACCGTGGCTAGATACCCTTGTATTAAGATTTCGCTATATGGCATCATGTATTAAAGTTGGCTGAAAATACATGAAGAACAAATCCTCTTCCAAATCACCAACAGGATTATCAGGTTAAGACATTGAACAAAAGATGGCATGGACATCAAAGCCAAAACCTATTTCATCAAGTCTCAATTGAAGTCTGGATGTTTAACAAATTCACATTCAGCACAACATACCACTGTCTGTTACTCTGAATTACCCAATTTTATTGGCATACACCAGTCTTACACAGAGCACGATTATCCCCAACCCTCCCAATCCTATACATAATGTTCGGAAACTTAGAATTAAAACTTATGGCACAACAGATGAAAAGTACAGATAAATGAAATCGGTCAAAAAAGTAATCACACAGTCATTAAAATGTTGTTCCAATCATGACTTGCTTCTTAAGCCTTGCTTCATAAGCACTAGATGAACTATAGTTCAACAAAGCTAACAGCATAAATCTCTAGACATCACCACAGCAGACAGAAGCAATTGTTGCCAAGAACTGGTTACTTAACCAAAGTTTAATCAATCTACAAAAAGCATAAAGCTGTGCGCCAATGCACAATGTAAGGCAAGATTACACCTACACCAATCAAGTCACTGCACAAACACAATCGTAGCAATGAGAACGTAATGAAAAAAATGGCCACATTATCCATGGGATAAAACAAATGTTTGGAGATACAGAATGATACAGTTCTGATGATTATGCTTAGTATATATATAATGACATGTTTAAGATTTTTCAAAATTCACTTGGAAATGAATATCCAAAGTAATTGCCAATGTCCAACTAAAATATCCACAGCAAGGCTATCCAAACATTCAAAAGCAAAAAACATAGAGGATGCACAACAAGGCTAGCCGCAAGAACTGAAATCAGTTCAAAATGACTGATACCAACAGAATGCAAGAAGACAACAGAATGATTACCTTAAATGGAATCTTAATTGCAGAAACTTTATGAGTCTACAGTTGGACATTTAGATTTAGCAATCACTAAATTTTAAAGAATGCATAACTAAGGAATTGATAACGAATAATGCCAGAAATGTAAGTCAAGGGTATACATGTGAAGGAGATGCAGAACAATCACAGACCAAGAACTCATCTGGGACATTGAACAGCAACATTGTTCAATCATCCAACAAGCAGAACTACACTGGAGCAGACAGACAAGCACGGGTGCACTCAGCGCCTCCTGCGTCTACGGCGCTTCGACGCACTGCCTTGCTTCCATCCACTGTTGGTGCCATCGTTGGCAGAACCTCTTCCAAACTGTCCACTCATGTCACTGGAACCATTTGGGGTGCCATACATCGTCTCCAGTAAATCTTTCAGTTCAGTCTCTGCATCTCTGAAAACGAGAAAGCACTAATAACATACATGTTAAATGGCTTTTTCAAACAAAGCTTTGTACACTACAAGTTCATTGTAATACTAAATAATATCATTAGATCTACAGCCAATTTGCATATATGGTAATTCGTGGCGGCTGCTGGCCTTGGAAATTTGGTACGCAATAGCGGCAATACGCATTTTCCACACATTGTCGTCCGCTATGGCAAGTCGTTAATATATATTAGCTATTCTGAGTCTCGAAAACATCAATACACCGTAAGTACCAAGTATGTTCTGACGCAGTTGAAAATTTCATTCTGTTTACAAAATTAATTATTTGGTTAAACACGTTAATTTCTTTTATTTCGTTAAATATTTTTTTGAAATATTTTAGTGCTTTTGTATCTTTCTTTTTGCACGCAATTGCGTATTTCGCTTCCATGCAACGCCACCACTAATGGTAATGCCATCCTTACAGACATTATACCTCCTCCTGCAATAGCCAAATGCAATCTATCTTAATTAAATGCTGTGATTCACTTGATCAAAGATTATATTAGTTAGACGTTATTGCACACCAATACTCTTCCAATAATAATTAATTCACACTAATATTATTATAAGCATTTCTATGGCCCCCTTCAAGATTTCTACTCAGAGTCACATTCTGTGCTAATCTACATGATGTCAATGTGAATATGATCAAACAGTCAGTCAAACAAAAGCTCACTAATGTAACATAAACATTGGAAGACGAATGGGTCAAGGTCATATGTACATTTACATGGTGCATATTTGGTCCAGTCGAAACAAGCCCCACCACATAAACTGGCACATGTATATCAAATCTAATCTTCTTGTACCAATCTAGAGTAGCCAAATATGCTTTCATGGGAGATAAAGAATGATAACAAGAGCTTATACGGATCCCACCTGGCAGCTGACCTCTGCTGTCGACTGCGACCAGTCGAGATGTGAATCAGGACTTGGTGAGAGTTGGCAGGAATGTGTCGCAATTCATCTTGCTGCAAAGGAAACGCATACCAATAGCATTGCAACATCACCTCTTAAAGTTTGAGTCTCAACCAATCCTATATATATGTTACATAGGCAATGTGAAACTCATGAACAGATTAAAGTCTAATCAACAGATTAACTACACAAAATCGATAAACTTCAAAGACAGGAAATGACTTCAAGGCAACAAAGACGATATGACGCCATAGGGACATCTTACCTGACACGATGCCCACTCTGTCACGTCGTAGATCTGGCCTTCCATACAAGAATAATAGCGCCAGAGAAACCCCATTCGCGATGACTCTGCCCATACATCACCCTGTCAAAGATAGAAAAAGCAGACAGACACATCTGTCAAATACAAAGAAGAATTTAATATTAATTACATAATGATGAAACTTTCAGTATGTGTCACATGTGCTTGTATCGACCAGCAGTGCGTTAAATAGTCAAAGTTTAGTAAGTCTATGTGCAAATAATTTCAAAGGTAAATAACCCAATTTCTAGAGTAATACATAACTTCAAACAAAATTTTAATAGCAATCAAATAAAATAACTGACATTATAACCAACATTATTGTCGACTGCACACATAAAGCCCCACACTAATCTGTTGTGGGAACTCTTCTTGAGGACACTCATTACACGTGAAATCAGTCAATCTGAGCCTCAAAGATTTCATTCCTTCCTTTTCTCGTTAATGCGCACCTGTCTCATCTTACAATACATGTAGACATGAACATAGTCTAAGCCATCCAAGCTAATCTCACTTGATAACCCTCATAGTGTCACTATCATAATGCCCAATGTATTCGCAGACGGTCGCTTCAAGAAAGTATAGTCATCCTCCTGATTGAGGCTGTAGAAACAGTCTGATGGTCAAAATCAGATAGGTCCGAGAAACAAGAAATGCACAATACAGTGTTAAGCAAGTTGAAATAGGCTAAAGTCTTCAGTTTAGACCTAGACAACATTAACGACAGAATGAACAAAGCCAGGCAATGAATTGCAGGCTTTGGTCCAGCCTCAGAGAAAGCCAGAGATCCCAACCCTGTTTGGGTCCAAGGCACAGCCACAGTGAGAGAGCTTAGCTGCTGATCAATTGCAGTACCAAAGAGTGAACGATGAACAGAGGAGAGACATAGGTCGATCACCGTCGTAGATTTAGTACTTTCTTAACTACAATACAGATGAGAAAGACAACATCTGAAAGAAGCACCTCCTCACCTGCATGAAACAACAAAAAAGTCGTTAAACAGGTGCACCACTAACCTCTTTGGCTGAATGATGCCTGTCACACTGCAAACAGTATCGCGCCTCTCTTGGTGGTCGGGCGACAGGGACCCGCTTGTGCTTGCCTCCGCAGCACGAACATCCCATGTACTTCATCGACTGCACAGAACCATCCAGAAGCAATTAAAAGACAATGGCAGCCAGACCACCATGTCACACAAAGAACACTAATTTATATAGCATCAATTCATAGCAATGCCAGAAAGTCTTCATACTTAACCACTCTCTGCTGAATATTAGTTCATGCTCAGATGAAGAGAGTTCTTGAAGATGGTAATTAGTAAGTCGTTTGAAACTAAGTTAAGATGTTCAAGTATTGAATTAGTATAGCAGTGGTCACATAAACACAATGAAACAAGGTTGTACCTGTAGTCGCAAAGTTTCTACAGTACTTAAATCATACATCATCAAGTTCACTAGGCAGCCTAGCAGGGCTGTTAATGATACTTGAAAAAAGTATTGCAATAGCAATACCAATACTTCCTAATTAAAAGTATCGCAATACCAATACCAATACTTTTTCTGAAAAGTATTGCAATACCAATACCAATACTTTCACCAATACTTTTCAATATGCTTGCTTAATTCAATCTTAGCATAAATTGTAATTCATGCACCGATAATTATAGAAAATTTCCCAAGGAATCAATTGGGCCAATCACAAGGAATTTAGGTTAGAGGAATGGTTACTCGTCAAATTTCCGTGTACACGCTTTTCTCTTAAACACAGATGTCGCCTAAATCTAAACTTTTCCTTCTATTTGAAAATATGGTGATTTGAACCTCCAATGGGATTTTTTGTATTTTGCTGACATACCCGGTAGCCATTCGTAAATTTGGCTTCACGCCTAAAGGTTGATGAATCAGCTTATTATTTTAAAAGGATCTAAAATTTCTGGCCCCTGAATATTGCCCAAGAACTGTTGACACGAAAGAACATGGGAACTCTCCAGTCCTGTGCATATTGGTGCTTGGGCCAATCACAATTTCTCTGAAGTAGCCCTCAGGCAAGCTGTTCGAACACAATGCTCCGATATCGCACTTGCAAACTTCGTTTCTTCCGTCCTATTCGTTTTCAAGTTCAACTAAATTCGCAAGCACTCTAAAATTAATTAGGCAAGCCACTTGTACTAGTGAACGCAAAATGACATAGGCTCACTCCGGTCATTTCTTTATTTAGGCTCATATTCCGTCTGTTCGAACCAAGGTTTATATGGCCGAATGAGGTTATAAACTTATCAAAGCGCAGCGATTGACTTTGCATATTTGAATATTTCTTGAGAAACCAAATAAATTTCAGTGAGAAAAAGTATTGGTATCGAGTATCACTGACAGGCTAAAAATAGGTATAGCGATACACATGCGATTCCAACAAAATAAAACTATCGCGATACTGACAAAAGTATCGCAATACCAAAGTATCGTGATACTTTATCGCGATATTAAAAGCCATGCAGCCTAGTAAATGTCAACCTACTTGCGGACATAGATGCCTCACCTGTCTCTTTAGTAATTGGTTTGCTTACCTCTTGCATTGCTTCATGCAGCTTTGTCAACAGATCATTGAACTGATGCTGCAAAATAAAACACAGTCCGACCCCATTTTATCATCTGAAACATTTTATCATCTGAAAGGGACTTAATGCATGACACATACAGAGAGTTTAATCTATTGAAACCACTTGACAGGAACATGATATCATCATTATAGTAATCATATAGGATAATTCTTCAACTTTTATAGTTTATCAATATAATCCAATCAGATATATTGGTAAACAGAGCTAACACAGTTCATCTAAAGGAATTGGATATGAACCAATTCATATTCATTCCTTCTATAGAAATTTATATAGCGCCCATTCAAGAAAACCACTCAGAGGCCATGAGTTTGTGTGCTAAATAACCATATCTAACTTACCTCTGCTTTAACTAGCTCTACCTGGTAATCCACTTTAATACAATTTATAAGGATTCAATCCCACTTCACTGAATCCAATCAATCCCTGATCCTCCAATATGAAAGTGAAAGTGAAAGACTGCATAGCATTATGTTTCAAGTGTAAGACCAGGCTTCATATCAATTTTCAGCACAACTGGTATAAAAAAATAACTCTCAATCATCATATTTCAGATGCTTTAGAAATTTGGAATTCATGATTACAATTTGAAATTTCATATTTCATTTCCAATACCAAGTAAGAGATAAAAATAAAAAATGCTACCATGGCAACATCTTCTTCGTGTTCAAAAGCCGTCTGGGCATTGTAGGTCTGACGTTTCTCCTGTTTACAAAAAATCAAGTGAAGTTTAGACAGTCAAAATATGCACACAACGAAATATTAATGACAGTCACAATCACTGAATCACCAACTGTAGAATGTCACAACAGTTTCAATACTTCAAAACTGTCAAGATTAAATCTTTCCAACAGGAATTATGGTCTGTCTGTTATAGCAGAATTTCACTGTCATTATTTCAACATTCTAAATTCTCATAATTAATAAAGCAGTTACACCTGGAATACATTATTCTTAAATCAATATTTCACTTACAGGTTCTCCAATGAGTTCAAAAGCATGATTCAATATTTTGAAAGCCTCTTCAGCTCCTGGTTCACGATTCTAAAAACAATTAACAAGGACTTGAAATCAATACTGAAAGCAACATCAAAACAATTGCTACATCAATGTCCACCAAAAAAATCAACTAACAAATTCTAAATTAAAAGGTAAAGTTTTCAAAATTCTCTGTAACTTTGACCTTTACAACAGAAACATTTCCTCTTCAAAGACGCAGCATTCGATAGTATGAAATAGCATCTTGCTAATCTGTCAAAACATTATTCTGGACAGGTGAACAATTAGGCTGGCTTAATCCTTTAACAATGAGCTGCATAGGGTTTTTCCATACATTTTAGTAGACACTTGTCATTAAAGGGTTAAAATGGCAACTCGACACCTCTTGCAGTCTACAGGACTATGACCTTTAACTGCAGCTCAGCATCTTCTTCACAGATACACTGATGTAGACCATCAGTTTTGAACCTTGGACATCATGTTAAAGTTCGAATAAAGTAAAAATAAACGCTCAATAAAGTGTTATGGCCCATACCTTATCTGGGTGCACAAGAACAGCCTGTCGACGAAAATATTTCCGTATCTCCTCATCCGTACAATCGACCTTCAGTCCAAGAATGCTGTAAAAATCCATTGTGCAGTAAATAACAGCTAGTAGATGGCAATGAATGCTTTGGTCCAGCACCAGTTATTATCGGCCACAATATGACTGTACAAAGCTAATGGTACAAATAGTTTTCAATTTAAAGAGGTTGAAATAAACCAATAATAATGCTCTTGACTCTCATGTATACAGCTCTGAAGACGTCGGTTTTGTAATTGCTTATCATGACTATTTTGATCTTTGATTGTTCATATAGGATGTCCCTGCAGTGCATTTGTAGGTATTTCAATCCATAAATCAATCAATGAAACTCGATATAGTGCATCTTCAAGAAATCTAATCACAGGCTCAATAAACTACATAGACACTTACTATTTATATAATACACCTATGCTTGATTAGCAACACGACATCGCAAGCAGACAGACATGGCATTTAGTATATCTATGTCTTCGGTGTTTTAAGCCCCTCACAAAGGAATCGTAGAAACAATGCAGTTAGCCATAATAGCCGAGCATTTCTATGAAGGGAAACTTACCTATATGGATCTTTTCCTTCACAAGAAAACAGACGTCGAATAGCCTCATCTCCTAGAAAGAATATAAAGCATAATCAATGACAGAATTTAAAGGCACGATCAATGTCAATCTAGTATTACAATTACGACTGATATAATGGTCCTACATTATCATTAAGGCTGTCAACAGATACCCGGGTACTCTCCCGAGGTTGACTAACCGGGTAATGAAATCGGTTTTCGGGTACCCAAAATTTCATAAAAATGTGCGATTTTACCTGAACATATGCCCAAAATATTTCGCTGGTCATATTAGCTGACTGCCCGGCCAATGAAATTGGTTCTCGGGTAATGACATTCCGTAAAAATGCGTGATTTTACCCGAACATAGGCCTATGCCAGAAATATTCCGTTTGTCATATTGGCTGACTGCCCGAACAATGAAATCGATTCTCGGGTGCCCGACATTCCGTAAAAATGCGCAATACCCCACATTTCTTAACAAAATATCCGTGCCGTCGGGTACCCGACCGCGCGGATCAACCGGTACCCGGGTTGTGAGTTCAATCTTTTTTCACAGCCTTAATTACCACACAGTCTTCATCTACAGACAGATACAAACAATACTGTTTGAATGAACCATATGTGCAAAATTAATAACACACCTGACTCTGGCAAGGTGATGTTCTCTGACAGGAAGCGGTTGCCATTGGCACGGGATCTATGGACACCCTGGTTAGCACGATTGTGCCACCAATTCGACCCTGGCTCCTCCTGAGCAGATTCATCTTGCCTTGGGAAGGTTCTTTGCTTTGCCCACTCACAAAACAAGAGCAGGCCTCGCCAGGCAATCCGGCAGATATGGTAAGAGATGGAGAAGACTCTGTTGGGAAATAATAAATAAAAACAAAGAATCTCAACAGTGATTTATTGTATTGCATTTTCGTCAGTTGAATTAACTTGTTGTCAAAATTTAAAAATTTTAATTCGATAGCATGGGATATTTATGATATTCAACATTGATTGGAAGTTGACAAAAATCCTGCACAAGACAAAATTTGGACGAGTACAATATTAAGAAATATGACATGCAAATAGAAACAGTATCAGAGGCGGCGATACCGGGAGGGTCGAGGGGGACAAGCCTCCCCACCTTTTACAGAGAGGGGACAAGTTACACGTGTGTCCCACCACATTTCCTACCCCTCTCATTGGGTGTCCCCCCCACCTATCAAACGAGATCACCGCCTCTAAACAGTATACATATTAAATCAGACAATAAGAACTGGAAAACACAAAGAACAAACATAAGAAAACCAAATATAAACAATTAAGGATTTTAAAATGAATGAGGACCATGATCAAGGACCATGAACACGACTGCCGAACAAACAGAAACAGTTTAAGTTGACAATAAGGACTTACTCATGAAATATAATTCCAATCACAAGCTTCAGCATGTTGAGAACAATGGGCAAGATCTCATAGAAAGCCCATACTGCAACAAAACAAAGCAGATGAAAACCTGATAATATTACAGTTAGAATGAAAATGATTCTTGTATAGAGCCAAGGCCAAACCATCAAGGCCTCAACATTTGGCCTTCATCACAAAATTTAAAAAATAGGACAAACTAACAATTCCTGTTTTGTGCTGAAATAAGAGTTTAAAAGAATGACTTTATATTCCAAAATGTTAAAAAAAAATGACAATAAAATATGATCTGGAAAGTTGGGAATCGCCTCAGAGTGATTTGTATCAAATAAGCAAAGAAATAATATTCTTTATTAGACTGCCACACAATGAACAACAGCTTACAAGAGGCATAAATAACAACATTCCCCACATAATAAAAGTTCTCTTGGCAAAGGTACCAACTCTATGTACAGGGTAATGTCATGTGGCCTGGATCATATATAGTATGGAGGTGACCTTATGGGGAGGGAGAAGGTTGCACAGGATGTGGCATGGGTCAAAAGAACTGAGCAGAAAAGGGCAAAGTCAGCTCTAAAGCAATGTTCCTCAAAAGAAGAAAAGTCAACAGGAAGGAAGCAAGAATGGGTCAATATTCTTAGGACACCATTAAAAGGCAAAATTTTGTGCTCCCTATACTGGCGAATCCCCACCAAACAGGGAAGGCATAGAGTAGTTTTGCAATGCCTAAGGGTAGTATATCAAACAACATCAAACAGTAGTTGACCATTAGCTATGAAACACTGTGAAATGCAAACTTTTAACATATGAACTATGAAGCTGTGAATGAAATTTTTGCTACCTGCAAAGCTGAAAATCTTTTCTTTGATGATTTTTAGTAGATATGAGGTACGTTTTGTTGAGTCATTGTCACTTCTTATGTCATGCTTCTCTCCAATAACTTCAGGGGTATTTACCACTTTTCTGAGAGCTGGTTGGTCATCTCCAACTCCTTCGCTACCGCGAGTTTCTCGCAGTCTCGCAGGTTCTTGTTCCTGTTCACTACTTCGGTCATTTCCGCCTCTTACCAAATCAGCATTTTTCTGCTTCCACAAGTCGGAGAGATCATTTTTTATGAACTGTGAACGATCTAACGTGTGGCTGGAGTGGCCCTGACCCTGTGATTTATTGTTGTTTAGAACACAGTTCTTTAAACCTGGGCTTGATGCTTTCTCATCTGACTTCTTCTGTGCCTCTGTACTGCTTGTGCTATCAGATGTTTTATTTGCAATTTTCTCTTCCATTCTCTTTGTCTCCTTGACCTTCGCACTATCAGGAGCTTTATTTGAAGTTGTCTCAGCTGATGCCTTCTGCGTTTCTGTGCCTCTTGCACAGTAAGATGTTCTATTTTCTTCTATCTTCTCTTTTGGCTGAGATGTCTTCTGCTGAGGTTTTGATGCTGTGGCAAAAATTCGTCTTGGATCAAAGAACGGCTTAGCTTCTTCCTGGGTCTTTCTTCGATCAAGGACTGGTTGGGTTTTCAAAGAAGAACTGAACGAAGCATCTCTTCTGTCCTCTTTTGTGTTGCTTTCATTGGACATGGTTGTCTGAACCTTAGATGTGCATGTTGAACCTCTGCTGAAGCTCTCGACAGAAATACCGGCACTGGTCAGCATCATGGTCACAGGTCGCAAAGTTTCAGACGAATTTCCAGCTGAACAATCACCACGTTCAATTGAACCCGGGTCAGTCTCCAATTGGCTTGTAGCAGGTGGACGAAAGACCGCAGTTGGTTCAAATGAAAACCCATTGGCCGAACCAGACGAAGGCACTTCCCGTGCAAAAATATGAGGCACCTTAGCTGAAATTTGAGGCTTATTATGTTCATCGCATGAAATCAAACGATGAACATCATTTACCAGTGAATCTTTGACAAGCATAGGAGCCCCTTCACTTGTTACAAAAGGCTGTGTAGTCCTCCCATTAACAAAATTATGCTTATCATGAGACCGTCTGTGCTCACTTTGATTAATATTCTGTCCATCGTTCTGATTGAATCGATGCAGTGGGTCAATCATGCTGAATGCTGACCAGTTAAAGTCAACTGTGTCAGCCATTTTGTTTTCAGGCTCACACTTTCTGCAATGACTGGAGGAAGGCAGGTAACTTTTAATAGCATGAGTTGCTCCTAATGGAAAATTAACTTGGGAGGTACGAACATCTTGCAGTGATTCAGCCGTCGGATCCCAATTTCTAGGCAAAAAGCCAGGCACAACCTGTGCGGCTGCTGCCATGTCATCACATATACCGCCCACAGGGAATGCCTGTGGGCCACTGGATTTGTCGTGAACATGGCCGAGTCTTACATCTTCCGATTCAACAAAGCTTCTTGGAAACACCTTTCCTACGTTCTCTCCGGAATGTGTTGCACAACCAGTAGGAAATGTTTCACTGTGGTTCAGATGACTTAGAATGGAACCAACTTCCACACTTTGCCCTCTAAAGACAAAGTCCATATCCGATAGTTGGCTGAAGTCTTGGTCCCCATCATAAATCCTTGCCATAGAAGATCTTGCATTTCTCAAAGTCTCGTATGATCGACTTCCACCTGGCAGTGTTCCATCACAAAACTCAAAGATACTGGAGTTAGGGCAGCTGGCCCTAATGCCATACAGTGACCCAGCACTCAGACCCTCTGCAGTCACTTCCACATTGGAAAATGTTCGACCACAGTTATCGCCAGACAATGCCATTGCTTCGATTCCTCAAAGACCTTTTTCATGCATTCATGCCAAAATAACAGCAGATAACAATGTCAGCCATCAGTTGGCCATTTTAAGTTGACTTCTGTGAGATCTGCAACCAGACACGATTTAAGTAACATTGCAATATACAATTTTTAGTCAGCAATGGTGACACTCATATTGGATTCATTCATTACGAGAATTTGTCCATAGCGCCTCTTCAAGGTGACTACTCAGAGGTGCTCCCAGCAAAGCCAAATAAAACAGTTTTAAGATGAGAGAGGAATGCTTGCAAAAGAATTCTAGGAAGGGAGCAGAGCGTCAAAGGGAGGCCATTCCAAACTGAGGGACCTACCACTGAGAAGGAAGGCACGGACGGTTCTGCCTAGTGGTGGTGCGAGCATGAGGAACACAGAGGAGACCCTGTTCAACCGATCGGAGGGAGCGCGTACCCCGAGCACTAAGGGTGGGGCTGAAAAGTTTTATCAGGCAGGCAGGAGCGAGGCCTAGCAGGCATCACCAGACTAGGGCAGCTATTCTATTTGTTGCCAGTGGAGGACGTCACACGTGACATGTAGCTGGAGATGTGCTCGAATAAGGGTATGTGACCAATGAGACAGGCTGCAGAGCGCAGGATGCGATTCAGGCAGTTAATTTGAGTGCCGGGAGGTCAGCATAGACAGAGCAGCAGTAGTCGAGTCTGGTGGTCACAAAAGAATGGACAAGGGTAGCAATAGCGGTAGGAGTAAGTGAGTGGCAGTGCATAGCTGGCATAGTTGGTAATGTACATAAACAACTAGCAAGCACGGCTAAGTGAGTGAATGTGGGAAGCGAAAGCGAACTCCTGGTCCAGAGTAACACCAAGGTCACGGACAGCAGAAGCGAAGACAAAATGGGGAAAGGCGGTAGCAAGATGGATGAATTGAGTTTTTAGGGAGTTTAGGCAGAGCTGGTTGGACGACATCAGGGCTCTCGACAGGCCCTAATGCTGCCATAGCCAAGATCATAGTCTGCTTTATACCCAATCTCACAGCTCATGTTCTCATAGTTCGGATAGATGCGCAGTATTAATGCCATGCAAGCGGCGAGAGCTTCAAAAATAATTTGTGCCGATGTTAACGGCCATTGTTGCCAAATGATTTTGAAAAACTGTTGGATTAAATCAGATATGCAACATCTCTAATTTTAGATTGATCACATGAACTACGATGTATGCAACAAGGTTAAGAGAGGATTCTAGCCACCAAAATACACGAGATACGCCTGTTATGCTGATGGCTCTCACATAATGGTGCAAAACTTTTACCAAACAGATATAACGAAATTGACAAAAAATAGTTAATGTGGTTTTAGTTAAAATAAACAACATCATGCATCATGTTCACAAATACTAAGTGTTAGCCTAAGGTTAATAAATGTAGTACTAGTTTAAGTGGCTTTAGAATTCGTCAGATATGCTCAAGCTTTAGATTTGCAACGTTTTTTAGATCCACCACCTCTGGATGTGCTATTCAAGCAGTGCTTATCAGTGGCTGATGTTCAACTTATTAAGTTAAATATATTTCTATTAATTGTTTATACAGAAATGAGCAAGAACAAACTGTTAACAGTATCAACTAGAGAGGAATAGAGTGTAATCTATTGTTTTATCTCCGATTATTCTATTGTTACTAAGTATTATTTCTGTGTACTGGTCGTTTTATAATGCATTGAACCTGACAGCATCGCAAGAGAAATCATTTGTTTTGTCACAACAAGGCAATTCAAAATGCTATTCAATTCAATAGGGAAACATTTAATTTTACCAAAATTAGCTTCCTTTCAGTCAGGTTTCTCATCCTAAAACTTTGCAACTGATCGTTTTAATATTTTACACACGAATATTCTGGTGAATAAGAATTACACAAGTTAATGTTGAAAAAATGTGTGCTATGAAATGATAGGATCATAGGACCTATGCTATAATAGGTGAATAAGCGGAACGGTTCAACGATAGATTACCAAATGTAGATTGCTGCACAGACTATAAAAATCACATAATAAAAAGTTTGTGTTATGTAATATTACAACACTTCAATTCGTCTCTGACGCAAGAATTTGTCATTCTATGTCTTGCCCATACTGCCGTAAGATGTTAAAATCTATCTTCATTTTCCTAGCTTGTAATGTTGTGCATTTGCGTAAAAACGAGTTTCTGACAGTCAGAACATTTTACAGAAAACTTGCTGTATATTAATGGTATGTCCATTAAAATTACAACGAAGGAAATTTGCCGCTAAGCATTTCCAATACGCGCAACACAGCATTGAACACTTCCGCGCATCTTTCCCGATGTTGCAGGACACTACCAAACCCGAACACAAATCTACGTATCACAATAAGTATTAATATGTTGCACAACTGTTAAGATTAAACAGTTAATGTTTATATTTACAGTAAACTGTGTTACAGCATGTGCTTAATCCTTAAATTAATCAAGAACGTTGTAAAGAATTATGCTCGGTTTCGCTTCCTTCATTAAGGAGATATATGTGTTTCATGCTTTTCATTTAGCGCCTTACTTTATAACGCATTATAATTTTATTATCCCCACTTCCTTAAAACGCCAGTCTCTCAAAACCACGCAGTTTAACTTGTTAGACATTGTTCGGATTGAAAAATAGCCAATCGACTGTAATATGGATTCGGGCCTTACCTTGTAGACACAGTAATATTTTAGGCTACCTCATTAGGCCTATAGCACTGGCATAGGCAACAAGCTATAATTATATAGAGGCCCTATCAACAGTCTACGCTCTACAGCTATGCGACCAACCAAGTGGGGTTGAAGTGGCTGAACATTCAGGTAGGGACTAGTTCTGTTAAGTCGGTAGCCTGTAGGGGCTAATGGCAAGCGCCGATCCCGCTACCGTTCAAAGCGAGCCGTAGTAAAATCAGGGATGTGGTCTCGAGACCGCGGTCTTGGTCTCGATTCTCGAGATTGTCTCGAGACCGGAAAACCCCGGTCTTAGTCTTGGTCTCGAATGCATCGGTCTTGGTCTTGAATTGAATGCATCGGTCTTGGTCTTGGTCTCGGACCATCGGTCTTGGTCTCGGTTCATCATCCATGCTTTCATTGTAGTACGGCTTGATTGCTGTTTAACCTTCTATTCAGGTTGTCTTGTCTTGAACGTGTAAGCCGTGTAAGGTCTACGTAGGCCTACTGCGAGCTACAGCGCGCCTTAATTATTTGCCAAACACCAAATATGATCATATGTCACCCGATATATGTTGAACGTTCTGCATTGGCTTTTCCTGTCAGACAGCGTATTGAGTAGTCATAGAATATATATATATAAATATATATAAATATATATAAATATAAATATATAAATATAAATATATAAATATAAATATATAAATATAAATATATAAATATAAATATATAAATATAAATATATAAATATAAATATATAAATATAAATATATAAATATAAATATATAAATATAAATATATAAATATAAATATAAATATAAATATATATATATAAATATAAATATATATATATGTGAGTTCGATGGATGCAGAGGTGACGATCCGGGGAGGGTCGAGAAGGACAAGTCCTTCCCACCTTTTAAAAAGAGGGGGCACGTTATACGTTTGCCCCCATTTTCTACCCAGCTCATCGGGTGTTCCCCCACCTGTCAAGCGAGATCGTAGTCACTGGTTGAATGGACCGGATATTTGGTATCGCGTCAATTGATCCTCTGTCATCTGATTCCCCGTCAATTGGTCCCCTAGTCAATTGATCCCTTCGTCAATTCATCCCCTCAAATCTCTAGGCTGCGCGTCACAGACTTATAGCTGAGACTGTTAGTAAACAAAAGATTGCTTTTACAGACTTGCAAACTAGCAAATTAATGGCCAGACTTCGTGTTAATCCGCGCTGTGACCGGTTACGGCCATTCAGAGGTTTTTTTATATCTCGGAGCATTTTTTAGGATTTCAGCGCGACATGCAGAGACAGAAGACCACATTTCTACACGGACCATACGGCAACGAAACTTCGCTTGAGGCTCGAGCGTGTCAATCGCGAGTGTAAATTAACCGCTTACGGCCGCTCGGAAATTAATCTCTGAGCAATGGCTCATTTATCCCATGCATAGGCGCTTATGCTTAGGACCTTATGTTGATAAACTAATCATATCATCAGTGATTAAAGTGGTTTGGGTGAGCAGTCGGAACTCCAAAATTCGAGTTGACTAGATAGGATCCAGGACCATCAATGTCTACAGTCTACCCTATAACCAGGCCTTATGCAAATTAATAATTTACAATGATTTTTTAACATGTGTCATCTTTCTTTCCCTAAAAAAATATGAAAACTGCAGATTTTTTAAATAAATAGATATACATGTAAACAGCCTAATGTCTATAATGTGTCGAGTTCAAACTCAAAGAGCAAGGGTTCGGATATCACATACAGTTAGGCTTATATTGAGATACTGTAGTTAGCCTACATGAGCCTAACAAAAGAGAAACGCTTAAAGAAATTCTATTCAGTCTATGATATTGTCTACACGTGAAAAACTCAATAGACAGATGTAACCTGAGTGATGTGCAGAATTAATAGGGCCTATATTCATTTTACTGAACCCCTTTCACACTCACCGTGCTTAGCCTACTGGTTTATTCGATTCAGCAACTCTTGGAAATGATCAGAAACCCTGCCACCTCTACTATCTTAATAATCTCGATAATCTTGCTCCACAGCAGTATATTGACGTAGGAACTTGCCACGTAAATGGACAAGTTATCTCTCACCCCCTCAGGGTCGAAATCATTTGGCCAAGCATTGGGATCAAGAGATCTTACAATAGAAATACACAGATCCTTCTCCGAATCTGCCAACAGTTTCATTGTCATGCCGTATGCCAATGCTTTCGTAAAACTGGCCTCGATAAATTTCCCTCTATTTCCCACTGCAAGTAGCAAACGATACACCCTTGAAAGCTCTTGCATCTGCAGCCTGACCAGCTTCAGCATAGTACTGTCCACTCAGTCATTTTTAGCTGCAATGCCTTCGTCTTGTCAGGAGTAGATGCTCAACAGGAAGAGTGATATAAACTATATGCAATGCTAAGGACAAATCGGCCAACTCTTCCAGGGCATCATACACGAGTTCAAAATTCTTTGTGAAAACAGGGTTAGCCAATTTCATGACCGTTCCCAACAATTTCTGCTGCTCTAAATCAGCTCTCCTGCTACTCGGTGATCAATTGCTGAAATAATTTGTGCAAACACAATGTAGGATTGGTGACCGGACAATTCGGCACGGACAATTCGGCGCGCGGACAATTCGGCGACGGACAATTCGGCGCCGGATGAGATTTTTCGTATATTTAGACCAGATATCGGTATGTAGTAACTGACATTTTAAAAATCTTCAGAATGGAGCGAAATAGTATTCAACATATTATCGAGCACTACCCTCACAATTTTTCTCCACCTCCCTCTCATTCATTTCTCACCTGCCCATCCTCTCCGATTTCAACACTTCGTCCCATTTCCATGCTCCTTGCTTATTACTCCCATCATCTTGATCGAGGTTATTGAACACTGAACAGTGAACAAGTAACTCATGGTAGTGATGGGTTTTCACGATCATCGGCGTAATCACATTATTCATCGAAAAAGGGTTGAGACTTAGGACCATAGACAACGGTCGCGATAGATAAGCGTGGATAGTAAAATTTTAGGAAGAAGTGAACGAGAGCCAAATCTGTTTCTGTTCCGATGAGTCTTGTCAGTCAGAAGTGAACATGGACTTACCGTCCTCTGGCGAATGAACTGGTAAACTAAGGGGACCAGCCGACGGGTGTCGGAAGATCAACTGATTAATGATCATTTGCAAGAAAACGACATAAAGTACCAATAATATGCAATATAATATGGAACGTAGCGGCTGCTAAGCTATCCTGTAATCGTTATAGTAAACTCGAGACTTCTACAGCGCCCACAAATCCGTCGCGGGAACCAGCTTATTCACAGGCGCTTAATCATAAAAAAATCGCCAAGAAGAGGTCAAAATCCAGAGAGCCAGTCAGGCATTCAAACGGTTGCAGGAGTGAATGGTGTTTGGAGTTGAAAGAGCGAGGGAGGAAAGTGCGAAGGAATCGATATAGGTGTTCGTTTGAAGGAGAAGGGACAACAGTGGCTATGGGACGATTTTGCAAATCGAATGATGGTGTGACTGAAGGGGAGCAGTCGTGGGGGCGGAAGAAAAACGGGTTGAACGATGGGGTTGAATCGTTAACAATTGACGGAGATACGGGAGCTGTGAGGATTTTAGTGTGCTGCAGGGGAGTGTTATGTTTTTGTATTTAATTCTTTTAGATATTCTGAGTCAGTGGAGTGATTTGAGGGCAGGAGTGATATGGTGGTGCTTTGTGGGGAGGGAGGGAGAGGGGGGGTTAGGTGACAGCACGAGTAAGAACATTTTGTGTTGAAGTATAATAAACATGTGTTGGGCTCTCTTGTGTTGTGCTGTCATGTATCGTGCTATCATGTGTTGTGCTGTCATGTGTTAGAAACTTATAATAGGACATAGATGCAGCATAATTTTTGGTAACAATCTAACAGTATTGCATAGCATATCACATAGTATATCTGCTATGCTATGCAATGCGATACAATGCTATAATTATTATGTTATTTTACCAATATTTTTATAATATTTTTATCCTATGTTATGTAGTGTTAGCTTCTACTCAGAAGCTCTCCAAGTTCACCCACCCTCGGTCATACAGACGAGAGAAGAATAGCCAGATTGACCTATAGGTGTGAGACGCAGTGCCACTGGAAGGCCATTCCAGGTCACGGAAACAGCCAAAGAGAAAGAACGACGCTGTTGGATAGCAATCCGCGTACGGGGGACAAGTAACTCCGCTTGCGCAGCAGAGCGCAACGAGCCACGACGCCGAGCAGGAAAAGTGGGACAACAAAGTTCTAGCATCCGGAGGGGGCGCCAGGCATTCAATGCAGCGTCGGGAAAGCGCAGGGACTCGGCAGGCAATGGTGTTGACCATCACGTAGACCTACTACATGTAGCACCAAGTTATCGTCTGCAAGACTTCGCAGTAATTTGTAAAGAAATTGCCCCAAATAACGGAAATTCAATGGCATTTGGAAAAATTCACGGCATAATAGCGAAAATCACGGAATCTGCGGACTTTCTACAGTCTTTCATTATTGCCTTCAAGCTTTGCATATAAAGAACTCCACTACAAATTCTCCGTCTCGATGTATATGTATTATATATATATACATTATATATATATAATGTATATAATTTGTGTGGAGTTCTTTATAGGCAAAGCTTCAGAGACAATAACAATATATATATGTATATATATATAAATTTAGTTGGTCAATGCCCGAACATACGGCGGGTAACAATGATGTATTATCAGCAGTGAGCGTCGCTCGTCCAAAACGGTGTGCTTGACACCGTAGAGCCCCTTGCGAGATGGAAATGGAGTTCAGAGTCGACCATGGCAAATGAATCACGGCTCGAACCGTCGAGAAACTTAGCTCAAGATCCATCGGACTTGCCCTCGATAAACAGACGTAATAATTGAACTGCAGGTTTCTAAACGCGTGCAATAAAAACCCCTTTATGTATAGGAGCCTACGCCCGTCTAGATTGCGTGTCGTACACACGAGTCCACACAATAATTATTATTAGGGGTCGTAATGGCAGACGATTTATTCTCGGTCCTCATGACCCGCGGGTCTAAAGAGCAGACGATCCAAATGATTGATGACGACACGACGACACAGGATATGACGTATACGGCCGCGTGCCTCTTGTGTGTGTGTATGATCAAATTGTTGTCAAATCAGACCTACCACGACGGACAGATACATGCTTCGTGGTCATGTAAGCTTATGCGTGTAACAAGCATAAAATGGAGGTCCTTCGATCTTGCGAGGCAACGCCGGAAATCGCTTGATCCTGTTTCACTGATACTGTCTATTACAGCAAGATGTCACTGTCTGAAACAGGTTTATTATACTGGGTATTTAGTTATCTTTACTAAGACATCACACGCAGTAATAGAACCGATGTATACATGCAGGATTTGTTTTATGGGCAAGAGGTGTCCATAAATGAAGTCACGCAATTTTTGGACGATTTCTGCCCCCCCCTCGTCACACGTCGTCACAAAAGTCATGAACCCTCAAATATGACGTCATAAAGCTCTTCCCCAAAACACAGATGCCCAGAATGTTAAATGCAAATAATTTTCTTGTAATTATCAATAAAGTATTTATAACTGTAAAAATGCTTATAAATATAGTTATAGTCAAACGAAGAATTACGGAAAAGTATAATTATTACTCTCAATACGCATTTCACAAGATGAAAAGCTCTGGTAGAATTATTACATTTATAAAAAAAAATAATAACAATTAATAACTTGAAACAATCAAAATTTTATGCTACTCCAATCTCACACGGAAAAGCAAAATGTTCCTTCATTGGAGTAAATAGGCAGAGCCTGATTCTCATCATCCTGCTCAATAGATATTCTTTTCAGATCCAGCTTTTCTTCGCCTATCTAATCTACACTCTCTCCAATCTCTTCGTTTGCGCTTAAAACTTGAAATAATTGATTCATGCTTGTTATGTCTGATAGAATGGCTGCCTCACTTCCAGAACTCAAAAATTGACAGCGAGCGTAAAAGTAAACCATCCAAAACTTAAGAATACAATAATCATAACTAGTGTGGTTAAATTGCGGTAACAATTACTGCTAATTAAGGGGAACTTTTTTAATTGAGTGAACATTTTTAATAAAATTACGCATTGTGACGTTTGATGTGATGATATGACGCCACATTTCGTCCATCCCCTCCCTCTAGCCACACATCGTCACACATGTGTGACCCCTCCCCTAGGCGGGTGACGTCATTCATGGACGGCCCCAACGTGTAGGCCTACAAATTCTAGGTTCCTTACTAATATTCGTGTAATTTAAAATTCTCTAATAAAACTCATCGTTAACTAAGAAGCAAAAAATGTTCATAAATATTTTGCATCTGAACAACTTCGCTTTCAAAAATTTATAAGTAATCTCACTTTTTCATACGTGAATGTACACAGGAGACCGATAATTTAATTAAACGAGTCTCACGTCCTCAAAGGTCTAAAAAGGAGGAGCTTCACATCTTCAAGTGCATGATAATGATTATTTTTTCTATTTAAGACTTCTTAGTTGTCAATTAATAAGATTTACTAATCCCGTCGTCGTCGTCATCATTATCATCAGCATCAGCAGCAGCGTCGTTACCATCATTTTAAACATGCTTGTCTGCAGGCAATTGCAGACACTAGTTTGTCTAATGAACTAAAACTCCAGCAACAGTACACAATGATATTGCAGGATGATGGTAATAATGCCATGGTCGATAACGTATTCGTAGAGCAATAAAGTGGATCTAAACAATGTATGTTCCGATCAACAACTGTGTTCTAGTAGGCCTACATCAGATAAAAAAGTAAAGTACTAGTCACAAACAGTTCAGTAAACCATTACGGTCTGTCTATTTAGCCGTAGACCTACATGCTTTCTGGTTACACACTTTGAAGTGCACTTAGTGCGTCCGCTGTCCGGCCTCCCTAATTAGAATACACGACGAGCCAATCATATCCTCCGACTTTGATTGGAAAATTCTAACAGGCTACAACGAAAGGAAATATTCGGAAAACTTATGATGAAATCTTATAGGCCACTTATAGTCTACACGTGAACGCATTTCATTGTTCGCTGAAACAATCAGTAGCCTAGTATTCTTAGGCTTTACCAATGAACGCTAAACATCCTGGTCAACCTTTAGTCAAAAAAAGTTTGTAAGTAAAATATTAAAGATTAAATATGTTGATCACTTTTAGGTCCACATATAAAATAGTTAAAATTTGATGTCACCAGCGTTTCAGTCCTCTAACATGATTCGGCAAAAACTTTATAGACCTAATAGGCCTAGGGCCTATGTCTCATTTTCGGAATCAATACAATGTACTATAATTCAGCATCACCGTTTCAGACATTGGGTCTATATGAGAAAAATGCAGCAATAGGTCCTACTATTTCACGCACAATTCTATGTTTTTTTATTAACAATGCAGTGTATTAACATTATAATGAAGAAACACGTAAATACATGATCAAATGAACCAAAATTAAATTTGAAGATTACGTCATTATTATGCCGATGTATTCACGGATGAATCGTTTGATGATTTGGTATTGGACTCGGATTTTGGCACAGCTGATAGTGACGTCACGCGTGCTATTCTGCTCAGCTGCGTCATTTCCGGTTTATTCGAGCAGTTGTGATTTCTGTCAGCCGTGACGTCATCTGTTGTTACTCGGGGGACAAGGACCACGTCAGGCCCTTTCGAAGAATCCGATGCAATCTTGTCTATTTCGGCTGTAATCGGCTGTGCCCGGTCTTTCCCGCCTGGACTGCAGTTTGATTTCATTGTTCTAAAGGTCACCAGCCCAGCATTTGGCCCAGACTCACCGGTCACGGGACTTCCGCCAACGATTTGCAGGTCTTTATGGTCGACGTACACAGTCGGCCGCCATAGTGATGACACAATTTCCGGTGACGTATGTGTCCAGCATGAAGACGACCCCGCCACCTGGTGTTCGGTGGGACAGTAAGATCCGGCGATTGGGACGAGGTCAGTGGCAAGTGGGGTCACAGCGTGACCGCGATCTTTAAATGAGGTGGACGTGTGGTCTCGGTTGGTTAACGGGGTCACGGTGTGACCGTATGTGGCATCGGCGCGGTAGTGACACTGAAGAAAGAAGCGGGCAGGATATGGAGAGACGCAAGTGGGAGGTGGTGAAGGAACTTCCGTTGACGTTCGAACACCGGATGTGACGTCATCATCGACACAGATTGACTCCATCTTCAAATCTCCCTCCCTCCTGTAATGATCGGTTTAACATCAACAGCAACTAAACTATATCTCTAGACCTAAACTCAAATAAGAAATATGAACTTCTTCTATAGTAAACAATTGCTCATCGCAATTTGGTTTACATATATAATTACATGAGTTTTAAATAGAACTGCATGTGTATCCAGCAAAAGCTTGACATGACTGATAAAAGTGCATAAATGGCAGCTATAATAATATCATATGGCGTTTTCTGTGTAACGTTGCATATGTCTGACGTAATCGTCGTCAATAATTGAAGCATATTATCCGAAGATGGCTTAGACGTTGTACCAAGGTAGCTGCTCATTCTGGCCAATCATTGGAGATAGAGAAACCGAGACAGGCAGAGAGAGAGAGAGAGAGAGAGAGAGAGACAGACAGACAGACAGACGGACAAACAGACAGATAGATAGACAGAGAGAGACAGAGAGTGATAGAGAGAGATAGAGAGAGATAGAAAGAAGGAGAAAGAAACTGAGAGGGGGAAATAGAGGATAAGAGAAGAGAGTAAGAGAGAGGGAGAGAAGCCGATTCCGAGATCACGTTCACAATTGGCTTCGTCCGAGTAGCAAAAGAAGGACTAATTACGCCCGTCTCTAATTATAGCTAACTAAGCTTATAAGTTGGTTGCATATGTGAATATACGAGTGTGCTGTGAACACTCCTTGATCGTTTAACGGTACAACACATAAACAGACAAACACACAAACAGACAGAAGATCATGTGTGTGTGTGTGTGTGTGCGTGTGTGCGTGTGGTTGCATGCGTGCATGCGTGTGTGTGTGTGTGCGTGTGTGTGTGTGTGTGCGTGTGTGTGTGTGTGTGTGCGTGTGTGTGTGTGTGTGCGTGCGTGTGTGCATCACTGACCTCTGGCGATGAACAAAGACGAATGTAAGCATTGCAAATCCGACGATGAATCCAAGGACGATTCCAGAAGAGACGGCAACCACCAATCCTACGACGAACACAAACACACATCCACAGTAGGTCTTTACTTATCATCGCCATGATACCTATCATGTCCATTAACCAAAGCCGATCTAACAGTATTATATCTATGCTATTACTTACAGGTATCATATTTATAAAATGATATTGCAAGTCAAGTATATGCGGTATCACGATATCTACCGCATCTGCGATGTATATATGCTGTTGTTATAATTCTCTAAGTTGCGCTACATTAATCTTACAGTAGCGATGGTGATGGTGATGGCGATGATGATGATTAAAGATGACCAAAAGCAACAACAACAGCAATGAAAATCATGATAATAATGATGATAAAGATAAAATGAGATTTGTCGACTTGGCCGGAGCTGCGTTATAAAGGTCTCAGAGGTTCAAAGTCAGCATCCATGTACATGATGGGTGCCCTTCTCAAGGTCAATGGTTCGCATGGGCCAATCATCCGTCGTCGCTCTGTTGTGATTGGAGCGGGTTTTCCAGCGGTCAAAGACTGCAGAACGGATGGGAAAATACCGTGACGGCCTAACTCTCATTCCACGGTTCTGATAATATGTGATATTCAGCTGGTCGTCACATCCTATACGTTCCAACCACATCGACCACAGCTGCTGCCGACTCGGCCTAATTGGCAGCAGATGGGAAGAGTAGGACACTCACACGAACCTATGACTTCATCTAGTTGCTGTTGAGACTCTCTGTTCAATTATATCAACAGTGGCCGACTTTTAATTACAGAATTAGAGAGGAGACGCGTGCGCGCTGTCTTTCTCGAATAAGCGTTTAGCGTATATGCTTATAAGCGAGGAAAGCCTCGATCGCAAATTTGTCATTTCACGGCTTAATGAGATCTCTGTGATGTTTGTGGCCGTTAGTGAACATCGAAATTACGATTTTAAGCTTAGTTTGACTGTTTTTAAGCTGAAAATACATTTTTTGGTTAGTTCACCTCAAAGCTTTCAACGATGATTTCGGTATAAAAGTACCCGCCCCATATAGATTCGGAAAATCTTAGAGCTGATTTTATGAAGGTGACAGACGTCCATGAAGCAAGAGCTGGAGAGATGGATGATACGATCGGAGAAGTTGATGGATGCGGACACTCACACCCATAGGAATTGTACATCCACGGACGGATAAATTATGCAATAATATTATAGGCTACACTACAGGTTTCGGTGGAAGTAGAGTCCATGTTGGTGCAGATTAAGGAGTTTAGATGAGGCAAATAGAGTAGGTTTGGCTAATTAGATAGCAGTAGATAATTAGCATACAGTATATACTCCTATACTCAAAATATATATTATGTGAGAACGAGATGAATGGCTAAATGTCGTTGGCATAATTGCACAGGAACAGGTCAATTGAAGATTCTTATTGAAAGAGCTGAGTCTGAGAGTGGCATGTGAGGAATAGACAAAGGAGTCTAAAGAACGGAGCCTTTTGGAACTCTGCAAATGACAGATGACAGGGACAATGATGCGAAGAAGCTTTTGCCGTAAAAGAAAGCGAGGATACATTATGGGACCGAATCCAGAGAACATATAGAGTCAGTAAAGTTGAAACGATGTTATAGTCCGTAACATCAAATGCTGCTAAAATTGGTTGGGCGCATCTGATTGAGTAGTATTTCTACAGGCGCTTCAAAAACCCACATATAGTCATATAGTCAAGAAATAGAAGCATGGTCCGTACACAGGAACCGTAACTATTTATCTATTAAAACGGGAGACGTTTCCCAGGGACCCCATTGAATAGCTTTACTGAGATGAGATGAGGGTCGAGTCGCTAAGGAAAATCGTGTATAGGCCTATTAACTTTAGTTCCTATATTCGTGACTTCAGATTCACTCGCGTCAGCTGCAAAACTACGGCAAAGCAAATCTATACACAACGCGTCACAAAACAGTTCTATAGCAACATGCACACAATTTATCATTGTCATCGAACAGAATGCGCAAAGGATTGCACACAGGCGTCATGAAAGAAACACAAAGAAAGGGTCATGCACAAAAAGCCCGCTGATCTTAGAGGGAAAGACGTAGATAGAGATAGAAAGGCGGACAGAGAGATTGATAGGCATACAGATAGACAGAAAGAGACAGGTGAGAGAGAGAGAGAGAGAGAGAGAGAGAGAGAGAGAGAGAGAGAGAGAGAGAGAGAGAGAGAGAGAGAGAGAGAGAGAGAGAGCAAGAGATACAAAGACATGCAGCAGCAGGCATCGTGGTATCGAGACACATCGGAGAGTTGGAAGGAAAGGCTGACAGACAATTAGACGAACAGTCAGCAAATGGAGCCAGGCACACAGACAGACAGAGAGGAGGAGAGAAACTGAAAACCAGACAGACAGAGACATCAAGTGAAACGGAAAGAGACATTCTATAGAGTGACCGTCCAATGAGCATCGTGATGATGGATGACTTTTCTCAGCCATGATAATGACAGCAGCAGCAGCAGCAGATTCCTGAGCATCCTATCCAAAATCCTCATCCTTGCATCACCATTTCGATCTCCTCGATCACAGGCGACGCAAAATATATGTATGCACGCGAATATATAATCATACATGCATTCTCATAATACGTACAGATATCCATAGATATATATGTGTGTGCGTAGGTGTGTATACATTATATATATATATATATATATATATATATATATATATATATATATATATATATATATGCCTATACATTAGATGGCAGAGGATGGGGAGGTGCAGCATGCTAACGACGAAGCCATCCGTCATTTTATCAAACAACTCTAAAAAGAGCCCAACGTCTCGCTCACTGTCATGATATGGCGGCGGAGAGCGAGACGACGACGAGAGAGAAAGAGAGAGAGAGACACACACAGACAGACGGACAGACAGAGACAGAGACAGACAGAGAGTACGAGACAGATTGAGAAAATGAGAAGCCCATCTAGAACATATTGAAAAAATCTCCTCTTGCCCACGTAATTATATGTATACATACACATATTTTATATATATATATTCCTATATACAGTGTGCGCCATTAAAAATTAACCCCTGAGGTTTTGGCTAATATTTCGGCCAAAGGTAGAGATTAGTAAATGAAATATTACAGGCGCTACGCCAATTCATATTTACATACAATAGCCAAAATTTACTGAAGTATTTCAAACAGAACAAAAGTTATATATCACTTTAATGAATCCAGTTTTTTGACGGTCAGGAAAAAGTAACAAAAACGACATTACTAAGTCATTTCAATTCTCTCATCCTTTTTGGCTTTGGTCGCAGAATGTGATATTTCTCGAGCATAGCTCCCCACACGTTTGGGGCCATTGGTCCTTCTCAATGAAACCAGGGCAATAATATTGACCTTGAACCAATCTTGCGTTGAGGCGAGCAGTATGCGCTGGTGCCTCGTCTTGCTGAAAGATGAATCCATGCAGCTGGCAGCAGATGCTTGCAATCTGATATTAATAATTATTGTGGAGGCAGCTACCAACGTAATACACAGCATCCATTTTGACTTTTGTCACCAAAACAAACACCAGCCAATACCACAGCACGTGTAGCGCACTTCTCGCGTTCAACAATCGGTCGACCAGGTTTGACATCGGATTTCTTGCCGCTGGACCAAACACGATTGTTTTGGTTGCTGGTTGGTGTATGGAGGTAGAAGTTCTTCTCATCCGCGAGGAACGCACGCTTCGTCTCGCAAACATCCAGCCGAAATAGCAGTGCTGAGGAGCGTTCAAATTTCGGTGATGATAATATGCCCAGCAACACGACGGAATGTGATGTTTATTTGCCAAGTTGATCGACTGCTCGCTAAATGACGTCAAAGTGATGATCATAAACAATTGTTCCCCGTTTCTCTTCTCAATAATAACGATAATCTTGAAGTTTGCGTTACAGCAATAACTTAAGAAGTGACTTCATAAAATCGTTTTTGTCGCTTTTTTCTGGGTTGAATGCTTTTTGACCATCAAAAACCCGAGGTTTGACTCATTAAAAGTGACATAACTTTTGCTCTGCTCAAAATATTTCATTCAATTTGGGCCATTATATGCAAATATGAATTAGTTTTGCGCCTGTAAAATTTCGTTTACTAATCTCTACGTTTGGCCAAAATATTAAATTAAACCTTAGGGGCTACTTTTTAATGGCTCACCCTATATATATATATATATATATATATATATATATATATATATATATATATTTACGTGGATAAGCGCACCATGCAGTTCTGATACACGCGTACATTTCGAGCATTCCCGTGGATTTCAATATGCCATATATGATCCTACAACATCTGTCTTAATATGATTCCGTCCATCACTCTATATATCTTTCATATATCAATAGATACAAGCTATGTAATTTGCATATATTATATATATATATATGCCATGTGCATCTACATAATAGTTTCTAGTAAGTAAAAAATGTAGCAATGCTAAATGGAATTGTCAGAAATGCATTTTCATGGACATAAACTTATTGCAAATATATTTATAAACTTATCTTGTGTATGTTGCATCATAAAGACGCATGTAAGTTGGCTATACAACAGTCCGATAAATATATATATATACACACATATATATATAATATATATAGAAAGAGAAAAAGTAAGAAAGAGAAAGAGAGAGAGAGAGAGAAAGAGAGAGACAGAGAGAGGGAGAGGGAGAAAGAAAGAGAGAGATAGAGAAAAAGAGAGAGAGAGAGAAAGAGAGAAAAGAGTGAGTGACAGAGAGACTTGCCAAATGGAATTCTCGAATCATCTGTAGTGATTTTCTCCTCTTGTCCGTTGACGACAAAAACTGAATAACAGGAAATAAACGAGATGTAATAACAATTCTAACAATGGGATAAAATTGTCATCGTATATGATGCTCATACATTTATGGACTGAACACTGCCGACTTTCAGCATATATATTATAAATTATTATTATTTTATTGTAATAGCGGAATATATACATATATATTAATAAATAATATTATAACAATGGATATATATAAATGCATATATATAGCTATTATTCATTGCCATGCAAAAGCGCTACACCGATATCACAATTCAATATCTGTTTTGTGAATATGCTTTTCTGTTCCGAAACATAAAAAGCACGTGTTTTGTTGCATTTGTTTGCCATATTTAAAAGGTGAATGGGTGACTGTCCAACAGGCCGACTATAGGCCTACGCAGTCCATCAGCATACGCAGACGGCGGGCGTCAGTCAGTCTGCAGGGTGTTGCTTAACCATCGGGTGATTAGCAAAGCGCAAAACTAATAAAAACGTGCTAAGCATTATTCATTTTACACCGACACCGATTATTATTTGTTCCGATTCCGATTATTTTAATAATAAAATAATAATAATTTTAATAATCGGTCAGATTATCATGAGCATGGCCGACAAATCGGTGCAGCTCTGCCATAGACATTTTGGTTGCGTGCATATGATTAATGTGCAATCTAAGGATTCTAAGTACTAACATACTCGTGTAATTGTACTTGTTATTTGACAGTTATGTAGCGCCATTTCTAGAATATTTAACTCCGCCACAGATCTCTGAGCCGGTCCTATAAGCTTATATAAAGGAGGAAGGTCTGCCAGGTGGGTGTCGATGGCAGTAAAACACAAGACGAATGAAATTTGATGTCAGGGAATCAAGATACATACAAATACCGGCTCTGACGTCGAACATGGTATAAACAAGGTCTACGATACCAATCGAGCGATCGGGACTGAAAAGTTAGTAACCGAAAGAAAAAGAAACGCGAAACTTGCAATGAGCACAAGAATGAACGAAACAATGAAACTTGATGTAACGCCTCTTCGATGAGTCTTCTGATGATAAGCCTATAGCTTGGCCCAGAGACGGTCGATATCTATGCCATGCATCTGTCAGCTGTTGACAGGACTCCGTTGGTTGGTTCTACGCTTACTGTGCATTGTTTTGCAACTGTTCTAACAGTCGTTGAAATAAAATTTTAGCATCATGATGTACGCCAGCGTAGCGCATAGAGCGCCTCTGAGTAGGTTTCTTGAAGAGTCGCTATATCAAGTTTCATTGATTCATTTTAATCATGCTGGGAATTTCGGAGATGCGTTGGACTCAGGCTGGGGTGATTCGAGGGGAAAGAGTCCTCTGGTCCGGAGACAAGAAGGAGATGGAACAAGTCTCCAAGAGTTAAGTCACATTGCAGAGAGGTGCATGCGGAGAGATAGGGTCAGAAAGGCATCAGACTCTTACGGGCGATGAGAACGTGGTTGTTGATTGATCAATTGGTTTCAACAATGAGCTAACCATGCAAGGCAGTGGAGCCCCCGATTCGAACGAGGGAAACTGTAAAGTCCTGAATGCTTGCGGTGTAAAGTAATAATTAATTTGAAAGAAGTCGACTCTACTTGGATTTTCCGGAGCTAAGATAGTAATTAGTATTTGTATATACAAATTAAATATTGATCCATATATATATATATATGACATAATAGTCAACACTAGCAGGACCGTAAATCCTTGTCTATACAAATGGGTGAAGGAAACTGTCCCCTGGGAGCGTGTACAATTCCCTTAAAGACCCAAATAAACAGCAGCGCGTATACGAATAGCAACTATTTCATCTATGTCTTGAACAAAAATAATATTCGAAACTTTCTCTATTGCAGGCTTCTTACTAATGCTTGCAGTTATCTGCAAAAGACGTTTACATAAATGTAAGCGTTAAAATGTTTTTTATTTGCTCACGCTGCTGCAAATAGGTTTAGGCTGCAAAGATATTTTATGACAAAGCCTAGAAGAATTTGATGGGAGGGAATTCCTTCACATTCCCTTCTAAAGCTTAAAAGTGCCATGGGGAGGAGATCCTCATCCCTACATTCCCAGGATATAGAGACTTGTTACATTAGCATAGCAGAGCATATGCCGTGCATACGTTATGATACCTTCTGTGCAGTTGCTGATGATTCCACTCCAGGTCTTGTCCTTGCAGGTCAGGTACCAGGTCTCGTGGGTGTGGTTGCAGCGGACTATCGTCCTCTGGTCGTCGACCCTTTCCACCCATGCACCCACTGGCGTCGGATAGTCAGCGCAACCAGTCGCTACAAACACACGCCCACACACATGGCATACAACACAGTCACAGACTATATACAGGGACAATAATGTCTGCCATTAATAACGGGCATCTCAGATGACTCGTAGAAACCAGTTGCATACATGCGCACTCATTGACACCTTATATAGCACCTTTGGATATCACAAAAGGCCTCAAAAGGATGGTCAATGCGACTATGCTAGTCTAAGTCAATGATGTCAAAATCGGGAATTGTCCTCTCTCGTTTCCTTTCTGATCGTCTGCACTCCTCCAAAGAAGTATTAATTAAGGCCGAAATAATTGTAATATTATAGTCTCTCTCTGTCTCTCTCTCTTTCTTTCTTTCTTTCTCTTTCTTTCTCTCTCTCTCTGTTTTTGTCTCTCTCTCTCTTTCTCTGTCTGTCTCTGTCTGTCTTTCTGTCTTTCTCTCCTTCTCAGTCTCTCTCTCCTTCTTTCTCTCACTCTTTTCTCTCTTTCTCTCACTCTCTCCCTCTCTCTTTCTCTCTCTTTCTTTCTCTCTCTCTTTCTCTCTCTCTCTCTCTTTCTCTCTCTATCTCTCTTTCTTTCTTTCTCTCTCTCTCTCTCTCTCTCTCCCTCTCTCTCTCTCTCTCTCTCTCTCTCTCTCTCTCTCTCTCTCTCTCTCTCTCTCAGATTCTGTAGGGTTGATGAGTTCTACGTTTTAGATAATTATAATCCCATTATTTATTATGCACGTTACAGAGCCATTGAGCTACTGTTTAGTCTTCTGTCAAAAACGCAGACACTCAAACAGACGCAGAGACAGGCAAAGAGAGACAAACATATGGAGAAAAAGCTATACTTTATACAGACAAACAGATAATGTACAAAGACGTAGATACATACAGAGACACACACAGGCAGACAGACACATATAATGACACAGACAAAGTAACAATTGATAGATAGAGTGACAGACAGACTGCGAAAAAGAAAGTGATCCATAGAACGACAGACGGACAGAGACAAGGGCAGAGAGGGATACGCAGAGAGACAGAGACAAACAGAGACAGAAAGAGAACTGGTGTGAATCCCATCTGACGTCGACTATCGCCAGCTTCAGCCTAATTAACGGTGAGGAGATCCAAAGCTAGTAATCTCTTTCCTTCCTCAGCGCTCCCTCAAATTGATCGCCCGTGGCGCTGCAGATTTTATCGTCGACTCTTCCACGTAGCTAAATTCTGCCTTTCTGTATATTCAATTCTCTTGTGTCCCCCTCAAGTCACCATTTTCCCTCGTCTACCATTCTCCTCTTTTTTTATTCCCAATTCCTATTGCTATCACATTCCTCCCATATCCACTTGCTCGATCTCCTTCCAACCCCTCGTCTATTTGTCTGATACAATTCCCAACAGTCACTGCCTTTTTATCATTTGTGCCTCCAAGAAACTGTAGATACACCCCTTTCGTTATAACGATATTATATGCATATATGCATATGTATATCGTCTACATAATTATAATATTTATTATACTATATAATAGAATCAAAGCACTCGCAGAAGGAGAACATGGTAGAACCTCCTCCGATTGTAAGCTAGCTTCGCGGCTGTCCCGTCCAGGAAAGAATTAGACCCATTTGGAGTTACTTTTTCATCTCGATCGCTGCAAGTGGACTCAATTTCCTACGATCTGTTTCAGATTTTGTCTGCAAAGTTTAGTTTTTCCACAAATTCGAAAAATGATATTATTAATGTTGCACTACCATCATCATCAGCATCATTATTCAATTATTGCCATCACTATTATTATCGTCATCGTCATTTGTCGTCGCCGTCGTCATCGTCAGCGTCATCATCATTGTTGTCGCCATCGCCATCGCCATCATCACCCCTATCTCCATCACAGTCGATAGTAGCCATTTTATTGACAGGCTGGTCACGGTTGGAAGCAAAACGAACCAACAGTCTGAATGCCATATAAATAGCAATATAATGTTGTTTCTATCCGTATGACCGTCTGTCTGCTGTTTCTAAAGATATTAGATGTTACATCGCTATAGCTGCATTCCTGTGTATGTGAGTGTAAACATGTCCATCCATCCGGCTCATTGCCTCTTCATCTGTCTGTCAGTCAGTCGTTTTGTACGTTCGTCTACCCGAGGTGTGTCAGTATATCCTGTCTTCCCCTTTTGACTATGTCATTGTGGCTGTTGGTCCGTTCTTCTGTTTGTCTAGACGTCTTGTTCTAACTGTCAGCTCACGTTTGTCTGTCTGTCCGTCTGTTCATATCTGTCAGACTGCACATGCTTTTGAATGAGGAGCCGGAAAAACAAAGCCGCTGCTGGGCCACAGATGTAGAATTCTCTGCCAATGCGCCATCTGGTGCCCAGAAGAGAAGGCGTCCGTTGCTCATGGGGACGCCGTCTGGTAATTGGAAGCGAGGAAGAGATGGAGCCAGCGGAGACCCATGCACCACCAGCAGCACCATCCACGGCACCAGACAGAGAAGATTTGGGAGAGAGGATAGGGAACGGAGGAGAAGGAAAAAAGAGTCTGGCGATGATTTATGAAAATGCGAATTTGTGACGGGATAAACTTAACTGATTAGAGGACTTAGCTTCATCAAGCGAACAAACATAAGTGGGAGAAATGACGAAGGGATTTTTCAGCTGCATCCTCCTCCTCCTCCTCCTCCTCCCACTCCCTCCCTGACTCTCCGTCCTTTTATTTCTCCATATCTTCGCCGTGCCTTCTCTTCCTCTTCTTCGTCCTCCTCCTCGCTTCGTATGTTCATCCTCTTATTCCTCTATTCCATCGCCGTGCCTCTTAACCCTCAAACTCATCCAATGATCCACACGAGGAAGCAATTTATGTTCCGACAAAAATTAATCGAATGTTGTCTCGATTTACACATACACTAATATCACTTATTGTCTTATACGACAATTCGTATATAGACTACACCTAAACATGCAAAAGCAATTATAGGGAATAAGTCTTATGCCTATAGCTGTACATGCGTGCGCATAATTAATACATTTATATATTTAACGTTATTATCTATAAATATTAAATAAGTAGTGTTATAAGGGTCGATTCCACTTTAGCTATGTGAAACATGACGTCACATGCTAGTCGGCTATGCTGTAGGCGGGGCGTAGAAATTGGTCAAACTGTGATTGATCGCAGCCGGCACAATGACCAAGGCGTGGTACGCGTAGCTTATTGGTTCAGGTGCATGCGTTGGCCATATATTTATTGACCGTTGACTGGTCAAAATTTTTGATAGACACACCCACACATACTCATAAACAGACATACATGCACAGTTAATTAGAACTTATTGTTCAATCCAATTTATTACCCTATACAACTTAGTCCGCTATGTCCTAGTAAACATGAAATTGTTTCCAATAGCACCATTACTACATGTCCTGTCAAGTCATGTCACATTGTCATCGTTGCTTCGTGACGGTTGACTACATGAATGGCATAGTGCTGTCCAACGCTTTTTGTCTCTTACCATGTTCATTGTTAAGCTTGTGCCTTTTAATCCAGTCCACGCCACGATATTGTCAAACCAGCAGATCATTACTAATACATACAAACAGGAAAACTTTCACAGACAAGCCTAGCCCACAGACAGAGAGCCTCACTTACGCACCCTTGCTGCATCAAGAGACTTGTACTCGTGTACTAAATCTTTTTGCTTGATTGTACTTGTAGATAGGTAGACAGAAACCTACTAATAACTTCTGCCTTGCAATCATTGACTCAAGTACGTTAGTATGCAACAATTTGTACTTGATCAAGAAGCATTTAAAACAATCAGATCGATTACTAACTCATTAATTAATTACTTGCAGATTAATTATGACTACCGTAATCGACCGGCTGAACTGTTCCACTGGGTTGCTTCGAATGATTTATCGATCAACCGATAAGGTTGGTTTGACCTACCTTCGACCTTGAGTATGAATGTCCATCGTGTGCTCAGTTGAACTGTTCTCTTCGCTGGATCGCTGAAATATAATGCAATGGAGCTGTCGTGTGATTGGTACACGTGGCGCTGTCTCATTCGACTCGGACACAGAGGACCACTGTGGCGTCGGTTGCCTTCGACGATGAACAGATGAGCCGAACAGAACCGAAGAATTCCGGAAGAATCCGACGAGTCATCAGGTTCCGGGTAATGGCCGAAGCTGTGCAGGGTGACGTTGAGCGTCTGGTGGGGTAGAGCGCGGACGTGGATCGGGCAAGAGTGGAAAGAGGCGACAGCAATTGGCAGGGGTGCAATGTGGGTCAATGGCTGGTTCGGGTCAAGGTCGTCGCTGGCGCCGGAGATGTACAGCGATGGACTGAAGCGATCGAGGGTCAAGGACGAATTGCACCGGAGACGACTCCGGTCGATGACTGAAATAAATCAACGAACAACAAGAAGCATCAGATGGACCAACAACTCTACTCTATAGGCAGCCATTGTATCAACAACACACGAGCGGACGGGCGAACGTACAGATAGCCGGACATACACGCGAACAGACGAAGGGACGAACAAACGGTGGGACAGACGGAAGGACAAACAGCAAGACTGATCTCAGGAATAACAGTGTGCCGTCAATGTACTCATTTTACATCCGCGTTAGTTCATGAGCGCAAGTGAAACTGAAGCGTCGAATCGTCCATCGAGGCGTCTATATATATATAATATATATATATATAAATAAATATATATATATATATATAGAATATGACTGGAATTTGAATCAACGACCTCTGGACTGACAGTCATAACGCTAACCACCAGACTCCCATTTGTAACCATGTATATTTTATATACATCACACGTGTTACATACATAAGATATTATCTATCTATATGCTGCATACACGTATATAAGTTAATATATAAATATATACAGATATATATAGACCTAGTACAAATATATATATATATATACGCACGTAGCTATGATAATACGATGGTCGTCGTTGTGCGGAAACAGATGATTGTATTTATGAGCCGTTAAGGCTGAGGCCTCTATTTATATAGCGCCTTGTAGGGCTGCCGTTTATACAGGGCTTTGACTGGAGAGGTCGCGGTTGATGGTTCCAGAAGGGCCACTCCTCTTGCCATCCGTTGAATTCGAGGCAGAGGAGAGCTCTGCGTCTGTGGGGGAGGGGAGGCGTCTCGGCCGTCATTCGCCGAATCGAAGGGTCACGCATGACACGATGATCACCAGTCTCAGGAGTGACATATATCGCCCGAGATAAACAACAGCAGTTTGAGAAAGATCTCTCAAGAGCCAAGTAGAAAGATACTGGTGCACAGGCAGACAGACGCACATACACAGACATACATGCAGACAGACGCACGAGCGTAGAAACGGACAAACAAGCAGTGGGCATACATAGGCCACTAAGCCGTGGAACACAGGCAGAGGTGAAGGGACAAGCAGACAGACATAGACAGAAGCAGATATACTAGCAGCAAAGAGACAGATGAATGCTGGAGATAATTGGGTACAGCGTCCTCGTCTGAACGTAACTGAGTCTGAGTTTTATTTGCTCTTTTGGCTCCCAATGCAGACTTCTACTCCTGAGGACGTTGTGAGCGGCCAATGTTAATACGTTTGATATAATAATTGGAGGGGTAAGGGTTAATTGTTTTCGAATCAATGATCAAATATACAGCAGCTGTGGAGTTGCCGATTGTCTACAATTTTTAGCGTGATGGAGTGTCAATCAATGCAGCTGTTCTGAGGTTCAAATGACGTCAACACTGAAAGATATTCCAGGATTTCCACCCGATTCTAAATCAATTATTCGGTAAATCAATTGAAATTTATATATCGGAATGACGTTGATTTTCGTTGATACGTTTCACTACAGTTACAAAACCGTGATTGATGAGCAATGTAAATAAAAAAATACCAGGAAAAACATTTTCCAAAGAATTAAACGGAGTGCACGTGTGTACATGTGGAGGTCGCAATCCCGATCTAAGGTCGATGAATAGGACTCATTCCAAGCTGGGTGTGTGCCTGGAGTGTATACCCATATAACTGGCCCTTCTACTTCCGAGGAGATTTGTCTTTCCCTACTTTCCCTGTGCATAATGACCGTTCTCTAAGAAGATTGACCGCTTCTCATCGAGTGACAATATAAATTATGATGCTCCATCTATGGAGGGGAGGGAACACGACTCCCCTTCTTCCGTGGTCACCGGTTGGAAAATGTCCTGAGGATGGATTATCATGACTCTTATCAGAGCATTCATTTCAACTCTTCATTCACCTTCCAATTTTCTACCAAACGACACCCGACATAACAACCGGCTCTAACTCTCTTGAAACTGTGCCCGGACCTCCTTTGGACCAGCTTTCCGTAATCCGTTCCTCTGTGACTTCTTCACTACGAAGCACACCACCATTCTACATGTCGTAACTTTGGATCAACTGACAAAGTACTTTACCCCATTTTGGTGTTTAAATAAAACACAATCCACAAGTGTTTTAGCGATTAGCTATTAGGACCACTTACCGCTGATGCAGCTGTACGATGCGTCGAGATAGGCCATGAGGTCCTTTGGACACGGTTGGACGAGTTCTCTCAAGCGAGGCACTCCGTAGTCGCAGGACTGACGGCCGGAGCAGAACCGATCAAGGATGTGGACGACACTCACCGAGCATCCCAAGTATCCGTAGTCACGTGTCACGCATCTTCCCATCTGCAGACGACCGTAGTTCGCCTGCTCGACGACGATCACGTGACCGGACGGACACGTGGCATTGAAAGCCTCGAACTGGCAGTACTCGAGACTTCCTGTGAAAAAACAATTGGAAACGGTTGGTTAGTTTACGGTAAGAAGGTCTTTTGAGAACACACAGTGACATTTTGTTGAGATGATTGTAATGGCAAATTGCCAAACTTCTATAGCGTCACTCGAAAGTCAAGCGCAGGGAACCAGCATATTCAACGCGACTGATGCGTCGATTTAGTTGGGTTTTCCCAAGGGCTGGCCGAGTGAGGTGCCAGTCGGGTTGCCAGAGCATCAGAGGGGCAGAAACTGAGAAGATGGGTTTCGTTAAGGTCGATAGTTGGAACTTGGAAGAAGGAAAATCAGATGAGGCGGAAATTATTATTATTATTATTATCATTATTATTATTATTATTATTATTATTATTATTATCATTATCATTATTATTAATATTATTATTATTATTATAATAATAATAATAATAATTGTTATTATTATTTTTATTATTGTTATTATTATTATTATTATTATTATTATTATTATTGAATTATTATTATTATGAGTTGATTTCATCTATTTAATGGTGATGTCGTCCGGAGTAGCCCTGCTCGTTGGACTCCTGAGCAGCGAAAGTTCCCTTGAAAGCAACTGCGTTGTAGCGTTGAGATTCAATGGTAGAGAAAAGTCGTCTCCCTCTGCTCCCCAGTGACGGCGCTCAGTCTGTGTCCCAGTTCTGAAAGGAAGCTTTGGTCTTCGGAATTGATGGGGCCAAAGGTTTCGAATGCCACCGGTGTGAAGACGTACGTTGAGGCTAGCTCGGCATATTTCTGAGTTTTGAGGTTCGCCGCCCTCTCGGTCGCAGCGCCCGCTCTTTGTGATGTTTCTGGCAGATACGACGTTGCCATTGTATCTGAGACTGTCGCTTCCCATATCAAACACCGCCCGCCATGGTATATGAGTGAGACCGTCTGGTCTTTTACCATCAGATCGGGTCAATCCCACCGGCTCTTTGACAGTGGGGATCCCTGCACGGATTAAACTTCTACAAATAAGGTCGTTCAGGGCCGCGTGTCTGGGCCAGCGTCCCAGGCCCAGGCCAATTATTATTATTATTATTATTATTATTATTATTATTATTATTATTATTATTATTATTATTATTATTATTATTATTATTAAAATATAATAATAATAGTGATAATAATAATTTTTTTTGCCCCGAGGTATGCATGATCTCTCTGGGACTAGAATATAAATTAGAATATAATTTTTATTATCATTGTTGTTGTTATTATTATTATTATTGTTAATATTATTATTATTATTATTATTATTATTATTATTATTATTATTTTTGATATTATTATTATTATTATTATTATTAATCAGCACTTCGTGTCTGATGCCAAGTGCATCAATCGATTTCGCACCAAATCTACACTGCAATCTGGTCAATTCCAGGAGGTCAGTCCGGTGAGACAGGGAGACAGCCTACCGAGGGTGGGGTATGGTGAAAAAGGAATGTTTTGAGTCGAGATCTAAACAAGGAAAGTGACTGAACAGAACGAACAGACACTGGGAGGGAGCTCCAGAACTTGGGTCCAGCAACCGAAAAAGTTCGACAACCAAGAGCAGTCTTAGTCCTCGGAACACTAAAGAAAGGCTGGTGGATGACCGCGTTGAGTAGCTGCTAGTGCTTGAACCAGCATTGATTTCAAGTACTGTGGTTAACCGTAGAACAGTCCTTTGCAGACAATAAGACTCTGTTTTAAAGAGATCCTCTGTCGAACAAGACGCCAATGTAATATTCTAAGTACCGGAGTTATAGGATCATATGTTGGATTTGTTTAACAAGAAGCTGGATCGCTGAAAAAGGCTTAACTAGAAGCAAAGCTGATGAAAAGAATGATTATTAAATGGAAGCTGGATTGATGAAAAGCAATTCTGCTTTAATGGAAGTTTGAATGATGAAAGAACGTTGCTTCAATTATAGTTTCTAGTTGAAATTTTATCTTCATTTAGCCTACGCTTACCATCTAAACGCTTCCCTTTATCATCAATCCAGCTTTTATTTGAGGGTGCATTTCATTCCGTTTAGGTGCTAAACTCCTAGAATTATTATGCATAAGAGAATCAAGCTCAGTTGAACCAAGTTCTATTAAGCGCTATTAAGAGTCGCGCGATTATATGTCGCGAGATTAATTGTCGCGAGATTAACTGTCGGCACATCGCCGTGACACCCATAGAATCGTCTTGGCGTGAGCTCATGTCAATGCAGTTAACGAGGCCAGAAATGGCCAACTGACCAACGATTTATATATATATTACAGTGAATTTTTCGCGTGTTATCCTGTCATATGTGGAGAGATAGATCAGCCACCGTCCAACGAGGAAAACTCTGTAGACTTGGCGCAGATAGCGCTTTAACAGAGGTTTATATCTGCAACACCTGTTGATATCTCGTCTGTACAACCCTCGACGCAGCGCTCACCGATAGCTGCCTTGGGCTATAGGCTTCTATGTAATGTGCTGTAGAATGATACGTTTACGATGGCGATCACAGTGACTGGTTTAACACTTCGGCAGCTGCGAAAATTTACACCACGAGTCGCTATCAATTATAAAAGATCGTCCAACACGTGTGTCATCTGCGCAACATATTTCATTCAATTTTTTGTTGTCTTCACATCACGACTGGGAATTCGAACAAAGATCGTGATTTCAAAGAAGAAAGTCGTTCTAGTATAACTGGCTCACGCGGCTGGAGGCGACGTCACGTTTCCATGGGTTTGGTCGTGACTGGATGGCTTATAGGTCGAGTAAATGTTAATGTTCGCGTTTATTATAGAGACCGTTGACATAATAATATAGCCTACTACAAACCAGTTCGTGATCGGTTTACTATAAAGTTTACTATTTCGTGATTTGTTGGCTTTTTGTAAAGTAATATCGTTTAGACTGGTACCAAATTTTTAATCATTCTGATGGTGTATGTATATAGTCGATCTCAACGACAATCACTGTAACAGTGAGCCAGACAAATAGGGACCTAATGAATGCACAGACGAGAACAAGATGGTGCAATTGTGCAAGTCATGTTTCAGAGAAATTAGAAGAAACCTAACTAACAGAGAAGAGACCAGGTGGAAAAATTATCCTTAGACGTGCTGGAACGCCCTTGTGAATCATTTAAGAGCGTTATGCTAATGTTCTGAACTTCTGATGCATCTATACACACACACACGCACACACACACACGCACACACACGCACACCTATTATTACATACAAACACAGGCCTACATATGAGTACCTCCACAGTGATGCAGGAGATACCTATTGAGGATGAAACTCTAAGTCGACTTTTTCTCAGAGGTGCATAAAACCAAAATTTTTTATAATGAAAAGTTGTTTTTTGGGTTTTTAGGTTTTTTAGGTTTTATTTGGTTTCTTGGTTCTTAGTTTTCCTTTGGATTTTGTCACAACAGTTATATTATAAAAGCATCAAACATAGCATGAATAACGAGCTCAAATTCGTTTAAGAAATTATTCAGTTTGATATCGGACTGAATAATGTAAAATTAGTGATATAAAAGTAGTATTAGTAATCGAATAAAATTATTTTAATAACCAAAAAACCAAATATTGCCATTTTTCGCATCTTTTGATTTTTGTAGCAAAACAAGTAGAGACTGGTTTCTCTCATTTCAAACCATGACAACATGACTGTCAACACGTTCATATATATATATATATATGATGCGTGTGTTTTTGATATATATATATACATATATATGTATGGTTTGTATATATATGGTTTATATATATATATGGTTGCGTATAATTATATATGTAGGTATGTGTATATATATGCGTTTGCTATATATGTTATACATTATACAGGGCCTGTGCGAGGTTTGACGCACATTTGGCAGAAGGGCTCTGAATCGGACGACGTGAGAAGAATATGCGATAGAAGTTTATTGGTTCGTTTGGAACAATCAGTTGCCAGACGCAGCACAGAGGATGCAACAGCAACAGTAGCTGCAGCAGCAGCAGCAGTCGATGAAAGAGAAAGAAAGAAGATGCATCTCTGAGGGGACGACCGACGGACTCGCTTCATAGTGCGACGTTATATAAGTATCACGGTGGACTTCGAGAGTCGCCTCGCCTTTTGGGCTTCTGGCTTTCACCATTTCCGCAAGCGATCACTCGTCCGTCAATGCTCTAAACCCCCCATCACGAGTTTTCAGTTGCACTGGCGCCGCCTGACGGTAGCGAGGACAGACTGCAGTGGCGGATACGGACAGTTGCAAGGCTTACGATAATGTTCGCGCTTTTCTAAGCTTGAAATATCTCGAAGGATATTTGTCACTTTTGCACTCATGAGGCGTAAACTTCACAAGTAAACTAAGGAGGTAAACAATTCATTAAGTTT
>OY365812.1:14461232-14588732 GCA_959347315.1 Bimastos eiseni
AGTATGTGGTGTTTTTGAGTCCGTTCTCACGCATGCATGTATGAACATACACACACTGACAGTCGTGTATTCTGCCTCGATTCTCAATAGGAAACTCAGTTATTTGATAGACGTGCGTTTCATAAGTCTTAGCCTGCATAACACATCAATCTGTGTCAGCGAATTGTAAAATGCGTACATATATATAAAATTGTACATATATTATATATAAAATTATATATATAAAATTATATATAAATATATATATATATATAATGTGCATCTGTCTATGATTGTTCGCTTGTTTGTTGCTCCCGTTTCCATAACTTTGCGCATATAATCGCTAAATTGTTGACGACTGTTATCCCCTACAAGTTATCTAACTTGTTTAATCCTGGTGCGAGACCAATTCATCATCGTATATATCTTTGTATTTTTCTCCATAGTTTTGTTTCACCAACAATCGTGTTAACTTCACTTTCTCTTTTATGTTCGGTCTTCAATGCATGGATTAACATTGACCCTGAACACTAATCGCGTGAAACTTCGCTCAAGACTGCTGTTCAATACGATACTGTACGTCGTCCAGCTATAGCACCTTTCTCTCATCTAGACCTATGATTTGCTAAGAAATTCCGATACCACTCAGCTTCTAGTGAACCCATGACGAATGGTGTGCCTTATTGCATATTATTTTAAACGATCGTTTGTGTACGTTGAGGATCCCACGGAAAAACAATGCAGTTCTCATCGAAGGTGTTACGATTACCAGTCGCCTTGGAACAACTGTGCATCAAAAATGCACTTAGAGATGCGCAGCAGAAGATCCTTTATTGATGTCAGCCTCAGTGTCGTCACAGTTGTTTGGCGTATCATATCATGAGCAGAAGTTAGTTCTAATTTCCGGTTTCCAGGGATCAGACATCTGACCCATAAACGTCGTCTACGTTGTCATCCGCTTCCTTCTTCCGGTGCGGAGTAGATTCTGTTCACGGCGGCAGCGCTGTTGCTGAGGCCCGAGATTTGTGTTGCAGAGGAGTGATGGGTTGAGGAAGGAGGAATAGGTTGAGGAGAATGGATAGGTTGAGAAGAGGGAATAGATTGAGGAAGAGGAATAGGTTGGGGAGAATGGATAGGTTGGGGAGAATGGATAGGTTGGAAAGAGGAATAGGTTGAGAAGGAGAATAGGTGAGGAAGGAGGAATAGGCTGGGGAGAAGGATAGGTGGGAAAGAGTGAATAGGTTGAGGAAGGAGGAATAGGTTGAGGAAGAAGGAACAAGTCAAGGAAGGAGGAATAGGCTGGAGGAGGGATAGGTTGAGGAAAGAGGATAGGTTAGAGAGATGGATAGGTTGGGAAGAGGTTAGGTTGATAAGGAGGTAAAGGTTGAGGAAGGAGGAATAGGTTGGAGGAGAGATAGGGTTGGGGAGAGGGCTCTAGGTTGAGGAAGGAGGAATAGGTTGTGAGAGGATGGATGGGTGCTGGCATCAGAGATTGGAAGGATGTTGCCCTGTCTTCCGATGGGAAGGAGGCTCAGTTGTGTGCTGCACCTGCGACTGCAGTTGTCTCCTAGGAAAGCTCGCGGATCTCGTCACCAAGCGAAACAAGACATGACGGATGCAAACACCCGTGTGTAGTATATATATATATATATATATATATATATATATATATATATATATATATATATACAGTGTCGCACATGGATTTAGGTACTTATATACACGCGCATATATCCATTTATGTATGTACAACAAATATATATATATAAATTATATATATATATATTAAACTTATTATGTACAAGTGCATACTTGTACATAATATTCATACATATATGTGTGAATCGTTATATGCACTTATACATAATACGTTTGCATTCACATAATAAATATAATATATATAATATATACAATATATATAATTATAATATATAATGTATATATGCATATAATATGAATATAAATGTGTTACAATTATAGCTTGTCTATTTTAGCTTCTTGCAGTGTGGGTGTGTGCGTGGCTGTACTGCTGCTCGTCTCTCTCTCTCTCTCTCTCTCTCTCTCTCTCTCTCATCTCTCTCTCTCTCTCTCTCTCTTCGTGTATGTGTTTGTCGTTGTGACTGACGATGGTTAAATAGGCGTCGTCCCTGTAGCCTGTCCTCTCTTTATTGTAATGCATTGGTCCACTGACGCGATTTTTAGCAGCAGCGCTAAAAGAGTCTGCAGCAGCAGCAGCAGCAGCAGGGAGGAGAGGAGAGGGCGAGCGAGCGAGAGCTGACGTCTCTGCAATCGACTTGACTCCGTCTCAGAGGGTTCGCCACTTCATCCGCCACACAAAAACCTTTCACCGCGCGGCAGCCCCCGGCCGCCTCTTACGCTATATATACATAATGTATGTGTATAAAATATACAGTATATAGTATATAATATATTGTAATGTATATGTGTAGATATATACTATATACTATGCATATTGTGAAGCGTTTAGCACACGAATTATCCTGATTATTTTTATAGCTCATTTTCTAGAACCTCTCAATGCATGATTATGAGGCTCAAGACGTGCATTCATATATATATAAGCAGTATTCATATCGTCGCCAACAAGACGAACAAAAACATCAAAGCGCTGGTAGGAGTTCGTATTCTCAGCTTCTCAAATGTATTCTGGTAACCTATATAGCTATGATAGCTTATAACTTCTATAGCGCAACGTTTTGAAAGTCGACGTGCACATGTATTTAGGACCGATGACTTATCTCTCTTCTATTAATATTATTCTCAGTAGCAATGTCGTCCTTAAACTCAATTGTTTCATCGTCGTCGTCGTCGTCTTTATCATCATCATCATTTTCATTATAATTATAATGATTGTCATCATCATAATGATCGTGATCACGATCATCATAATCAACACCATCGTCATGATCATCATAGTCGTCAACATCATCATCATCGTCGTCGTCGTCATCATTATCATCATCGTCATCGTAATCATAATCAGCATCAGCATCAGCATCTTCTTCTTCATTATCATCTTCATCACTTTCTTCATCGTCGTCATGAACATTTCAGGATTTTTAGTTTCCTGCAGCAACTTGTCATAGGATGTCAATATCATTTAAAGTTATTGCTCGGCTATACGCTGCATGAGTGGAAATAAAAGTGACAATAATTGTTGCCCATATAGAATCTGATCTCACCTGTCCTCTGGGAGAGTAAGGCAGTGACTAGAACGCAGACAATGGGTCGCTGGGTTGTTGCTGTTGCTGTTATTGTTGTCCGCTGTCGATGTTGCGTTTTACGTGCGCGTCGACCCTCCATATCACGGAGGCAGAAGACAGCCCTGAGAGTGCTCAGGAGCTGCAGTCGATGTAGATACCTCGATTGCAGCCAGGTGGACAGGTCGAATGTTGCGATACGACTCACTTTGGCCGCAGTTCATCAGTGCATTTGCGACGCGTCTTCTAGTCTCTTATTCAATTCCATCGCGGCGGTTGATATCATGCACGTCTGTTGAGATACCGCACTTGTTTGATTTTTAGCGACTTTTACCATTTAGCACTCCCGTTGACATCTTGCACTCCCGTTGACATCTTGCACTCCCGTTGACATCTTGCACCTGTGTTGACATCGTGAACTTTTGTGAACATCTTGAACTTTGCTGATATTTTGAACTTTGTTGATATTCTGCACTATTGTAGACATCTATGCTTGAACTTTGAAACTTTTGTTGATATCTCACAATTAAATATATATACATTGAACTTTGTTTACATCTTGAACGTTTGTTGATATGTTAAACTTTTGTTGATAACCTGAACTTTTATTTATATCCTGCAGATTGATGATGTATATCTTCATTCCAAATATAAGAATTCGTTCCTCATCTAGAGTGAAAGATGGTTGTATTGCTGTAACGTATTGATGCCTACATCAGTCGCTGGAAGTGGAAGTGTCTACGACGGTCGTTCGTATCTCATTAGTATCTATGACTGCGGCAGCCGTTCGTTACTGTTTAGTGTGAATGCATAGGTCAGTCGCTTCGAGCGGACGCATCTCTGACCGTTTTCTTCGCATGACGTGTGACAGATCCTCCAGCGAAGTATCCATCTCCGCCTCCACCTCCGCTGCTCCAGCTGCTCCAGCTGCTCCAGCTGCTCCAGCTGCTCCAGCTGCCGCTGCTGCTGCAACTGCCTCACGCCGAACAAACGAGCATTCACTCGCATTCAGTTTTCCATTTGACTCGCATTTTGCGATGAAGACAAGGAATGAGACACACGGTGACTAAGAGCGCGACATAGAGGTACAACGAATAAGACAAACAGTCTTGCATAGATGACTACAGACAGTCAATCAGATAGTGAGCGAGGCAGACAGACAGAGGCAGAGAGAGAGAGAAAGTGACAGAGAGGTACAACGAAAAAGACAAACAGTAATCTATAGCATACAAGAATACAATCAGTCAATCAGACAGTGAGACAGACAGCGAGTGAGGAAGACAGGGAGAGAGAGAGAGAGTGACAGAGAGGCATCAGATCAGGCAGAGTGAGTGTGACATATATATAAATAAATAAATAAAATATATATATATATATGGAGGAATGGAGGAGGGTCGGGTAAGAGAAAGAGGGGTAGCAGAGAAGTCAGATGTACGGTGCAGTCGCTGTAGCAAGGAGGACATCAGACGGACGACCAACGCTTTGACATGCAACAAATTCATCAAGAACGGATACGCTTTCATGTATATAAAGACATAATTTAATAGGCAAAACACAAACATATACACATACACACACACTTGTATATTATATGGTGATATATACACAGATATGTCTACGCACACACGCACACACGCGCACACACACAAAATCGCATTTAGTGGTATATATATATATATATATATATATATATATATATATATATATATGCTTGCATACTACACAACTTGTCTAATACTTTCTATATAAAATTATAGAAACGATTATGATACATATATAAGTCTATCAGTTGTATGCATATTTAAGGAGAAAATCTGACAGATACAGACGCTTTTCGGATCCTTTGAGGGAGGTCAACAGAATATTTCCTTGGCATAATTAATATCTCGATGATGATGGGTCATTGTTCGTCGAACTATGCGCCCTCTGCCTGCCGCTCTTATCTTCATTGTGTCCGTCGATTTCACCGTTTCTCCTCCCCTCTCTCCGTCTTTCTCCGTCTCCATATCCGTAATTCGACTACGTCTCCGTCTCCGTCTCATTCTCCGTCCAGCTGTCTCTTCCACTCATCCGTCTCTCCAGTGATTCTTCGCCACATGGCTAAGCGCCGCTTATGCGAAATAATCTGGGTTCTCATCCTAAATCTGAGCAGTGACTTTGCAGACTGACCCTCGGCTCCATGACCTCCAGCGAACGAGAGATGACCTGCTGCAGGAAGACGAAGGACACGGAAAATAAACGCAGCGACGAACGACAAACGTGAATTATTATGGCAGCGACCGATGGATGCATTATGCGGCTGTGGGCACCACGGAGGAGGGGAGGATGAGGGGGAGTGGGAAGCCACTGTCGGCTGCTACGTTTCGTAACATCTTTTTTCCTCTCTCTCTCTCTCTCTCTCTCTCTCTTTCTCTCTCTCTCTCTCTCTTTCTCTCTCTTTCTCTCTCTCTCTCCCTCTCTCTTTTCCTCTTTCTCTCTCTCTTACTTTGTTCTCTCTCTCTGTCTCTCTCTCTTCCTCTGTCTGCCTCTCTGTCTCTCTCTTGTTGGCACTCTCTCTTTCGCTTCTCTCATTCTCTCTCTCTCTCTCTCTCTCTCTCTTTCACTTTCTATATGTCTCTCTATTTCAATCTCTGTCTCTCTGTCTTTCTTTCTCTCACTATTACTCTCTCTGTCTCTCTGGTCTGTCTCTGTCTGTCTGTCAGCTTGTCTGTTTGTCTGTTTGTCTCTCTGTCTGTCTCTCTAGATCTCAAATTCTATCTCTTGCTCTCTCGTTCTCTCACTCTCTCTCCCTCGCATTCTCTTTCTCTAGATCTCGATCTCCTTTTTCTCACTAGCGCTCACAACTCCCAAACTTTCTCCCGTTGCTCGTGCGTGTGTATTTCAGGTAACTGTAAAGGCGTAACTGTAAATTTCCTGGTGGACAACATTCAGGGCTTATTGCATCAATAACTTCTATTCAGAGTAAAAGTGATGCGGATGTAGCTTGGTCAAGTTGGTTCACCAATTTGCAATGGACGAGCCCTGTAATCCCAAGAGTCATCTGATCCGCACTTCTGCGCATGTCTGGTCATTTGACATCAGATTATTTTCCTAAATTCAATAAATCAAGACCAGCGGGCTTTCAGATCTGAAACGTCATACTCAGACTCCCATAATTATTTTGTTGACCTGTCGCCCCCTATTTAATCACGATGCCTATCACGTAGAACAAGGGCTCTGCCGCAGATGCCCATATGTTTGCCAGTGTAAGCGTGAGTGGTGAGGTTGTCACATCTTTCTCGTTTTCTCTGTTTATACGAAGCTATAGTGACCTCTGCCGCCGTTTTATAACATCTCTTGTGAAAACCTACGTCGCTGCTCTTCGAAGGCCGACAAGCAGACGATGTGCGTGTCTCGAAATTATATGGCGCCAAATCTGGTGATTCATCGATCAGTCTGCTTGCTGTATACATAGGGCCGTCATCTCTGACCTTTGTAACAGAGAATTCTAAGGCAGGATCGGTATGTGCTTGGTGCGGTGGGCATAACAGTTGAGGGTCGATGGATAGGGTAACGGTTCGGCGGATGTAGCCTCGCCTTAGATCATAGATGTGCGCAATATTTATAGATGGTCCAAAGACTCCAGGCCTGCCATGGAAGGAATTCACGCACGATTGAAGGAAGAACTTTAAAAGGATTACATAAATATTTTTATATACCAATACGTTACCACATGAAATTTAATCATCTGTCTTCAACGGCGCAGTTAAAATGCACAGGTTTATAATTATTGTATAATATAATGGCAAATAGCAAATAATATCAAAACAGTAAGTTGAAGTGTCTACATGCATGTAAGTAACATCTGCATTGAAACACTTCACTTTTGTGGTATATAACACTGACGTTTGGTATTATTCAATGCATGCATTGCAAATTTACGTCGAAATGCTAATTACATTTTAACACAATATTGTTCGTCTTTGTGAGGTGGGTCGCAGGCATTCAAAAATTTTCCGAAGTGGGTCCCAAGATCAAAAAGTTTGGGAAACACTGCCATGAACCATACTGGATACTGAACAGAGACTCAAATGAAATAGAGCGCATGTGCATAGGCCTGTACAATGTATATGCAATGAAGTTGTATCTTTGGAGCATAATACATGTAGGTGCTGTACATGAACGGTGGTCCTGGGCTTGTGAGACAGGTAAAAAAATGGGATTTGGGAGGGGCAGGTTGGAAAAACTTGAATTCCAAAACATGGATGCATCAAAAAAGCATGAAACAATTGAAAATACTTTAGACATTTATTAAATAGTGGGGTATACAAGCAGCTCCATCCCCTCCTGGCCCTCCATCTAAAATTTCGGAGGGGACCGTTCCCTCTTTGACCCCCACCCCCATGTCTCCGCCTCTGGCACTGTGGTGTCTGCGTGTTGGCCAATTTTCGTGGTGCTCATGTCATACATGTATATGGATCTAGCTCGCATAATATCAATATAATTTTGAAGCGCTGCCGTCTGTACGGTATACCTAATACAGGACTTGCCTGGCTAATTGCCGCAACGCTGCAGACTTATCCATCTCGCCTAATGTCAGACTACTCGCGTCCGATTAGATACTAACGTATAGTTCATGTTGCTCATGTCTGGGTGCACGCCAAATGTAATTTATGGACGCCGCCGGAAGAATTTCATGTCGTGGTAGAATCCTAAGTACGTCGGTTGATACATGGATGTGACTCGGTCGTTCATTGCATCAATCCTTTCTCGCTTTCGACGAAATCTCTGGCCTACACGGAGACTATCTATAGCACTTCCTTGAATCTACAGTTGTGGTCCATAATGATTGACCTACTGATTTCTATAGATGGCACTGCTGTTTTTCTTTTGGTCTGCCTAATTACTTATTACATGTGGATGCCTAATAGCCTTGTCGCGAGTTGGCTTGCAACAAGGTTTTCAAGTACCAGCTGGAAAGAGTAAAATTAAATTTCCATTTTAAATGCCAGTTACTTTTCATTTTCGCGAGTAATTGAAATCATTCATTAACCGTTTGCTTAGCCACCAAACCCAGCTTCCGATCATCCAATTAAGATCCTCGGGTTCTGAGGAGGTAAAGGCTCACAAATTGATGTAATTTTGTACAAGCCTATCTCTCATAGCTTCGTCTTAAAAGCTGCTATAGTGTCCACTGAAACCACCGTACTATCATCCAAACTATTCCACAAGACTGCAACTCTTACATAAAGAATTTTCTGGTCGAAAGTCTCTGTTGGTTTCTTAAATATTTTATATCTATGTCGTCGAGTCGCTTTTTTGGTGCCAATTTAAAAAAACTGGCTCTGTACTGCTTCCTAAAGGCTCCTAAGTTATAATGTAAAGAAGTGCCTACGTCTAAAGCCACACGTTGTAGGATATTTTGAAAAAAGTAAATCAAATATTAAAATACCGTGCGAGTGATTTTTAATATATTATAGGCCTATCTTGGTTTAACTTTGAACTGACAAACCGCAGTATAGCTACATGCACAGTACGAACGAATGACGAAAAGTCAATAATGGAGCTGAATTTTATATATGGCAGCAATGGACGGCGCTAATCACGTTAAAGCTTTTGAGCTAGTTCACATTAAAAATTATAAGTGGCGTCAAGGAGTCAGATATAGTTGGACCCTATACAAGGTGATAAGAAAGGTCGTTCTTTATATATAGTCTAGATACCGTTGCTAAATATCCCACAGACATACTAACACAAAAGTTCATAATTATATGGAACATCAACACCAATAATTTTAAGCGCACTTTATTGAGGGGCAAAACATCCCTCTGCAAGAAAGGAGAAAGTCTCGTATTCAACGATGAGCTGATCATTTGTATCGTCGATGGCCGATATGTGTTGTTTTTGTCGGGTCATTTATACGAATGACAGCAAATGATTGTAAAACTGAGCAACGCAAAATATTTTGCACGATAACTCAATTTCAGCTAGAGTCCTATATCAACTTCATGAATGATTGAAGGAACAGACACACCAGAACAAGACACAGGCAGAATAATAAATATCGACAGATATGGTCACACACGCGCACACCCATGTACATCCGATCACACGCCCACACACACACACACGCCCACACACGCCCACACATGCCCACCATGCAGGCATGTACACAGACGCATGCACATATAAGCACGCATACAGGCGCATGCCCATGCATACCTATAAACACGGACTGACGAACGGACGGACGGATGATTTGCAGATTTCTTTTGCTGCTTCTCTTCATCAGAAAAGTCATTACTTACTTGTCTTGCAATCAATCTTAACGCCCGAGTAGGTCCATCCCTTTTTACCTCCCTAGGACAGTTGGCATCTTCCTCGCATCTCCCGAGGGTAGGGGAGACGAAAGAACCCCGTGACCCTTCTCTTCTCAGCCTGTCTGAAGTCGTGACCCCGTCTCCATGATGTCCAGCATTTTCTAATAAAGATACAAGGGCCACGTTTCGTTCATTGATAAAAACTGTTTATATCTAGACCAACCTTGGCAAGGCAGGTAGGTGTAAAATGCACGGGGCTGAGTCAGTTAAAGCACCATGACGTAGGCCCAATAATATAACGAATAATTGCATCTCAAGACGTTGACTCTCTGTTATCCCTCCCTCTCTCTTTTCCTCTCCTCTTTATTATTTCATTCTCTCACCTTCGCACTCTCTCTATCTCCTTCTCTGCCTCTCTTTCTATTTCTCCATTCTCTAACTTTTAGCTCTCTGTCTGTCTGTCTGTCTGTCTCTCTCTCTGTCTCTGTCTCTGCTTTTGTCTCTGTCTCTTTCTCTGTCTCTGTCTCTGTCTGTCTGTCTCTCTCATTGTCTCTCTCTTTCTCTTTCTCTTTTCTCTAATCTTTTCTCTCCCCCTCTCTCTCGTTCAGTGAGCAACCATGATTGTTCTATTGTCTTATCTTAGCGCTTTGTCGCCTTCCTGACTTGCACACCAGGCAATCCTTGGAATGGGCTTCCAACAGACCTCTGCTAGTTTGCTCATCTTCTTAATTCGTAGCGTGACTTCACATCTACTCCGTTGGCTCATCTGTGCTACTCTCTCCACTCACTACTGAAAACCGAGCTCTCATATTAACCGCCAGAATAGTTCGCACTCTGGCAGTGTCAGTTCCAGGTCAGGAAAACGGAGGAAGGCGACGCTAATATCCTGATATTGTATTGTATTTTCGTTTATTAAATAAATTTGTTGTCAAAACGCAACGATTTACATTGTCGCGTTCGATAGCACGATAGGAAGACATTGAGTAGTATTTATCATAATTTCAGGGTTATATACATACATATATAATATATATATATATATATATATATATATATATATAATGATTTCTTTAGAGGGAACGGACACAGAGGGGCTGCGAATCGCTCGGGAGCCAGACGACTGATCCATACACGTTATTAAATATTGTCCTCAACAGGAAGTTCTTGTTGTCCTTTACCGGAAGGGCGAATGGATAGTTGTGACAGAGGCGTTAAGCTGAGACTACTGCAGCTCTCTCACTATATTTCCCCTTTTCTCTGTCTCTGTGTCTCTGTCTCAGTCTTTGTGTCTGTGTCTCTGTCTCTGTGTCTCTGTCTGTGTGTCTCTCTCTCTCTCTCTGGTTTCTGGTTCCCTGCGATCGAATCGCTATCTTAGATGGTAGCCATTAGGTCTCAGCTGAACAATCCATCCGATTATGCGCTGCGCTCGTGAATTGGCTTGAACGGGATTTAGCAGGTAGGTAGATAGTTGCAGTTTAACGACACTGTGAGGTAACAAAGACCCTTAGCGTCGCCCGCCTCCTTTATCCAGGCTTGGGACTGGCACTGCAGAGTACGACCAGTGGCGGAGTTTGGGGTTTAACAGTGCTTCTCGATCACAAATGAACACTAAGGGTGGTGCCTCTAGCGAGTATACAGCAGTACAGCATGGCGATGAGTGCACCTTAGCTTCAACCCTACCATATCCCACACCGTGCGCTATCTTCAATGGCCGACGACGACGCTACTCTGCCTGTCGATCGCGTTCCGTTCACCTGTCAATCATTTATGATTAATTGCTTGTGTGTAGACAGGTACTCGTGGAACGGTTCGCGCCAAAACGATTTTCTGTCTGTGCGCGGTCGGCGCTTTTCAGGCCGCAGCGATTCGTCTGATTGCTAATTTACACGTCATCCATCTTGGCAGGGTGCGAATGTATTACCCGACAATGAGAATTAATAAGGGTCTTTCCCGTGATCATCATCATCATCGAAATGGCCATCATCATCATTTCCTGAAGAACACGTGTCGTCCTCTGAACGTCGAAGAAGCGTCATCATTATTCTCATTGTCGTCATCATCATCATCGTTGTTATCACAGAGTTAGTCTTCTTCATCGCTTCCATCATCAGCAGCATTCAGTACGCAACTGTACGCTACTACCATAGCTATCACCACCACCATCACGACCAGTATCATCGTCGTCATTGTCATCGTCATTAGAGGAAGAAGGATGAAGAGGGAGGAGAGTGGAGGGGAGGGAGGAGAGTGGAGGGGAGGGAGGAGAGTGGAGGGGAGGGAGGAGAGTGGAGGGGAGGGAGGAGAGTGGAGGGGAGGGAGGAGAGTGGAGGGGAGGGAGGAGAGTGGAGGGGAGGGAGGAGAGTGGAGGGGAGGGAGGAGAGTGGAGGGGAGGGAGGAGAGTGGAGGGGAGGGAGGAGAGTGGAGGGGAGGGAGGAGAGTGGAGGGGAGGGAGGAGAGTGGAGGGGAGGGAGGAGAGTGGAGGGGAGGGAGGAGAGTGGAGGGGAGGGAGGAGAGTGGAGGGGAGGGAGGAGAGTGGAGGGGAGGGAGGAGAGTGGAGGGGAGGGAGGAGAGTGGAGGGGAGGGAGGAGAGTGGAGGGGAGGGAGGAGAGTGGAGGGGAGGGAGGAGAGTGGAGGGGAGGGAGGAGAGTGGAGGGGAGGGAGGAGAGTGGAGGGGAGGGAGGAGAGTGGAGGGGAGGGAGGAGAGTGGAGGGGAGGGAGGAGAGTGGAGGGGAGGGAGGAGAGTGGAGGGGAGGGAGGAGAGTGGAGGGGAGGGAGGAGAGTGGAGGGGAGGGAGGAGAGTGGAGGGGAGGGAGGAGAGTGGAGGGGAGGGAGGAGAGTGGAGGGGAGGGAGGAGAGTGGAGGGGAGGGAGGAGAGTGGAGGGGAGGGAGGAGAGTGGAGGGGAGGGAGGAGAGTGGAGGGGAGGGAGGAGAGTGGAGGGGAGGGAGGAGAGTGGAGGGGAGGGAGGAGAGTGGAGGGGAGGGAGGAGAGTGGAGGGGGGAGGGGTAGAGGAGGAGAAAACTACAGCCGTAACAATTACATAGGCAGCTAATTCTGAAGGCCGCTTCATGACACTAGTTAAGAGTTCCTTCTAATTATTTGTATTTGGCTAGTTTGTGAATTTCATTAACATCCCCTCTGATGCCCAGAATTCTGAAATTGAGGCTTTGAATGTTGTTCCGTGGTAGAGAACAAAGTCGAGAACTAACCCATCATTCTGGACTTACTTCTGGATTCATGTGCACAGCAGAGTTTATAGTTAGAAGTTTTTGACTTCATTTCCTGGATCGAGACTAAGCCTTTAGCAGTTTTAGAATGAGGAACCAAGAGAACAAGTGCATTGAAAATTTGGAATAATAGTGGGCGGAGGGAGAAAGCTCAATGACGTCGAAGTATTACGTCAACCAGATATCCCGGGGCACGAAAACGCCGCTGAGCCTTGAAGATTAGAATAAGAACTTCCTCTGGTCTGACTGTGGCGCTCTTCCATTATCAATTGTCCCCAAAGCAGTGTCAAAAGCAGCAGACCAAAACCTCGAGGCAAAGACCCAGACCAAGACCGAGAGGTCCAATACCAAGACCGAGATACTCTGTTTTTTTTGACAATTCAATTGATTACAAAGCTAAAATGGAATAACACGCTTAAAACATTAATTTTATTGCTGAAGAATACTAATCTTATTAATGGTCCAGAAAACAGTTTTACCGGCCAGTCTGAACTTTTGCGGGTTCAGCCCATGGCTTCGGCTGGTGAATTTTACACTATAAATTACTTACAGTTACAGTATACGATAAGTAGATACTTTAAGACATCTGAACAAGTAGATGAACGTTCCGTTTGCTTGGTGTAGGCCTACTTGTACTCGAAATTGTAGGTTAACAGTGTCTACAAGTAGCCTACCACCTAATTAATAGATTGAACCTTGGAATTTGCGAAAGCAAATTCTGAAATGGCTGGCTCCGTTGCAAATGCATTTTTTGCTCATAGTGACAGGTGTATATATAGATGGTTAGCACGCCATAAATTGATTACATTCGGTGTCTCTAATAATCGAAAATAACCGACAATAATACGGCAATTGACCAAGAACGCCAATCTAAGACTGAGATCAATCCCAAGACCGTTCCTTTAAGACCAAGACCAAGACCAAAGCCTTCGAGACCAAGACCGGGACCAAGACCGATAGTCCGAGACCAAGACCAAGATCGATGCATTTGAGACCAAGACCGCAATTTTCCGGTCTCGAGACTGTCTCGAGATCAAGACCGTGGTCTCGTGAGCACATCCCTGCCCAAAGAAACGCGACCACCATTCGTGCTGTCATCGATTGAAGATGGTCATTGGTCAAACAATTCTGCAGCTATTTCCAACCTCAAAAAGGCACATTTTGCAATAGGCCTCGTTCGTATTCGTAAGCTCGACATTTGAACCGCACCCACGATACTAGAAATTAAACAGACTATCGCCCCATAGGCCTCGGGGCTTGAGCAATATAATTTGATGTGTCTGTAAATTTATTGAACACCAAGTGCGGTAATGCAGTTGGTTAATAAAAAAATATACTTACTTTACTTACTTACTCGGATAGACAACTTATTAGACTACAGTCTATAATAATGAGAAACGATTTAACTTCACAAATAGGCGATTAATGACGTAGCTAATGCTTGCGTCATCGTATTGTTTCAGGCGCAGCTTGAAAAAGACAGAACATAGACGTCTTTATAAAATGTCCATAAATTTCTTAAAATCTGCAGTTATTCGTCAAAGTTCTATCCATTTCTGCTGCGCCGATTGATGTTTCTATTGAATTTTCACCGAAGAGTATCGGGTAAACCTAAATAATTACAAACGATGATTTTTTTAAATCGAAATTTGAGATTAACAGAGTGGTTCAGTGATTTAATTGTAAGCCTATCCTAAAATTTCCGAAGAAACACAATTTTTATTATCCTCATTATAAGCCTAAGTGTAGGCCTATAAGTTAGTGCAGCGTTTTCCAATCTTTTTTGCCGTTGAAACCTTTTCATCTTAATTTTTTGGCGGAACCCCAAAAAACTAAACATATGCTGTTGTATGTAGGCCTACACACGCTTGAGAATGCGGGTAATTATCAGTTTTGGCCTACATTACATTATAAATAAATATTAACACAAATATCGATGACAATGTCATATGAATTCTCTCTCATAGATCAACACTCTACATGGAAAGAACACATGCAACATATCTCAGTCAAAATCGCAAAAAATATAGGAATTTTGTCACGAATCTCGTACTTATTGCCAATTAATATACGTTGAACTTATATTACACTATGATTAACCCGTATTTAACCTACTGCAGCCTCCTCTGGGCTTCAAACTATCCAACAAGATTGAAGAAATTATATGTCATCCAAAAATAGACCTCCGTATAATCAATGGTTCACATTACCTTATTCCTACTGACCACATCTACAAACAAACACGTATTCTAAAAGTTGAGCAGCTATTTATTTTCCAAACCAATGAATTCATGTACAAATATACCTACCATAAATTACCTTCAGTATTCGACAATTACTTCTCACCTCTCTCTGAGTTCTGTCCCATAAGTTACGATCCTCCTCAAACTATAGGCCTATCTTTTCGAGATCAAACACTAGAATGTTCTAGATTAAATATGCTGGCCCGAAAGCATGGAACGTCATCCCGGATGAATTGCGCTTTCTAAAAAAATCTTAATTTATTTTAAATGAAATTGCGAAATTATTTGATGGATCAATGATTGTCTCATTGTGCGTGTTTATCGTCTTCATCATGATTGTATATAATAGCTAGCTAATTCAGTTTCGTACTAAATGTTAATGTATTTTTTATACCTAACCGGCTGCAACTGTCAATCTATTGTAAGGGTGACCCTGATTACAGGATTTTTTGTCCTTTAAGGGTTTCTGTTAGTCTTTATTAGTTCCCAGCTTATTGTCATCATTTTGTACTTGGGTTATGTTATTTGGGGACAATAAAAACACTTGGTTGTGGTTATGGTTATTATAGGCCCTACACTTGTGTTAAGCAAAAAGCCTCCATTTTCTTCACACCGAAAGTTTTCCGCGGAACCCTTGTCTTCACCTCGCAGAACACTAGGAACGCTAGGGTCCTGCGGAACAAAGTTTGAGAAACGTTGAGTTAGTAAAACGCGGCGACTTCTTTGGCACAATATATATTTAATAATTGTTAATTTAAGTTCTTTCTTTATTTATTTTTATAATTATTGTTTAGGCCTATATCAAATAAATTCTTTATTTTGTTTTTGCGTTGGCTAAGTTATTAAGACTCGTTGACTTCTAAGCGCCACAATTTGTTACTTCTTCTGAGCAAAAACATTTTGTTTTTGCAACAGACTGCAGAATGAAGATCTGTGCATCGTTTCCAGCGGAAGACGATTAACTTCTTCGACTGGAGCCATGAAAAGGACGTGGGCTGAACGGAAAATCTCGGCAGCATGAGGTGAATATTAAATTATGCCAGTGTTTCACAGTCATTCATTCATTCATTCGTTCGTTTTAACATTAATATAGCGCCCCTCAACAAGTCTACTCGGAGACTCTTTCAGCCCAACCACGGCAATACAAATCAGTCTAAACAATTTGTAAAACAAAGGCGCATTTACGCCTTGGCAGCAGTTGCATCTTTAAAGGGCGTGTGTTCCAGACGGAAGGGTCAATAACGGAGAAGGTGCTGCGCTGCCTGGTCGAGGTGGTCGCACGAGGCATCAAGAGAAAAAACGACGAGCTCGACGACCAAACAAAGAAGAAACAGCGCTTATTGATCTATATCATGTCTTAGGTCTGTCTGACATAGTTTTACGTCCTTCCTTTGACTGGTATCTGTCTATTTTGTCAGTTCCCTTTGTCTTAGATATGACTACGATGTACTTCTACTTTCTCGCTCTGGTCTTAGTTTATCTACATTTAACCATCTGTTACCCAGTTTTTTTTAGTATATCACCCTGTCTATTTTCTCTCATCTTAGCTCGTGTTTCATTTCAGGCTGCATATCTCTTTACCTTCTTTCATTTGTCTTACATCTGTTTCTCTGATTTATCCAGTTCTTGTGCTTGAGATCAGTTTGCTTCTCCTTTTCACATATCTTCTCCTAGGTCTGTTTTGTAGGCCTACCATCCTTTCTCATTCATCTCATTTTCATGATTTAGATCTGTATTGCGCAATTTCTCCTTGGCTGTAGTAATTTATTAGTCCATGCTTTCAAACACAAAATTTAACATAATAGTTTTGTTTGGACCTACAATTGATAATAAGTTAAATTTTTAGGTTCGATGTGACAAATATCTCGATATTCAACGTGTCTATTTTAAACGCGCTACAGCGGTTTCAATTACAAACCCTGACCATCTTACAGTTCCTCCATTCCTGGGTTATTGTAGGCCTCTCATTCAATTTGCATTTGCCCACTTTGTCAGCCTACTTAGCAGATTACGTCTATTTTGAAGGAATGGTGCGAGAAACTCGAGGAACTCGTTGAATTGTCTCTTAGGTTCATTCTATGCACTTTAGTCATAACCTGAAATCAATTTCATGCAACATCCGTAGCAGAAGATGCAATTTGTATTTAAAGAAACCCAGACAACAATGGTTCATACTTCTGTCATTATTGAACTATGCAATCCATTTTTCTTACCGGAATGCTTAATTAACTTTAAGAACCTCAAAAAGGCCATATACAAATGTATACAACATCAGCGTATTAATACATTTCACAGGTGAGAGAAGTCCGGCAGTTTTGGCACCGTCCGTCCTGGCCGCCTGTCAGTTCTGTCAGCTCTGGCATCGCCATTCCCTGACATTGTCAGTATTCTGGCCATCAGCATTAATTTCATAGCCAATAACGAACTGATAGGCCCTAGAATAGATAAGATTTAATAAATTTTAGTAGGACTGAAACGTAAGACATGGCACCGCCGCCACTGACACCGCTATTCTGACATCTGACATGGCGCCCTATCTGTTGCTGTCGAATTGCTTCCGGCAGCAATGCTTTCTTCGAGACCTCTGACGTAGCGAAGCAGAATGAAGGTCGCTATTCGATGCATTACAATCCCGGACAGGAGCAACCAAGACGATCCAGTTAACCGACTATCGTGGACATAGCTAGGTGAGATCGAGTTTTACGAGGGTTTGCGGCGAAACCGATATAGACTGGTTTCTCCTTCTACACTCTTTTATTTAAGTTGTCTTGCGTCCAGTTTGTCACGGTCGGTCGGACATCTTACATAATTCAACTCTTTTTCAGGTACATTTATGTTCCCGTTGACTGCAGTGTTTCGGGTATCTACCATGCAGATAAAGGAGGGTCCCCAAAACGCATGTTTTTGCATTAACTTGTTCTATTGTCTAGGGTCTGTGCTTTATTTTCTGCTTTTGTTGATCTTCCTGTCTGAGGTCTGTCTGCCTCTCTATTGTGGTTTTTTTTGTCTGTATTTTGTCTGTCTATCTGCTTCTCAGTTTTTCCAGACTTCTTCTATGTGTCTACCTGTCTTGGGCCTATTATAAATTAATTTGGCGCATCAATGTGATAATTCTTTTGATATTCAACCTGTCCCTTTTAACCGCGCTACAGAGGCTGTCGATTAGAAACCTTGGCCAATTTGCAGGTCACTGTACGCCTCTCATTCAATTTGCATTCATCCTCTTTGTCAGCCTACTTAGCAGATTACGTCTGTTTTGAAGTGATGGTGCGAGATCCTCGAGGAACTCGTTGAATTGTCTCTTAGGTCCATCGTATGCATTCTAGCCATAACCTGTAAGCAACTCCATGCAACATCCGTAGCAGAAGATGCAATTTGGACATCAGAAATTCAGACATCGTTGGCGACAAATTTGCAACCAGTCCAATATTTCATCTGCCATATTTTACCTCTGCAATTAATTTTACTTGGAATGCCTTATTAATCGTAATTAATAAAATATGTTACAAGTGTACCAAGAATACAACATCAGCATATTGATTAATTACACAGGTGAGAGAACTCCGGCAGTTTTGGCACCGACTGTCCTGGATGCCTGTCAGCTCTGTTAGCTCTGGGACCGTCATTCTCTGACAGTGTCAGTATTCTGGTCATCAGTATTAATTTAATACGCAATACAGAACTAATAAGCCTGAGATAAATTTTAAGAAATTTTAGTTTATTTTTGGATCTTTCATTTCTGGCGAACATGCCAGGACTGAAGACTCCGAAAGACATCAATCGCCCCGCCGCTACTGACACCGCTACTCTGACTTCTGACATGGCACCCTAGATCAGATGCATTGAAACACTGGCAGAATCAAGCTCGTTACTCGATGCATCACAATTCCGGACGGTTGCAACCAAGACGATGCAGTTGACCTACTCTCTTGGATGCAGCTAGGTTAGATCGGGTTTTTATGATGGTTTGCGACGAATCCGATAGATTATTTGTTGATTAAATATTCAGGCCATTTAGAAGATATAGTATCGGGATATCGTTTAAGATATATGTTTGAGACGAAAGGCGATTCATGTCTTGGGCCTTTCTGCCGCTTTTTTATGTTGTCCTGTTGTTTAACGCTCTTATGGCATTCTGCTCTCTATGTTTTTTCTTGTCTTAAATCTGAATAGGCTACTTCTTTTCTCTCTATTTCTCTTGTTATCGGTCTATGGGCTTTCTCTATTTTCGCTCTTTGTTTTCCTATGATTGGTATGCACTCTGCCTCTCTGTTTGTTCCACTTTTCCTATGTGAGATATGTCTAGAGCCTACAAGTATCACTTTTATATCTTTCTGGTTTTAGACCTATAGCTCACTTTGTTCGTTGAAGAAATAATGGTGATTGATGTTTTTTTGTAATGAGGTCGCAATTGTTACCTTGTTTATATCGTTTTCTGTGGTTCAAACGTAGATACATGTAGGTCCTATTATATTCAAGAATTCTCCTCATTTATATCACTTAGAAGATAAATTGTTTCCAAATTAATGAAAGCACCGGGAAGATAATTGGCCCTCCGTATAAATTGATTCGGTATATTGAGTAGGTTGGTCCTCATGACGTGGCTTTTGTGGGCGTTGAGAAATTTTCGATGATTTACATTACTTTACATCTCTGTCCATTGTTATGTGACGTGTTCAAAATTGAAGTGCTACAAAAGCGTAGAATTTATGACGGGTGATTTCTGTCCATTTCCGGTCACGTGTGCAAGTTATTGCTTCTAGCAGCTGTTAAGTGTGTTAAAAGTGAAAAAATGGCGCTTATCGTGAACGAGGAAGAATTCATTCCAGTCAAGAGCAAGTCTAGAAAGCGAAAATTAGACGAGTTAACAGAGGACAATGGCAACGATATGGATACATCAGAATCACGACCTAGACCGAATTTACCACCGATCTCGGGAGGAGTAATGAGTGTAAGATTGATACAATGACACGTGGTAATCTTGTTCGTTCGGAATCGATTGTGCAATAAGAATGCTTACGAGCAAGCGTACAGTGCGGACAAACGTTTTTTGTATTGTATTTACACATTTATATTTCGCTTATCACAGTACAGCCAAATAAGAGGCGCTACCAGTGCGAATGACCGCGGGAGAAGAGAGGTCTGTAATCGGGAAGAGTATGCTCCCTGTAGCAAACAATATGGCCGCCCGAATAGCTAAAATAGATAGCTGTTGCCTGCCCGCCAGGTCCCATAATGCAGTGCACTAAGTAAGAAAGTAAGTGACACCAACATTACCCGTTTTGGTAATATATTTTTAGAGCAAAAATTTAGTTATCCGAATGTGTGGAAGGGACCAACCCGAAGCCTCGAAACCAGAAAACGCGGAAATGGTCGAACAGCTCGTTTCCCCGAAAATAGTTATATACAAAGGGTCGAACTTCCATATATAAAATTGGACAAATTTCAGCACTATATAGCATCGGCGCATCTATTTGTAATTCCGATCTACTTTATAAAATTGCAACAACTAAATGTTCATCAATGCATCTACTTTTAATTTAAAAATCGATTTTGGGGATATGGAGGAAATCCGATTCGGGTTTACACGATTTGCTACACACCTGACTAGAAGCCCGTTTGTAGACAATATGGCAGTCCTCGAATGCATTTCAAATAGACACAACCACATGCATCCCATAATGCAGCACAGTCAACTAGTAAGTAATCAAGATGACTGACATTAAAAATGATAATTTAAAGAAACGATCATCATAGTGCAACATTTTCATATTGCCGAAATGCGCTTCCAACAGCGCCAAGAGGCGTGGTCATAGTCATTTGCGAATTGGTCATTGTGAGTTCAGCTTGTGAGTCAAATGAGTTTTCAGTAGATACCACAGATGACTTTATCCTATGTGCAATATCACATCAGACAATCGTCGACATAAATGAGATACCGAGTCCGGCAGCAGTTCGTAACAAACATTCTAATACAGTTTGTCGGACATTTAGCAGTTCGCTTCACTTCTTTTAGTAAATCGTAAACTTTTCATCTTGAGTTCTTGCTTGTTGACTGTGTTGCATTATTGAACTGAAATTGTTGTGTCTTTCTGTATATAGGATTCAAATCCTGAATTAAGGAAGATTCCAGTTCCTGCAAACAGATACACGCCGATCAAGGACCAGTGGCGTCAGATTTTAGTGCCGCTGACTGATCACCTAAAGCTCAAAGTCAGATTTAACCTTAGGACAAGAAATGTTGAACTTGCGGTTAGTTTCGTTTAGTCATTTTTTTTTAATTTTTACTATTACCATCTGTACATTTAGGAAACGACACAGAGCAGCTCTTATACATGCAGTCATCAGGAAGTTAAATCACTGTTACTGTATAGATTAAGAGAACCGTGCTGAAAATGGTGTCTTATGATTTGTGTAAGTTTTAGCATGGCTAGAAAGATGAGGCATAGGCTTGTTAATGCACTTGTACATACGTAACATGCTTTCTGGTTACGGGCAAGAGTGATTGTGTTTTAATACATGCCATTTTATATTTCTTAATGTTGACATGTACTTTTTTCAGATATTGTTTTGTTGTATTAAGTGCCTTTGGTGAACTGTCAGGATCCTTACATTGCTGTTTTTTACGTTGGGTGATGACAGTGTTCACTGTTTGGTGCTCCTGTCCGTGTTTAGTAGGCTGACTATAAATGGCAGATACAAGAACTAGATGTAGCTGGATAACATCAGCTGTTAGAACTGTGTTGCATTTATGGAATTGAGGCATTCAAGTGATATGCGAGATACCACAGCGAAACTCCGTTAACATGTGCCCTTTCGCCCATGAGTCTGCTTCATATGTGGTGCCACCACACCTGATATCACGAGATTAACAAGCGAGCATTGTTGACCCTTTAACGACTAGCACGTGTAAAACACATGGCATAATCAATAACGCTGGTTGTTAAAGGGTTAAAATGCTGTGGTTTAATGAAGATCGTGGCTCTGAAATATTAACCGATGATCATGTGGAGAATGCTATTGAAAACTAACTGCTAATTTTGCATACAGATGTTCGCAATGTGAAACAAAAGGTGAAGCAGTATCGTGAGGAAGAAGGGGCTGATTACATCAAGATTATTCTTATACGATATTTGTGTCATCTCCATGTAGGGGAACTGGCACGTTTCCATATTTTCTAGGGAAAAGAGGAACCAGTCTATGACCCAAGGTCTATAGCCTTTCCATCATTGTACTTGGACTTCTTGTTGGTAAATGGGTTAAAACAGCTGTTACTCTCTTTACTTCATAACCCAAGCTGACAAAGTCTTTGATGACAGCTCATCGAACATTACTTAGCAGAGAATAGGTAATTTGTGGCTAATAATGTTCTGCGATTCACTGACTGGACAGACATTCATGCGAAAGTGGGCAATACATGCACGTCATTGCTCTACGTGGCTAGTTGGGTTGTTGTATCATGCACATGGTTCTGAGAGAATGTTTCCCATTGGTTACATGTTAATGTGGTTTTACTGTGTGTAGAATTTAATATTGTATATGTAGCAACCTTTGTTAGGCCTCTAGTAAAGAACTGAGGCAAAACTTTGTGTTATATTTTAATGAGTTTTCTTTTATTTTGTCAGACATATAAGGAAACGTCAAATACAGGCGCCTTACAGAAGGGAGCTGATTTTGTCAAAGCACTTACTCTTGGATTTGAATTTGAGGTGGGATTCTGTTTGGCTTTACTTATTTAAACGAGGGACAGCGCTAGCATAGAGTCTTTGGATATTCTCGGATGGGACATTAGCCCAGTTTAAGTTTTACTGTTTAAGTCTTTAGACTTGAAGTGTAGCGGTTGGTTTGCTGACTGTCATTATAGAAATTAAAGGTTGAAACACATTCCCGATGTAATGTTTAATTCCTTGATGTATTTGCTACTCCTGCTTTCCAGTGATAGCAGCTCTTAAATAGTAAATTATAGATCTGTCAGTCGGAGGAGACGACGGCAAGGGTATAGTTGGCTTAGAGAAGAAACAGACGTTCCAATGCTTTGTCTGTTTCTGTGGTTTTGCTTTTATTTACTGTCACTAAAGTTTGATTCCATTTTGAACCAGTAGATTATTTGTGATAGCATTTATGAGCAATCTGATCTGATGGTCTGTATGTTGCTAGATGATTGTATTGGTTAATATTTTTTAAGCCGTTTGAAATGGTGCTTTCAGTAATGGTTAACGGTTTTTTTTGCATATATAAATATATATAATGGTTAATGCTATTGATTGTTTTGCAATTAGGATGCGATGGCTTTGATTCGACTTGATGATCTGTATTTGGAGACATTTGATGTAACCGATGGTCAGTAGTAGCACGATTTATCACATCGCCTTATATTTAATCACTATTCAGTCATCTCTAGAAGCATTTATAGCAGCCTTATTTGGAAGGTGTTATGTGATTTCCTACATATAGAAAAGTTGTGGATTGCTCATTGCAGAACTGTATGGAATCCAATGAAAACTTGCAGAATTTCAAAAAATTTATCTATTGCAGATGTGAGAGTTGAGGCAGAAAGAAGGCTTCCCAAAGCTGGCATTTTTTTAATTACGATTTTATATTTTTCTGAATGGTTATTCTGGTTTTGTGTATGCTTCTGTGAAAGTGCCTCTTATGCTTATCAGTCAGAATTAGCAAACTCTTTTACCTTATCAATTAGAATTAGATACTGAAACTGGCTGATCATTTAGAATTACAAAATCTTGTAGCTCTATACTCTATTAGAATTAGCTGTTTACTTAATTTATTTGCTAATCGATTGATTTGTAATCCACCTCTGAGGTTCTTACAGAAGTCACTTCTTTGAATATGATGCAATCCACAGAAGTTCATATTAAGCACAAAAACTTGTAGTCTGAAAACTGTTTTTGCCATTGGTTAAATTTCAACCTGTAGATTTGTTCGTAATGACACTTCTTTATCGTTGGGTTGGGTTGTGTTGATGTTGTTTACAGTAAAACCTTTGAAAGGTGACCATTTAAGTCGAGCAGTTGGTCGAATCGCTGGAAAGGGTGGTAAAACTAAATTTACGATAGAAAATATGACGAAAACAAGGATAGTCCTTGCAAACACGTAAGCTCTTATTCATTGGACTATATACTCTCTTGTATTTATTTCTAGACTCCAATGCTTAAATCAATGTTGTTTAACATTAAATATTGTATTGAACCATTTTCTGCTCTATTACATAAAACTTTCATCTGTAAACTTCATGTTGCATGCTACATCAAAATTACAATCCTGCCAAAGTTTCCTTTGGACTTAAAGAACTTTCAACCATAGATTTTTTTTCAGTATATTGTGACATTTACTTTAGGGCATCTTACTGATTGGACTGTATTCCGTACTGTCTGTAAGATTTATTTAATGAATATATTTATATCCCACTTACCATTCATTAGTATATCTTTATCCTCAGATTGTTTGCTCTTTTTTCATTATTTAAATTTAATAGTAAATGAGAATTTAAAACTGTTGATGCATAGTTTTGAAGAGCAAATGCTTTTGCAATCAACACAATAGTTGTTCACTATGTGCTCAGCGAGTCATGTCCAACGTTTTTGATATCAGACGGTCAACAATTTTCTGATGAGGCGCATTGGGATTCCTGTTGCTTATGTTACACTCTTGTCATTAAAATTTTGATCAATATTAGTTTTTGTTAAGTGTATTTGTATTTTTTTCTGTATTTCAGAAAAGTCCATATTCTTGGAGCATTTCAAAATGTTCGAGCTGCGAGGCGAAATATCTCTAGTTTGATTTTAGGTAAGTCATGTGTAATCATTATCACTGCCAACGAAAATTGCAATTGCCTAAAAACAATAAACAATGACATCTTTTCATTGTTCAGTCTAGCTTAATAAAGTTTGAACATTTCATTTATCTGCATTTTACCATGTGTCATGAACATTTCAGCAATTGGATAATTACAATGACTAGAAGTGCTAATTAACACGGCAAGTTACTGAATATCCAGTGCAGATAGTCAACAAGTCTTAACGGTTTATGTGGTGTAGTATTCTCTTTTTATAACTCAACTTGGAGAGGCCATGAATGTAGTGTTTATTTTCTGATTTACCACTAAAGACGCGAACGAATATAGTGGTCCCTCTCTGTATGTATGTGTCTGTCTCGTCTGATGAACATACCTTAAAAGAACTTTTGCATTGTTACTGCTAAGCTCAATGAATATCAATTTTCTGTTTGCAGGATCTAAATCAACATCAGTTTATGGACACTTGAGAGTTGCTGCGAAAAAGCTTGCGGACATGTAAGAAGTTGCTTAGTCCAAAGTGACCATTGATGTCTACATCTGCCCAGTGATGTTTACAACTGTCCAGTGATTGAACAGCATCCAGAGAAATTGCTGGAATCACCTAACATTCGCTTTTGTTTGCGATTGTCAGATCGTGTAAGCTTGTTTGTCCTAAGAAATTTACAGAAAATGGATGAGTGGAATTTCTTTTCTTATGCTGTGGGTCAACTATCCAAGCTACAATTCACTTTTAATTGGTAATACCTGCTTTGTCTTGATTACCATGAAACCCAGTTTACAGATGTGAGCAATGCTAAGTGATTGTTTCCTGAGTTCTTGTTGATGTTCAGCAGACAATGAATCAATCCATAAGATGTTATGTAGCTCCTCTTGATGATATCCACTCAGAGGCGCTCCCAGCCCAACGTGCATTTACTGTTTGTCTAACATGTACAAACAGCCATATATTGAGATTGTCTTATTTGTGTTCGGCACTATGAATCTTGTACTGTGGTATGATGCAGTGTCATCTCAACGACCTTCTATCATGGGCTGTGTGCTTTATCATGTACTCCGTATGTAAATATATCCTATTAATGACACGGTTACAATCAAACAGAGGTTCACAATAGTCGAGTGCTCTGCGCTCTATACTTTTAATTGGTATTACTAGAGAAATTGACAAACTACTAATTGTTCAGAAATCTTGCTAGGTTCATCAGCAAAGATGCCTGAATATCGATATTTTATGCCCATATTGCATTCATTACAATTGCTGCAATTCAGCAAAGAATCCAATTAAAAACTGATTTAGCATTTACAAAGACTAACTATTTATGAGATAGCCTGTCGCTGTCCAATTTTTGTATCAATAGATTTCTAGTGCATGCATTGCGTTTTATCACGTGCTTTAGCGCAGCGCATGCTCTACACATGAACAGGTCAACTGATGTCATTGTCCAATTAGTTTGTTCTGTCGATTCTTTGATGTAATTCAGGTGTTATTACTGAAGACTCTTCACTTGCATAATATACCAACTTAGGCTCTGCATCTGCTTTCTCTGACCGTGACACTCCAGTGGACTGTTTTTTCAATGCATATTAATTAGATTCAGCTATCAACTTGTGGCTATGGCATTATGATAACAGCGCTATAGAAGTCATGAGATTGGATTATGGCCTTATGCCTCGTGCCCCTGTCTAGTGCGGTTGAATATTTATGTAGCACCTTCGGAGCAGCTCCGAAGTAGTGGCAAAACCAAGCCTGACTCGTAAAGCAGCTTAACCCACCTGTGCTGGAAGAAAAATTCTGTACAGTTGAGGTAATTACAACAAAGCCTATCAAAGCCTATAATTGCTGTAAGTTCATCATTGCTTTTGTTGCCCTATATTCTAATGGTTTGCTTCCTCGGTTGTAAAATGCCAACCAAGACTATTGTCTTGGATACTCACAATTGCTGCTGAAAACTTAAGATATCTGCTCTTCACCAGTGCACTCTTTAATGAACCCGGCTATAAAATATAAGAATGGTAGTTAGTACCATTCTTATAGTCTGTTGGACTTTTAATAGGATAAAAAATATTTCCATTAATGGCAGATGTGGAGGCCAAGCGAAGTAAGATTCTCGTGGGTTAGAGTGCAAAATGCCATTTCTGGTTAGTAAAACGCATAATTGACCAGCCCCCAGTGAGGATTGAACTCACGACCCCTGGTTTACAAGACCAGTGCTCTAACCACTGAGCTATGGAGGCACACGTTGGCAAACACCCATTTCCAAGTAATACCCTGATGCCACATTACGGGCACGTGCCAAAACATTCCAAAAGCTTTCCTATTAATTTAGTGACATTACTTTTATTATAATTGACCTATCATTTATATTAATTTATCTCAAAAAATAATCATAAATACATTCCAGTGTTTTATATTTTATAGACGAATTAGCTGTGCACCTTATAGCACTCTGACATCTATCGAATGTTTTAAAATTATCGGGCATAATATTCTTGTATGTTCACTAGAGGTTGCTGAACGACAAACGTCCTATCATGTCTAATGAATATTATAATAACTCGTAATCGTAATCCAACCATTTCTACAGCACCCACAAAAACCAAGTCGCGGGAACCAGCTTATTCACAGGCGCTTAATCAACAGAATTGATAGGCAGAGTCAGGCATGCAGACGGCTAAGGTGGCTGGAGTTTGGACTTGAAACAGCGAGGCAATTAGGGCGAAGGGGACGATTCAGGATAGGATTTGGTGAAAAAGCAATGTTTTCAGTTTTGAGTGGAAAACCCGTGGTGAGATGGCAAGAAGTGAGGCGTTGGTGAGTTCGTACTATGAATCTGATATTTGTCGTAAATTCTTAATGCTGGAGGGAGTTTGTTCCAAAGAGGCGGAACAGCAGTAGATATGAAACGATTTGCAATTTGAGTGATGAGGTAATGGAAGGGCGAAGCAGTGTTAGGGGCCGTCCATAAAGTACGTCACGCTCCAGGGGGAGGGGGTGTAAGAAAGTGTGACAGGGGTCAGGCCATGTGTGACGTCACACATTTCTTTTTAAAAATATTATTTATAATTTATTTTTTTATTTTTTTAGTAGAATTTAATAGCTTTAAAAATAATTTTCAAAAATTTTGTGAAACATTTGAATTTGGGCTGTTCCATTTTTTAGTTAGTAAACGGGTGAAAGAAAATCTAAATTATAATTTCGTTTTTATTAGAGGTTAACACATGGATAAATATTCATACTGCCCGCTGTAACAACCCTAGAGTCATAAAAGCCTGTTTTGTTTCCTTTTTATTATTTAATCACTGGGTGAGGTCAAGTTTCGCTAATCTACTTCTTATCCTGTGTAAAAAGATTGCATAATCGGAAGATTATCTAAAACTTGACCTCACCTATTGTAAATGAAAAAGCAGCAGATAAATGATGTGTATTATATAATTGTCTAGTCTAATTTTTGCAATTTTTGTTTTCAAATTCAATCTAGATTGAGTTACTGCTTCAATGAATAACTGTGACAACTGTTGACAATTGACTATTCTACTAAGTCATTTTAATAATGTGATAGTTCTTTTAAGTGGAAATTTTATATTTTAATACAGTTTAATAGTGAAGTGTGTTTTAGATTAAATTTTAATTAGGTGTTAATTGTAAAAAAAATTTGTTCGAAAGTGTGACGTACTTTAGGGGAGGGGGGGTCCGAGATTTGTGACAGTTTGTGACAGGGGGAGGGGGGGTTAAAAATTGTCAAAAATAGCGTGACGTACTTTATGGATGGCCCCTTAGGGTGGAAGAGGAACGAGTTGAGCGATGTGGTTGAATCGTGAACAGTTGACGGAGATATGGTGGCTGTGAAGATTGCAGTGTGTTAATTGTAGGTGAGTGAAATGACCTTGTATTCAATCCGTGCAGGTATTTTGAGCCAATGAAGTGACTTGAGAACAGGTGTGATATGGATGTGCTTTGGGGTTTTGGTAACAGCACGGGCGAGAGCACTCTGAATGGCTTGAAGGTTTATTTGGGTACTATCTATATTGAGGAAAAGGGAGAACTTTGCAGTAGTCCAATTTTGCGGGAACTATTGAAATGGCGATTGTGGATGCAGTTTTGAAGTCAAGCACATGGGGCGGATTCTACGAAGATCACGGATATACAGGAAGCAAGAGCGATCGAGGCGGATGGGTAAATGTGATCAACGAAGCCATGGTTTTGGTCAAAGATTATGCCTAAGTTGCGGACAGAGGAATTTGCAGTGAATGTGTGGGTGGATGCAGTTTTACAAACTGCTTGACTTTAAGAAGACATGACCTAGTCCCCTACATTGTAAAAAGGTCTGTTTGAATTTTCCAGCTGCCAAATCTGCAAAACACTATATGCACAGTCTAGCACAGAGGGCTTATTTCGTCAAATGAGGTTTGTTTTGGTCGAGAATACAAACTAGACCACAGGTGTCTAGCATTTTTTAATACGGACCAGTAGCAATATTTTCCGGAAAGTGACGGGCAAGAGTGCCGAAGGCGCATGAGGAAAATGGGGTAGGGGTCTCAGATCGAGGGCCATGCAAACAGTTGAATTATACTTTGAAATTAAAAACGTCATTCTAACACGCATTAGTTAGCAATAACAAACATCACAGAAAACTCTTAGGCCTACAGCCTTAATAATGACTGATCAGACATTTATTCTCAATTGTGTTGTCCTTAGACAAGGCTCCGCGAGCCAACGCCCAGAAATATAATTATTGTCTGCGGGTCAGAAATTGACAGAAATGGCCCGCGGGTCGGCTCTTTGAAACCTCGAGATCTGACGAAGAGGAAATATTTTTCGCCTGTAGGCCTAATCCTATCTGAACAGTTGTCTACTCTCTGTGAATTTAACGTAGGCCTATGTATGTGATTCCCTATAATGGTAATGTGAGCTAGGCAGCTACATACAGAAATGCTCTCAGTCCATCGCGGACTAAATTATGGGCGCTTCTCGGCGTTCACTCTTGTGCAACGCATGTGATTCAAAGTAATGCTTTCATTTCTCTCAACGTGTGAGCGCCACGCAAAAGCTGTATGAAGAAGTTGAAGAATCTTAGAAAGCGTTGCTATGGTAAATATAGGCCTAATTAAGTGACCAGAGGTTGGGTGCAATTAATTGAGTTAAAGCCCACACACCGCTGATGCAGTTAATAAGAGAAACAATAAGGTCTAAGAAGTAGTAAGAATTGGTATTTAAGCTTATGACGGACGTAATTCTCTGCATCTGTAAGCCTGCTTGAACTATGGCATGACGGGAACGGTGGGCCAGCATAATTCCTAGCACAGGATAAATATAGCGCACTGCATGCATGCGGGCGGACATCATATACTGGCCTGGCCTGGCCTGGCTTGGCCTGGCCTCAGACGTCTCAGCTGCCACGCACAAACTACGAGGCAGAAGAGAGAGAGAGAGAGAGAGAGAGAGAGAGAGAGAGAGAGAGAGAGAGAGAGAGAGAGAGAGAGAGAGACTTTATTGGCACCATGCTGGCGGCGACACGCTAATACCGCCATGATATATAGGCCGAGGCCTAAAAGGCATCGCTTATGTGCGCGTTTACTCGTTGCATACGATATGCTTTGGCCTACCCATACACACCAACCCACATGGACCTGCATATCGTGAAATGGCGCTTATATGGTAAGCGAAGGTAGCAGCGGAAGCAGAAACGAGCAAAAGTACCACACGTGCAGGTATCAATCAGGTTGGAGGGAGGAGGGAAACAAGAAGGCGCGTGCTGCCCCTATCGTCAGCGAGTATCCATGCATATATAGAGCAGGTCCCATCTCTTCAGTCGTTTAGGCAAATCTCGGACGTAGTTCGACGTGTATTTCCAGTTATTACATAGGCCTAAAGGCCTACGTCGACTTTAATTAGATATGCGTTTCTGTTGAATTTCGACTACCAACCTATGGCAAGTAGGCCTAGTTAATTAAATCTAGGCGTACCGACTGATGGAGACCCTAATCTACCTTTGGTTGATTTCTAATTCTCGTAAGCTATCATTAGTCTAAGCTGCTTAGAGCGGCATAAAAAATGTTTTTTCAGAAACATTGTTTGGCCTATAAATGTAACATTTTTAACAGTTTTACATTCCGATGCTAAGAGAAAAGTTTCTGTAAAATATAAGCCTATTGCTTCTTAATGGTTACCAAATTTATAAATCAACGGACGGGAAGGTATACGATTTAGGCAAGTAGGCCTAATATTGCCCTGCCGGACAAGTACGAGGTCTACCATTCTTTTAGAGTAGGCTACTTCCAAGATCTTCATAGAAAATGTACACAACGTTGAATACGTCAACATTGGAGGATCAACTTAGAAGTCGCTTGTTTTGAACAACTTGGCATTCTTCTTTTGCATTGCATACTGTAAGAATTTGATAACTATGGAATGTGAAGAAGTATGCCAAGCAGGTTCCGTGGTCAACTCGGATGTTATGGCGTTGCTAAACTAAAGAGAAACCTACTCAGAGGCGCTCCCAGATCAACCAAGGTACAACAAATTAGACCTAAGCAACCTGCAAGACACATATTGAATGATTTCTAGGCAGTAGACACATCTCCAACTGAAGTCTATTCCGACCGGAAGGACCAACAACCTGGAATGTGCGACGCTGGTTAGTTAACTAGAAGTAGGCTTTAGCGCGCTGAGCCAGATGAGCAAAGACTAACTGATACCAGACGACCAGGCAGGCCTATGTCAAGGCGCTACCAAGAAGATGGAGATAATTCGTCTACTGTTACTGATACGATTGATTGTTGATAATTTTCTATTTGTCGTTGAATTGCGTGGCTGAATCTTCAGCCGCAGAAGCACCACACTCCTGAGATACTCCTGAGATACTGCTGCTTACTTTGCAATAGATGACAAAAACAATTTTTAGAAAAAATATTTTTACAACAAGACACTTACACGTCACCATTCCACCAACTAGATGCTCTACACAGCTTAACAAAATCTACATTTTGAAACATCCAGATTAAGCTGTAAGAAAATATTTTATGTCAGCACTTTGCAGCCGCTGATCCTGTCGGCAACTAACAACGGTAGTTCCAATGTACATGTAATGTAAATCATACCAAACGACCTGTAGGTTAAAGCCAAATCTGTTCAAAATTATATTCAAAATAGAACATTCTAATTTTTGGATAGCTGTCTTTAGGTCTATGCTCAATTATCTAATAAAAAAGCAACATCTTTCATGGTTTTGTTTCAAATATACAATTTCTCACAGAAGTCTTCAGTAAAATATTATTGCAGCACCTTTAAAATAAATACTCTGCCTGAATCATTTGCGGAACTTTGCAAAAAGAGAACCATGTGTGTATGATCAAAAAAGCACTGCTACAATGTTCGAACCCTGTCTGAAAGAATCAAATCAAAATCAAATCAAATCACCCCAACAAGGTTAATAATAAATAAAACGGTGGTTAATAATAATTGTGGTCACCATTCCATATGTCATTAAGAGTCAATGGACATTATTCTATTTCTTGAGGGTCTCTACAAGTCTCAGGTAAATAATACCCAGAAACACTTGGCATTCATACATATCGTTTACACAAAATGGAGTATTGACCTATAGCAAACAGCTTGCTATTTATAAGCTGTTGTTCACGGTAGCTGAATAGTGGGTGGACACACTCTGAACAGTTATCTGTGGTCAGGCATAGCAACTGTAGCATATGATACTGTACAAGCTATTCAATAAGATTTAAAAAATAACGTTTTATGTGAAAATGTCATTGTTTTTGTAACATATTCAACCTGTAAGAAAGTCAAGGCTCTGTATTTATGATCAAACTTCAGTAAATGTAGCTCCTGTAAGGTACCCTTGTGAAAATAGGCAAAGCACAACAAATGTCTAAATACCTTCCTAGACCTAATCTATTGAAACTGCTATACAAGCAATGGCATCAACCAAATGGGGGAATGTGGGAGAATGACCTCCCATCGTTTCGAGAAGTCAGAGGTGTTTCATGCATTGGACGTAAACTTGGGGAATGTTGGTAGCCAATACTATAACAGCCTGCAATACAAAAATGAATATTAGTCGACCGGCGTTTGGGTGATTCAAGGGTGGGAACCCCTGACGCCACTGGATACACAAGAAACTAATAACAATGATGAGTTTCACAGGCATTACTAACAGCCCCTCAAGGCACAAGGACTTCTGTGAGATTATGAAAAACAATGTGAACAGAGCCATTACCATCAAGTGACATGCTCCTTACATTTGTAGAGGTTATTTAAACTACCCAGAAATGGTCTCTCTATCATCTAAGGAAGAGGATTGACAAAGAAGCTCACACCCAGAGAAAACAAATTTAAATTCCACAGTTATAAGAAGGCAATTTAGTCAAGTTTAACTGATAAACAATTCAAGGCTTAGAAGGTTTAACAAACAACTGTGCAAGAAAATACAGTATTCACAGAAACTTATTATTGACCTCACAATAAACATCTGCAGGCTTTTTATGAATATCAGGTCTCAAGTTCTGAATCGCACAGTCAACTGTTTCTCAAGATTTGCTGAAATTTTTTTCAGCAAAATCCTATACAATATCAGCTTTAATGAAGAAGTATTCCATAAAAAATTACAAGTTTAGCGCATAAATGTCATGGTTTGTGTCTCCTATGGATCACGTGTCTAAAATGTCATGCCTTTCAGTTAAATGAAACCTCAAATTGTAAGTTGAAGATTTCAAGTTTTAAATCTAAATCTTTCATTTTATTCATTCTGAAAATGTACACATTGCAACTTTTCACAACCTACTCAGAGGCACTCAGAGCTTGCCTTTCAACTTGTAAAATGTATTGCAAATGCTTATAACTTTAGTAAACAAATTAGGAACGGCCAATAAACTTCTCACAAAATGACAACAGAATCAGAAGATCATCTGAATCAAGTCACTGAAACTGACATTATTTATTCTATTACATTTTAAATAAATAAAATGCAAAACATCAGGCAGTAAATGATATCGCAACCAACCAATATCAATGTAAAAAATATATGTATATTCAAAGAGTCTCAGCCCATCTCACCAACCGATTCAAACACTCATCTGTCCCATCACATTGACGATGCTCATTCAAAACCTGAAAAGCCTTGAAATCGACAGCTGACACCCAGTGTACCACAAGCTACATACTCAGGCAGCTGTTGATTTAACCAGCATACAGTAGTGCAAATCAAAGTGCTGACAAAGTTTTTATAATTAACGACAACTTTGAAGGCAGTGCCTGCTTAGCACTTATCTACTAACCTCCATCACTAGTTATAATGTATTTCACAGCCAAAACACTACAGAAAATCTTTACACAAATAAATGCTGATGCTCCTTTTTTATTATAGAATTGCTAATGGCTAAGTTCAGAGCACGCAATATCAGTTTCTTCAATTTTAAGCTGTGATTGCACATTGGCATTTCATATGAAAGTTGAGGCATTCATTTCATTATAAAGCAACATAACCAAGTCTAAACTGTTTCCTGTGAACTTTTGAGAACAAATTCAAAGGCTGTGTAAATATAATGACATGGCTTATTTTATTGAGACAATTTCATTTTTTTTGCAAACTAACCCAAACATCTGCACTACACATCTGCAATACAAATGCAATGCTACAGCAGTCTAGGTCAAATCTTGTTCAATGTTGAATCAACTTAAATCTTGCATCAGACCAATAGATAACCAATAGATAATGCACAATGACGCTCAATAATAATCGCAAAATGCACATCTCATTGCCTGTAATGAGATATTATTAAACTGCTCTTAAGGTATTCTTTCAATGTATTGTAATCAGAAAAAATGTTGTAAGGGGATAGATTAAATATCAGTTGCACAAATGCTGTATTCCGGTGGTATAATCAGAGTCAAATCAAAGAATTTACACCAGTTGTCTCATGCCATAAAGAACTCCATCCATTCTTTACTTAATTATCAGTCATGCAGACTTTGCAAACACAAATGTGCATGCATTATATATCAAAATACTTGTGAAGGAATCAAATGAATGCTATTCCATGGCTTAATAAAAGTAAAAATGTGGCTCATTTAACTGAACAACATATCTTTTAATTAACCAGTTCATCTAAACAAAGATTTACAAGTTCAATATCACCGGCAACTGAACAAAACAACGCAAAGCTCAAACTGTTACGAAAGACTGGTCACAACAGATGATTACGGTGGTAAAGACATGTTACGGCTATTACAGAAACTGAGACTGTCACGTCACCAAGAACACAAAAGAAAACGACTTAGCTGACAGCGAGCAACACCAGTAACTGATGAAATGGTAATTGGATGTCCTTCTCTCAGGCAAGGTCAGACTTTGGAGTTAATGACTTGCCAGGCAGACCAATAGCAGAACATGACTCTGGATTAGATTGGCGATGAATCGGTCCTCCACGCGGTTGGGTCTCGCTGGATGAAACAGGCGACGAGTTCGGACTAGACTGATGCTGAGGGTTGTACGTCTGCGTCATGTTTGAGATGCCCGGAGGGTGAAGCAATCCACCGGGTGGGGGTTGGATCAGAGGACTCGGACTACGCGTCGGCGACATCATCATTGGGGACGAAGTCGGCGTTCGGGTGAGTGGCGATGGCGGAATGTTATGCCAAGAACGTCGGCGACTGGCAGCAGGGGCGAGCGCCTTGTGCTTCAGACCCTGAAGGGAACTGGGGCGGCTGAACTGCGACACGGTTCCAGCCGGGGAATTTGGTGCCGTAGACCCGGCAGAGCTGCTGGAATCCGACGGCGGCTTTCCAGGAGTTGGGGACGAGCGGGGTGAAGCACGAGTAGCCAGTGGGGAGTTGCACTGACTGTCGCCGGACGAGAGCGAGCGGTTGAACTGCACAAAATTGCGGTGTGACGCTGCAACAGGTGAGCTCAGTTGCTCCACCTTGCGGTTGCTCAGGCGCCGAAAGAGAGACGAGTGGCGCCGACGGTCGTCGTTGCTCCCACGCGATCGACGACCAGCGAGCAGCCGAGTGGAACGGTTCGACTGGGGAGCCTGCTTCCTGCGGCAGACCTTGATCGTGGTGCTCGCAATCGGAGCGGCCTGGATGCGCACGTGATGGGCATGGTTGAGGATCAAAGAGACGACCTGGACATGCAGGAGACCCTGGACTGCTGTCCCATTGACACGGAACAGCATGTCACATGGTCGAAGGCCTGCTTCATAGGCAGGACTGCCGGTCTCAACAGCCTGAAATCAAAATCAACAGAAACCGAAAATAAATACAAGTTTGGATATAGTTGAGTGGGATATTCGCATCAATAGATCTCCTAAGATATATTGCTAAGAATGGTAAACATGTATAAGGTTTCAATCGAAAACAACAAAGTGAATATTATAAATTGTTTCTTATCTTAGTGAACTTCTGAACACATCTGGATAGATGAGACTAGAACAAAATAGTCCACTCTACTAAAGACTTAAATTGTAGCAAAACCATCAAATGTTAGAACCAGAACTGACTGAATAATTGAGAGACAATCGTCACATACCACGATGAGGTGGTGTATGGTATAGTATTCAGAGTCGTAATAGTAGACCCGGATGGCTTTGAGGGTGAATCCGTATCCTCTAGGACCTCGTTTGATGGTAACTGGTGCCTTAAGAGATCCCGCAAACGGCGAGTCCCTGCTTGGAGAGGCATCTCGGGAACTCGTGGCACTCGATCCAGGCGACTGAACAGGCTGAGCTAGTGATGGATCATCTGAGCAAAGAAACAAGGAACAATTAAAAATTAGAAATATTACTTTGCCTTACAGCTGCGTGCAGCTTAACACTTTATTTTACAAGTTGTATTGGTTTCCCAGTCGCCTTTTGTACACTCTCATTAAGTGTGATAGTCCTTTGATAAGCAGACACCATCTTATTCTAAGTGAAAGTCTTGTCTATAGCTGGTTCAAATTCACAGTTCTTGGTTCCTTTCCTCCTTTTCCTGTAGCAGCTCTCTCACTGAAACGATCACTCACCCTAAACTGAAAACTTGTAAAAATTTTACGAGCCACTTGCAACTTCGCTTACAGCTGTACCTTATTACGTCTAGAGCTAGGACATCGAAAGAATTAATAAGACAGAGCTTGTCACAATAACTGCTCAAAGACTAACTCATTCAACACATCAAGTTTTCCATAGAAAATCTGAATTCAGACAACTTATCAGCAAATGTGGTGGCTTCTAGTCAATAAACAGCCATAAACGTGATTATGAACACAACGGCTGCGTAACGGCTAACGGTTAGCTAACGGCTAGCTGTTTAACTGCACAACGGCTGCTTAACTAATCTAGTCAGCGCAACAGCAAGTAGCGACAAAAGGGTCAACAACAGCACAACTGATGACACAAAATGTACCACAGATATGATGTAGTACATACTTCCGGGTAGATCTTTGCTAGTTGGAATTGTGAGCGTGAGTGAAGAGGCAGAGGCCGACTTGTGTATGCTCTGGGCCGAGTCAGAAGCACGGCGAACGGTCAGACGATGGTCGGCCTCTTTCATCGTGGATGGTGATGAAAGATGCTTTGATGACGAGGGAGTCTTCAGCGGCTGCAGCTTGTCTCGTTCTTCCTTCTCTCGCTCTGACGTCGAGATACCTTTGACAGAAAAGCTGGACTGTGAGGCCTTTTGCTTGGATTATTTTGTTGATATAAGATTATACAATTACATTTATATGCATACTGTACACACAGAAGACAGAAATAGATTTACGTGAGATATGCACACAAATACGTCAACAAACCGATACAGATAGACACCAATACAAGCACACAAAATCAAGCACATGCAAAGTCAGCAATTTTAAGAGGTGACATTTTATATGAAGAAAAAGGACTAACCAGTGAATTCTGTTTCGTTGCTCTCTCCCTCGTCCGAGATGGACAGCTTAGGAATAGCTGCCGAGAGGGAAGCCCTCTGCCTGGTTGGCATCCTTGATCTCCTGGTCAATGGGGGTGAAGGACCACCATCCCTGCCCAAATAACCCCCAGGCAAGAATGCCCCAAGTGAAGCCCGGGATTTACTGCAACTACAAGGAACAGAAAAGAGATAAAATGTTATAGAACCAGACACATGACAATCACAAAACAGAAAGAAATCCCGCTAAAACACTTTCTTTAATCTTTCCCCTCAGATGAAATGCTTGGATTAAAAACATCATCATAGTTATTATTATGAAAGCCTACTACTTTCAGTCTACTAATGGCTCCTAATGTTTGCCTGGATTCAGTGCACACTTATGAACTTATTGTAAGTAAGGCATATCAGATCACAGTTGTATTGCATATATTATAATTATAAATAAGAATAATATAACAGTCAATATTTTTTTAGAGCCAAAATAATGTGAAATATTACTTTGAGCAAGGGAGAATACGATCATTAATATAATTATTATTATCTACATAATAATAATTACCCAAGTCACGTGCATCTGTCCGTCTGTCCACAGCACCAGGTGCAGTAACGTCAGTCGAGTTTTTTTACAAAACCTTACTGCACCAGGTGTTTTTGTGCTGGTCCCAAGCATACAAATATAAAATGGTCGACCTCAAATAATGCGCAAACAATATGTTTAAAAGAAGTTTGACGTTTCTGAGTTTTACATTGTAAGTATACTTGCAGTGATTGACATTAAATGGAAACTTAACAGATGAAACTCGAGAACAGCGACATCTGCGATCGAATGGTCAGCGAATGCAAAAACCGCTATCAAAAAACTTCTTAGCGAATCGTCATTTTTCCATGGGTCAAGTATGACTCATCATTTTCACGGTTTAACAGCTAGTTATCATACAATTACTTAAAGCCCCACCACAGGATGATGGCGTGCAATGACCACAGACACTCATGAAATCGATTCTCCAGATGATCTTTTTTTGTTATTAAATCCTGAGGAATCATTTCTACTTTACAAAACTAACAATATCATACCGATCACCTTTCTTGCAGTAACAATCCAGTAACTTAAGAGTAATAAGCCTTTCACAATAAACATAATCATCATTCTCATTTCTGGGTTATACAGCATGAAGCAAATCACCCATAACTAGTCTTCAATATGATTTAACCCTTGAACTACAAGAGGTAAAAATCTTTAACCAGAGGATATACATATGTATGTATTTATGTATACGCGTGTACGTGTGTATGTCTGTGTGCACTGTGCATACATGCATGCATAATTTAGTCATATCTATCACTGTATGTATGTAAGTATATATGCTGCCTCTCGTATCCAATACCGACTGATCTTAGTCCCAGTCAATTTCAACGACTGGCTGCCATGTCCCACCGATTCATTAACATCTTTAAGCATAGGTGCAAATAAATAGAGACGTCATCATGAACTTACAGAGAGGTGTAGGTGATCCCGGTCAGTTCGTCGTCCTTCTTTGGTGTGCTTGTCATGGAGATCCTATCCTGATGTCTTCCGCCTGTGGGACACGACTCTCTCTTATGTGACTCACGATGCAAGTCATGTAGGTCACTCAGCTCACAACTCGATGAATTGTTCCCTCGAAGCGTCATCGGAGGGGTCGTCATTGCCACCGACTCCAGATTCACCGACTTTTCCAGTGGAGCGGAATGTCTCTGCGCGGATGGACCGTCCGACGGGTGCGAGCTTCCGCTGCACAATGTCGTCAGGAGTCCAGTAGGGAGCGGAAGGACATTCGGCATGAGTTGTTCCTGGCTTCCGTTTGAGCCTTTTCCATCCACATCCTTACACTCCATGTCTCTGTTTTTTCCAGCCAAAGCTTCAATCTGCAGACAAGTGATGACTTTTCAGATGAAGTTTGTGAATGCATGAACATTAGATATACATACATACATATATATATATATATATACATATATATGTGCTGCAAGAATTCTGTAGGGTTTCTGTGAAGCATCTCTTCAGCATACAAACCATTCAATAAACGATAAAAAGTGATGAGATAGATGTTCAGAAAAGCCAACGAGACTGTCAAACATAGTCAACAATGAGCATTATGTGTGAAGAGGTCTTATCAAGAGCCACTCTGCTTAACATCAAGTGGTAGCTACTTCCTAACTTCCCCATTTGGCTATTAAACTAACATGCCTTTTTGACCAGTACGCAGCATAAGAGCTGCAATGTTATCACCAACAATCGACTTTTTCGCATCATCCCTTTCACATTCACCCTTGTTTGCAAAAGTCCTTTGCCAACTGCACATTAATGAGTTCAGACTATGCATAAATAACTATGTATGCTCACAATACACATACATAAACTAATGGCTATGTGGATATATATAAAAATGTTACTAACTTCTTTCAGTTCATCGCACTTGAGATAGACCTTGCTGTAGCGTGGAGAGCAAGATGAGAAGCTCTGGAAGAGGGAATCATCTGTATCATCCTCTGTATCCTCTTCTCCGGCCACGTGATTGTATCGATCAGACCGAGCTACAGACAAATTCCATGCTAGTGACTTATCAATTTCCAAAATCAAAATAAACCTCAATATCACAGAGATAAATTCATCTTAAGAAAACCCAATTCACGTGTAAGTCTTTAAATTTCTAGATATCTAAAATCTTCCAATGCCTTACTATCAAAGTAGCTTGTGTCTTCCTCATTTTCCAGGTGAGGTACAAACTCTGCCTTCTGTCGGAGAAGACCGTTCCAGTCGAGACCCTCAAAGAAGAGATGTTCCTTGACTTCGTGGGGTCCACCGCATCCAAGGCGATCGATTGGATTGTGCTGGAGTAGTCCCGTGATCAGATCCTTCGCTTCTTCTGGCGGAGCATACTCGTCCTCTGGCCACTCAATCGGTTCTAACAACAACAGAACAACACATAAAGTGTCTGCATGGGTGTCTGCATCTGGACACTTTCTTACCGCATCAAATGATGCATTGACTGATATGGAAAAGGCCAGATGGAAATGGAAATTGAGTGATCATTCCATCCACCGGGCAAATAACGTTCTTTAAACCAAACAACAACTTCAAAGAAATAATTAGTAAAGCATGATTTTTACATTTACATTACACAGCATACAATAGCGACAAGAGACTTCAATTCAGAATGGTAAGCCTGTGGGAGTCGGAATACTATAAATACTGTAAGCCGGATTGCCACTGCAAAGATCTCTGCCACTGTTTGCACTGACAGTGCCAGTCCCAAGCCTGGATAAAGGAGGAGGGCAATTCTAATGATCAATGTTATCACGCAGTGTCGTTAAACTGCAACTAACCACTCAGCCACTGCAACGAGAAAGGTGATCAGCTGCATATAACACACAAATATTGTTCTCACCATTTAAGACGCGAGAGAAGAGTTCCTCCGGAGTGTTGCCATAGAACGGAACACAGCCAACAAGAAACTCATAAAGAATGACTCCCATTGACCACCAGTCAACTGGTTTGCCTAAAACACATGACAACAATTATGTAGGCATAAGACAAACACAAATAAGCCATGGACAGAAATAGCAACACTATCATGAACTAAACATTCATATCTAGAGACACAAATTTAAAAAAATGCATTATAGAATGTTGTATTGAATTGCAATTCACCTGCAAGAATGCAGGACAGCTAGAGCATGTGCACAAAAAGAACTTCTTTGACAAAGCTAGTTAAAATTATGCAAGAGATGCAAGAAAAGACTAATCTATAGATAACATTAACATTAAACCAAAACCAATGACTGAGAGATGTTTATATATAAATATTTATATATATTTGCATACATATATACACACATCATATATATATATATATATATATATAGTATATATATATATATCTACACATGCCCGTATGCATTTATGAGGATGCATAACATCGTGTCTTTAGCACCTCTAAAAAAATACTAGTATGTGGTGAGGTTGTGTGCGTTCATGTGTAGCAGTGATGAGAGAGCTCACCATAGGCTTGTCTTAGTATGACCTCTGGAGAGATGTACTCTGGAGTGCCAAAAACCTGTTTGTCCTTGAACTGTTTGCAGTCCTTATCGACTGAACCCTCGTAGAAGTTGGTCGTCACTAGAAAATAAACACACAAGTCAGTTTCAAGAGATATTTAGATGACGCTTGGTTGAAGAACATGAATGCAAGAAGCAGTGTATTAAATGACGGTTTGAAAACAGTCTGTCACTAAATGATTGATCTCACACTCAGGGAAGGTCCAGAGACATCAGAACAACTGGGCAACAGCATAAAACCTTAACCAGGTACTAGTCCCGACTCTTGTTGCCAACAAGCAGTTCCTCTAACACCTACTCCAAGTATAGAAAATGCACAACTGATGGATGCACCAGTAACCACAATCATGACTCTTTAGTATGGTACCTTATTTATAAAGGCAGCTACCAATTCCCCACTTCTGATCAGAGGAAAGACTTACGCTAAGCTATTTGATGCAGGCGAAAGGTCAGTGGTGTCATCTCGACTGTCGGGGTTGTGAGATATAATATGGTTGCTATAATTTCTCTAATAGGGTTTTATGTCTGACTCAACCACGCAATTTTCTCATCCTCGTGGCCTGAGAGGCAGAGAGCTATTATGGTTTTCACCGCCTTCACACAGCCCATGCAAAGGTCTCATTCCCTGGTCTCTGCATATTCGTACTAGGTGAACTTTGCAATAATCTTTAATGCAGTTCTTCCACATATGTCTGTTGTATCAATTATTAGCCACCAGATACTCCTACCCTTCATTATCATAGACATCATAGACCACTCACTGCAATAGACAACTTTAACTGATATACCAATAACAGTATATGACACTAACTGTTGTTTATAATATATACTCTCATATATTTCTGCAACTGGTTCCTCTGTAAGCAGATAGTTTGTGAGAGCAAATATTACACCTTATGTTTGGTCCAGCATCATGGGAGGGTTCTCGGCCGGGCCTCAAACTGATGGTGTATCGATGCTAAATCATCTGGAGTGCTGTTGAGGGTTTATTAGGCCTTACCCCAGTGTGAGATGACTGTTTTCAAACCTTTACTGCCACTAAACACAGTATTTGTGATAAACATTTCAAATGCATTGGTGACAGGATTAGTTAATGAAAAGAGTCCCTATGGAATTTTTTTGGGAAAAGATATATAAGAGTAGAACGTTATATACTCAAACTGAATACCGTTACCACCTTCTACAATATCCTATTCAGCTCAGTATTTACTTGCTACAAATAGTCTCAAATGTAGCAAACACAATAAATAGAAAGTGGTAGCAAGAAGAAAGAGAAAGGTAGTTAAAAGGACATGAGAGAAAATAGAGAAACAGACAAAGACACAAACACAGAAGACTAACATGGAGGTAAACATACAACCATACAGAAAGCGAGAGAGAGAGAGAGTAAGGACATACGACCGTTTTCAACTTACAATTCATAAGTCCAATTTTAGACAAACCAAAGTCCGTCAGTTTGATGTGACCCATCGATGTAATCAGAAGACTGAAACAGATAAAGCCTTAAATTAACTCAATCAGTAATTAGTAAACATCGTTACTAATATTATTCACACATAGGTTTAACTAATTAGACAGAGTTCAACTAAAATCTAACTGTATCTGAACATAAAATGAATACATTCATCACAACAAATAACACATCAATAGATAAACAATGTCTGATATAATAAAACATCACCCTTACTTGTCTGGTTTAAGGTCACGATGGACTATTCCGTAGCTGTGGAGATATTCCAGTGCCAGAACAGCTTCTGCAAAGTACATCCTGTAAAACACAAAAAAATTTAAACTGTAAAACTGCCTAAAAACAGTCAAAGCATATTTTGAGCAAGTGGCAAAAATAAACACTTTGTCAACATTTTAGCAAAAGCTGATAAATAATTACCTGACTAAATGAATGAACGAATTCGAGTCATATTAATCATCCATTAGGCTGGCTCAGAGATAGCCTCTGATATTCTTCTAAAGGTGGTACTATATAAATGTCTGTAAATAAAATAAATAAATGTTAATTCCATGGTCCTGAGAAACTGGTCTATGAATGACTGACTAAGGCATTCTTTATTCCATTTTTACCTCTCCACAAAAGTTTACATGGAAGTCCTCTTCCACTCATAAAATGAACATCAAACTTAATAAGTAAGCTATAAAACTGAAAGAGAAAAGCTAGCACTGATGACTGACCGTGCCAGATCCATTGGCAGAGGTCCAATGTTCTTAATTAGAGTCGCACAATCTCCACCTTCAACGTACTCCAGCACCAAGCACACATGTTTCTAGAAACATAACAGCAGACATAGATATAGGCCTACACATGAGTGCAGGAAAGATATCAACATCATCACACCTGTATGCCTCTGCCTCAGTGGATTTCATGTCCCATTGATGCTCTGATTTCATGTTGTGTTCTTAGCTGTGCTCCATCTTACTTCTGTGATCTCTGCCAAACAGCATCAGACGTTGCAGCACGTCAGTGCTCTGCTCTGTGACGAGAATCTAGTTTCATGGAGTCACATGACCATTGGGCAGTGCATTTCTCAGCCATGGGCTCTTCCATCTGGAATGAACTCCTACTTGAGCTCTGGTCTATACTTTAGATTCACTCAGCAGGGCTTCACATGTCACTCAAGTCGTTTTTTTTGTCTTGGCTGGGCTGGGTGAGAAGATTCTTGAAGCGGTGTTATCTAAGTGTTCAGAATTAATGAATGACCTACGTACCAAGTCTATAACATATTTCACTCAAACGTATAACAAACTCATCATCTTACAACTATTCAAACACATATAATACTGAAGACAATAATAACAAGAAAACACATAAATTTAAATTAAATTAACATAAGAATAGTAATAAATATTAACATCATAAGTTCATACATCAGTAGGTGTAGCTAGGCAGCAGTTTGAATCAATGTTGTCTTTCCAGATCATTACAATAACTTTACTAGACATCATTAGCACTAAATTGCTATATAATCATATGTAACTAAATATGATGATTCATTGCTATTATTTGTTTACAATTTTTTAAGTTTTAAAAGCTGACCTCCTGATCGACAACCGATCACAATCCCAACATAAAGTACTACTCCCACAAACAGCTTATGGAGACACATATTTCCACTTCTTAGGAAGAGACCCAAGGTCTTGTACATGGGGCCAGTGAGTCACAGGACTTGCCATTTGCCATTGCAGCTCCCAGTTGATGCAAGCACATGATAACAGTAAATTTATATAGCACCGCTTCAAGAGAGACTCATCAGAACATGTGCCAAATCCTCCTGTTTGCTGACAAAGAAACGAGTGTACAATATAGCGGCAACTACTGGACACTGCAACTATCAATAAGATCAAAGATTCATATTCATTACGATTGCCCTAAACTTGTGACAAGTTACCTTCGTTTCAAAGCTGCAGTAAAAGCTGACGACAAACGGATTGTCGGAGAAGGTGAGGATGTCACGCTCTGCAAACACCTGCTCCACTTCGTTGCGGAGGATGAGGTGACTTTTGAAGAGCTTCTTCATCGCAAAGATCTGTCTTGTCTCCTTGTGACGAATCATATACACGCTCCTACACACCAGAAAGAACAGCAACAGTAGTATAGCACTGCTTCAAGAGAGACTCATCTGTACATGTGAACAATCCATCCACCCATCCACACCCACCTATTCACCCATCCACACCCACCCATCCACACCCACCTATTCACCCATCCACACCCACCTATTCACCCATCCACACCCACCTATTCACCCATCCACACCCACCTATTCACCCATCCACATCCACTTATTCACCCATCCACACCCACCTATTCACCCATCCACACCCACCTATTCACCCATCCACACCATCCCAAACCAACATATCTCTTGATCCACCAATTCATCCACTAATCCACCCAACTGCCCACTAATCCATCCACCCACCCACCCACCCACCCACCTGTCTGTCCATTCATCCATCCATCCATCCATCCATCCATCCATCCAGTTATCTGTCCATCCATACCTTCTAATTAACCAATAAGCATTCATCTGTTTACTTAGTGTAGATCTAAAGCATTGAACATCCTATTGATCTAATTCCCCACCATCATCCACCCATCTGCCAAATTGAAGTGCATCCATGCATGACAATCGGCTTGACTCACTCACCCATACGCTCCATTGCTGATTAGTTTGATCGTCTCGAAATCGTCCTCCGATGGCGGCTTTTTGGTCAGCAACTTCCTGTTGGCTTGCTTTTCAGTCAATAGTTTGTTCTAACAATAAATAAAACATTCTATCTAGTCTGAATGCATTGCAACAGTTACGAGCGACGAAAATTAATGAATAAAAAAAACTCATTCAAGAATGAAATGATTGAAGGGACGAAATGAGTGAAGCGATTGAACCAAATGAATTCATGAAAGAACGAATGAATGAAAAGAATGAATGCTTTTCAAGTTACCTCGGCTGCTTCTTCAGTGTCTGGTGTATTAGCCATACTACTGTCTAGGCTGCTAATATCGGCCATATCTGAGAAAACCAAATACACTTCATTTTAAAGCACATCAGCTACAGTAACATCATCATCTATAGCTTCTGTCTACTTTCATCTCATCCAAACATCATTAAGATTGAAAACAGACATTAGCAGAGCACAAGGATGGAGATTACTATAATTGAAGAAGCATATTAAAATAAACATTAGCTGTACTTGCAGTTGTAGTCTATTTGTTTTGATTGCTCTAATTTTAAGTCTTACCCTCTAGTGGGTCTTTGATCAGTCCAAGTTTTCCGATGATGTAACGTGGAATGTCTGTCTTTAGGGTTTGTTTTGCCTGTCCTTCCGCTGCCTCCAACAGCTGGTAAAACTCCGCCGGATCAAACTCCTTAGAAAAAACAAAAGTGTGCATCAACAACCGAGAGACGATAAACTAAACTATGATTAATAAATAGTCACGGAATTCAGTCTAAAATCAATTAAAAAAAGCAAAAAAAGTTTCAGCAATCTGTGCTTTCAAATAAGGGGTAAGAAATATGGGTGGGACACATGTATAACGTGTACCCATTTGCAAAAGGTGAGTGCCGAAGGGAGGCTTGTCCCCCTCAAATCCCCTTGGGATCGCCACCCCTGCTTGAAGGGGCGATATATCAAGTTTATATTGACTGAAGCTTGATTAGAATCTTACAAGACACTCCAGAAGCCTGGAAGGTCTGGAGACAATGATGAGAAGCTGTTTGATCAGAGCGGCCATCTGTTCTGCCGTTCCAGATAAAAGACGTTCCTTGGCCTGAAGCATAAAAGACAATCCATAAGATTCTACTACACATCTACTTCTACCACACATCTACTTCTACCACACATCTACTTCTACTACACATCTACTTCTACTACACATCTACTTCTACTACACATCTACTTCTACTACACATCTACTTCTACTACACATCTACTTCAACTACACATCTACTTCTACTACACATCTACTTCTACTACACATCTACTTCTACTACACATCTACTTCTACACATGAACAGATACTCAGGATTTTATAGGTGCTTGCCCAGCTGCCCCACTCCATGCACACTTTAAGCGGTCAGCACAGGAAACTCCTCTACAGTGCTGCTATGCAAAGAAGCAAATAATTTCAATATTACAGAGTTTACTATAATGGCACTAAACATTACGGAGTAAAATCTAAAAAAATACACAAGACCAATATACGTTACTGACTGCAGCCATGGTATTACTTAAAATGACCTCTCTGACCTGCAGAATCTTTAATACAAGCCTTTCTACACTACCTTCTACCACTGTCTATTTACTATGTAACTCTTTTCAATTATTGACAGCCATTTCTTAAGAAGCATCTTAGTCATGGCTAGCTAACGTCGCTGCTATATAAATTATTGCACTTACAACAACATAGTCTTTCCTTATATTGCTAGCTTTGATTATGAAAACAAAGCAGAACTATCATTGGTTCTCATGCATTCCATGGAGCTGCCTCAAGACTTGGAACCACTTCCAATGTTTATCTTAAGCTTCAACTCATTCCCTTCCTTCAAACAAATGCCTCAAAACTCACCATTTCTCCCTGACTTTCAACCATATCTAACTGCATTATCATTTGATGGCCGACTAACTACATCTCAAATCCAAATTCACATGTGATTCTACATGCAAAAATAATAATAATCATAGTAATTATGCAAAGACAGCAATGCCATGATACTCTTGTCGCTAATGCTGAGAAGAACCTTCTCAGTGGTCGGTAGTTTCGCTTGAAGAGGTGCTATATAAATTCTCAAGATGAATGAATGTGACTCACTTGGTGCAGTAGTGTCTGCAGACTCTCGGACAGTTCATAGAAGTAAGCGCTTGAGATGAGCTTGTCCTTGGACTTCTGTAGGCAGTCCGCCGCCAGTTTCACGACCTGACTCCGTACAAACCTCAGCACTCCGGCTGATTCCATGTCGCCAAAGTCGAGCGTTGAAGCGGACTCTATGAACTGCGTCAGTCTTTCTTCCATCTGCTCCACAGCCTGATCAGCACCAACAGACAACGCAACGCGCTTTAAAAATCTACAGAAAATGACTTTTTACATTCAAATATGCATTTAGTTCAACCGGAAAAATATCAGACTTTCAAAATTTTATTTAACAGCAACATACAAAGAGATGACGAATTTATTTATTGCTTTTGTTTGACTGCTTCCACACAATACATTAATGAAGAAATCAATTAACTATATATCCAGGTCATCTAGATCGGCCAAACCGAGTTAGCACGTATGTGGAGTATTTAATCCCATTGACTTCATAAATAAACATATAATAATAAAAATGAAAACAATAATAATAATACATAATACTAACATACTATAATGATAATACTAAAAATGCAATCCATAATTTACTAAATCCTGAGGGATTTTTTTTACCTCAGATAAAAACATAATAGCAATCAAAATATTAATAATAATAATATTAATAATAATAATATTATGAATAATAATAGTATGAATGTTTGGTTTGGATTTTGAGAACACAGACCTTTGGAAATCGTTCCCTGTAAATGTCATTCATCATCATTGTGGCTCCGGCATCAGCACTTGGAGATCGGCCAGGGCTCCTGAAGAAAATATCACAATCAGATCTAACAAAGTCTACCTAAACTAGATTGGAATGAAAAACAGAACACATGAACATCAAAGGGCATCAAGTGGGACATATTCTCAAATGAAATCTAAATTTCACTTATTCATCCCTTTCAAATGATTCACATAAGATCCAACTCTCGTACATAATCAAAGAGAGTAAGAAATCGAGGAGTCAATGATTTCGAATGAACATTCTGAAAACTGAACTCTAATAATGACAACAGTTGTAGTCAATTCATCATCAATGACAACCCAAAGTCCTGAATGGAATCTGAAAGAGTACCTTGAGGGAGAGGGGCGATCTCGTCTGACAGGTGGGGGACACCCAATGAGAGGGATAGAAAATGTGGGAGATAAATATATAACGTGTCTCCCTCTATAAAAGGTGGGGGAACTGGTCCCCCTTGGTCCCCGGGATCGCCGTCCCGGCTTGAGGAAATAACTGGCAACAGTAGTGGAATCGAACAAGTTCAATCATCTGATTTGGGAAGATTTACATCAAATTATAATAAAAAATTAAAGAAAAGTCTTGAATCAAATCAGCATTTTCATTTAAATGGTGCTTGAAACTATTGTTCAATTTAGCCACCATAAAAAGTATCACACAGTGAATATGAAGAAATGGTTGCTGGAGAAATGGTAGCAAGTGGAAAGGCTCACGTGAAGCTCTGTGAGCGTGGTCTAATGGCCGCTGGTTTGACTGTCGTTTCATCTTCATCCTCTTGAGATGCAGGGTCATGGTCATTGAAATGCTGCTGAAGAAGGTTCATGTCATCAGCAGTCGGCTGAGGAGGCAGCTGATGTAGCTTCTCACGTGACGAGTATTGAGACTAATTCACAGAAATCATTTAGAAAAAAATCAACAAAATCAACAACCACCCAAAGAGAATCAGTTAATTTGAAAATGAGAGCATTTAAAGTATAACATTGAATCAAAACAACATTTTCATTAAAATGAAATCAACCAACCGAGCCTGCCAGAAAATTAATTAAGCAATCAATTAAATATGCAGTCATCTCGGTTAATTACACAGCACACAAATGCAGCAACATCCAAACAGTCAATGTCATCAAATGAACCAAATGACAGATTTAGGTCACAACTGAAGCAAAAGTCACTCAGTACAGAAATGGAGAGTTTCTGTTTCAGAATCATCATTAAAAGATTCTGAAATTAATTACAGAAACCAATTGAGACTAATAATTGCATATGATTCTAACAAAGGTTAGTGGCTCATTCTCCCACTAACCAAAGACCTTTAGGCTTTGCCTGAACACCAATGATGAGATACCTTTAAAGGCATTAAAGATACTATGTCTTACACTATATCAGAAATAACAAGTACGGATATTTCTAAATCCCAACAGCAAACACGACGAAAGGTATTTTTCCTTGAGAATAAATGGTTTAAGTGGTTAAGATTCCATCATAACGAAAAAGATTTTTCGTGAGGAGGCCATGATGATTACATTCATACTTTTCAACATATTAATAATAAATATAACATGCATGTAACACTTTATTTAGCATGACATGCAGTTTCAAATGTATGCAAGACTAAACAAACAAACATGCAAACCACAGAGTGTTTCAATCAACAGACAATCAAGCATGCAGCCAACCAAAACAACCACAGAAAGGAACTAGCATTCCAGTCTTGACTCTAAATTTGTCACAAACAAGACTCTAACAGGCAACATAACAGAACATTATTATGAATGTACGCTATTTCAAAAGCCGCCTACCAGACAAGCTTCTACTGAGATGAGCAACGGAGACTGATACACCAAATAATGCGGCTCAGCAGAAAAGGCCTGTCAGACATTTTGTACCAGATACACCAACAATATGTTCTGAATCAACTTTTTGTTGTATTAAATTCAGTTATACATGACTCAGCAATCTACTAGACACAATACTTCACATTAGCATAGGCCAACACTGGCATCCTGTATCGCTGTAATAACGACAACCTCTACATCATCGTCAGTATGAAGCTACTTCTGGGATGCCTTACAGACACTGCCTGCTATCGAAGCAGATCCTAATGCTCGGAGCTACGTGCATTAGGATACATCTGAACTGTTTAAATTGAAAAAGAGAGGCATAAAGACAGCACCAGGCACGTGGACCATTGACCCGAAAGGCTTGATCACCGGTCTTAATTACAGCCATGAACACATCAGTGGACTTTGACGATCACAGCCATTGACCTTTTGGAATCGTCCGACAACGGACAGATGTATGCGAGGTAGCGTACCTCGTGCGTAATTGTTCAGATACTTATGCCCGCCATCTGGAGACTTTAGACGAAAGCACCTAATGACCGTGTGTCACATTAATATTTGTTAGATCCAACATATCCAATCAGGGTCACATTAAAACTAATCCCTCAACTTTGGCATTAACAGTTAGCACTCCCCTATTGTTAGAATTAGTATTTATTCAGTTAATATTAGATAACATATACACATTAGTTATCTGATCCTAGATTTAGCACTACTTCAATTTAAATAAAGTGATAAAACTCACTACTTAATTAGTGTTATGGTTATGCTTAATCAAACCCTATTGTTTGCTTAAACTTACTATTTAATTAACATTAGAGTTTAGCTAATGGATTAATGTGTAATTCTGTTACTTAAGTAATCGAATACAAATGGATAATTTTGTCTTCATAATATGAGGACCATATATATTATTAAGCAACTGCTTAAGACCTGGAACCCCTTAACTAGACACTGGTGAAAAAAATGATTTTGAACCAGAAAACCAGATTACCAGCCAAATCAACAGAGAAGACCGGCAAAAGTTTACCAAGAAGCAATGCCATCTCTTTCAAAACAACATAAAACCACAGCAATAGTTAGGAATCATTTGGATCATACACCCACACTGGCATAAGAAACCAGACTCAGAGGTACAGGCAACATATTAAAAGTCAGAATAAACAATTCAGCATAATATAACAAAACTAGACATAGTGCCTTTCAAGCAGCTCCCAAAGCCCTATAAAACGAAATACGATTGTAATTTCATAACACTCTCATAACAAAGTTCAGAATTGCTCACTGTAAAGAGCAGGAAAATAGAAAACAATATGAACTAAATGTAGAGTGAAAGAGAATGGTTTTCAGTTTAGAGAGAAAGATAGTTGCAGCAACAGAGCAGCAGCAGACATGAAGAGACAGAGTAATTGTAATTGAACGTTTTTATGTCTGATGTCACTGTGAACTAGATGCTAGTTAGCAAATAAAAATCTAGACTTTGGACTAAAGTGGGCAAGCAATTTGAAAGAGACAATTAGGCAATTAGGAATGTCCAACTCTTTAAAAATAATATAAAACCACATCAGGTGAATTACATTAAAGAACCAGCAGAAAGAACGGAACTGTTTGTCGAATTCCAAAGTCTTAGCCTAGCAACAAAGAACGCTTGAGCACCTAAAACATTACTACTGACCAGAATGTGGTACAACAAGAGTCATGGAGTCCATTGATTTAACGCAATATACTATTTCTATTAAGGTGTGCATAGATCAACCTTAGTATATATTTGAATGGGTTTTCTACATAGTTCAATGGGTTATTAATATATTTGAATGGGTTTTCTACAGAGTTGAATGGGTCATCCACATCTTTAAATGGCTTATCCATATTTTTGAATGGGTTATCCATATCTTTGAATGGATTGTCTTCATCAGTTCTCTGGATGGGTTTCCAACTTTCCATATCTTATGAATGGATTTTCTATACCACTGAATGGGTGAATCATATCTTTGAATGGATGTTCAATGTCTGTGAATGGGTTATCCACAACCTCGAATGGGTTTCATATAACTGTTAATGGGTTTCCAAATCTTCGAATGCATCTCTTGTATTATAGAAAATCTGCCTTTTCAAGAGAGATAGAGAGAGAGAGAGTTCAGATGGAGGAAGCAACAGCTGCTAATGAGCGTTTTGCCAGTTACAAGATACTTCACAAACATGCTTAGCAAAGCTGGTCTAATTCAAAGCTACTGTTAGCTACTGTCAAACCTAAGATATACACAATGCAGATTGACAGAGGTGAGGCAACCACTGCACCATTAAAGTAGCTGCATGATTTAATGAACATCAAAACATGCAAGCTATTGAGACAGATGATTTATAAAGCAACAACCAAACATCAAGATGAAGGGTATCCTGTTAGAGAATACTTATCCTTGAAAGGGCAAAACGTGCATAATGTCAGCTCAATGAAGAACTTAAAGAATGAATGTATGGCTAAATGAATGAATGTAAAAAATGCTATCAGACATTTAATGTCTTTCTCAATGCTTGCACAGCCATAAGTCCAACTACATACAAAACAGTCGTGTGAATCTGGTCGGTGAACTGAACGCAATAAGTCATGCTATGCTCCACAGTTGAATCTGATGGATTAGTCAACACAAACAGAGAATGAAGTCTGATGCAATAGCGGTCCTAAATTAGAAGCAGTGGTCACTTTCGCCAGGTAGGTGGATGGGTGGGTGGATGGGTGGGCAACCGTCATATCAGTGGACAGACTTAACAGTGGAGTTAATATCGCCTGATAAGGTTGGCTAACTTGGCTTTCAGATCGGCAAGAAGAGACATTCGAAGAACGATCTAAGCACAGAAAAAGAGGCCAGCAGGACAACTGACGGAAGAAATAGAAGGAAGGAATGGAATGAACAGAGGAGGGAAAGAAAGAAGAAAGGAAGGAATGGGTAAGCAGCAAGCAAGGCCAGAGGAAAATGAATAAAGAAGGCAGTCAAAAAATGGTGTGAGAATGAAGCACCAAGAGAAAGGCCAATTGGGCCAAACCAATGGGCAATAAGTGGAAATGGTGATCAGAATAAACTTTGGGCAAGAAGCCCAAATATCAGCCAAGATGTTTAAGAAACTATGCTACTACACTGGCAGCAGACTTTCTACAAGATTAGGAATAGCATTGCACATGAGCATTTCAAATTGAGACCGTCAACAATTATGCATCGCAGACACAAGACACTGATAATTAAGAAGACTAAACAAAGCAGACAAAAAGCACAAAAGCCAAAACAAACATTCAGTCTGAGTAATGTTGATACCTTGAATAGTCCAGGTATCTGCGAGTCAAAACAGGAGAAATATTAGGGATGTGACATCATGTTAAATCCAGATTTTAGTTGAGCCTCAGTGAAAATGGTGATGACATTGACAATACATCTGCTTCAACATCTTAGAGATGACAGTGCAGTTCACAGATAGAGAACATTTGAAGACCACTGACAATATCATTGTTAATGAGACATATAATAATCATAGTGACATCGTTAAACATTCAGTGAGAAAATAAACTACTTATACTTACTTATCCAACTCAAGCACTCTGTTTGACAAGTTCCAAACCATAAATAACAAATAACAAAGTCTAAAGACAAGAAAGTCTAAAGACAATGAGGGCAGTAGGTAACAAGGCAAAAATGTAACAAGAGTAAATGGACGCAAAGGAATTGAGGACTAACCAATTGAAGACGAGCTAAGTCTAATATCATATACGAGAATAAATGTCTGCCTTGTGACAACATTCTCAAAAATATTTCTTTCATCGATCTATCAAATGTTATCCTATCAATGAAGGTGACACTAACAGAAACATTGGAGCTGCTTGGAGTGTTCGTGTCGTAACCGGAAGAGGGCAGTGATGTAACAGACCATCGGCGACAATCAGCTCGACTGAAACTACAGAACAACAACACAAGATGACAAATGAAACAAAGACACAAGATGACAACTTCTATCTGGCGTAAAGAGGAATCAACAAAATACAACAGAACAACGGAATGTATCTCAAGATCTGAATAACATTTAGAACACACAACTTCAATTTTCAATGCATATTTTCTTGTTGTATCATGGTTTCTGTATTAATGAAACAGCATTGGAGACCCACGTTCTGTATGCCAACATAAGAACAATGCTTCACGTCATTATTAAGAAACAGAGAAGTAATTGGATAGCAAGCAGTGTGTAGATAAGCTAAGTTATAATACTGATCACAGGAAACGCCCGACTTTTACCTTTCTATTTCCGGTTTCATTGATTTAGCATCACTAATATCTCTAATATTTCAAACTAAAAAAAATATCAGTGGCTAAAGTAATAGAAAAAGTAATCAGCAACCAGGTGATCAAAGTCAGACAATTTCAACACATTCAGACCAAACCATATTTCCACATACCACATAATTCATAATAAGATGCATAATTACTTTAGAAATAAACATTAGATGTTTGGCAAAACAGTTGTGCACAAATTGGAAAAACATTGAGGTATCTACCATTTCGGAGCAGCTGTATTGAACTGGAACAGAACATGCTGTGAAGGAGAAACAGTGCGTGGACTGTCGCTTGGACTTCCTGCTTCCAACAACAACAACAACAGGAGATGATGATGGATTTCAATTGTGTATGCAAATTCGTTTATTTTCATAAAATACCAGGCAAACGCTGTCGGTGAACAAGACAATATAGTCGAAGTGCGACTTATGGTTCAGCATGCCATTAGATGTTAATGCATAATCTCTTTCAATAAAAAAACTTGATTCTTTGATTGATTGTACACTCTAAAACAATAATCAATTCAAAAGAAAAAATTCATTGAATTTGGGAAGGACAATTTGTGAGACCCTGGTCAGAAGTTTTATGGAACTGCTAGATTTTAAATGGTGCCTTGAACAGTTTAAAAGACACTAAATTAAAATGCAGCACAATCCAGATTCAACTTACAATAATCAATTCACTTTAGAGTTGAAAAGAAATATTTGAAAGAGAATAAAAAATTAAACAAAAAGCAATTCAAATCGATCGCAGAGTCATCAACAGCTGAAAGTGCAAGACAAACTGATCTTTCTTCTGATGACTGTGAGACTGTCTTTATCTGTTCAGCAAACACCTTCATCTGGTTACAATGAATAATCATTGCAACAATTGAAGCACAGACAATGACTTGCAAAACTTGATTCAACTGCATAAGTCATGATTCATCTTCAGGATCTGATTACAGCAGCAAAGGCAATCTGATTTTTCTTTTGAGGTGGGGGAAAAATGGGGGAACTATCTGCACATATTTTCTACTCATATCATACAACTTTCCTTAACCCATCCACCTCCAAACACGCCCCTCGTTACCTCAAATCGCTTTGCTCAATGTGTGGGAAATATTAAAAAAAAAGCTCCATAAATGTCACCAATGGGTTTTAGGGTTTTAAACTGGCATTGTGCAGTGAGATATCAGATATTTTAGATTTACATACTAAATGCTCCTCCATAATTATTCTGCATTATACATGGCGCACAGATGTACGAGACCAGCGCCATCGCAGACCAAGGTGCGCACGCATACTTGCATGATAATACTGTCACGAGCTGCGGACAAGGTGGCTCTTATTCACCTGGCGCCATCGACTGCATGTGATGCCCGATTCCACTTCTATCCAAGCAACGCTAATAGCGCCACCAGCGATGCTTTTGCAATGCTTCAATAACGATTCCATGTCATCGCTTAAGGCGGTGGCATCCTCTGCCTCCTCCTCCTCCCGCTGCTGCTGCTGCAGAACGACGTCTTGAAGATCAAGCACACCTGACACCGTTCATCTTAGACAGCCCCGCTGAATAAAAGCTTCTTGCAGTAGAAACACGGAGGAGCCTCAGCGCGCAGATCTGGCTAGAGAGCCTAGAGGCTTGGCTCAGGTAACGCATGGTCTCAGTGGCCAAGTGGCGCTGGCACCAGCCAGGTGTTTGCACCTGCGCTCTACGACCGCCATCATCGTCGCACTAGGGCCAAATTCAACATGGCAAGTGTTCGCATGTCATGGAAAATGCATCAACTGCTGCTGACAGTCGTTTATTTAAAAACATACATAACAAACATGCTCAGACAGAGAGGAATGGTATTCAAACAATTGAGTCAACCAGGGAACAAGTTAATCAACAAATCTCAGCCACTCTGTCGGTCACCATGCCAATCAATCAGTTACTCAACCAGTCACCTTATCAATCGACCTATCAATCAATCAATCAATCAACAAGCGAATAATCCAAATATCACACAGTCAACCGGTCATGAAGATCAGCCAGATACTGAATATATTACTGATACATAAAACACCAAAATCAGTCAGTCTGCTAGCCAGTCAACCGGCCAGCTAAGTAACCAGTCAATTAATTGGTAAAACAATTGAAGCTTTGGATTACCACTGTTCTGAGATCCATTTTTCATTGCTCCTGACGCAGTGATTAGAGATCTTCGTAAAATACATCGACTGTCAACATAATCCAATTCAGCATTTACTACAATCACCGGAATATCTCTCAAACTGGGCCACACAAACTTTCAACCACATGACAATGAGATACAGCAAACAATAAAAAGACCTTTGTTTTCTTATTACAGCAATAGGCACGAAAAAATAGTTAACGACACTCTAGTTTAATACAGAACCTGGTATGAGGGATCATGTGTCCAAGTTCTATGCATGAATTCCCTCTGAAAATACATTTTTACATCATCTGGAATTTCCATCTGGTACTAGTGCATAGACACAACCCACCCCACCTCTGCCACCCTTACACCCTCTCAGACATCAAGAAGCAGCACCAACAGCAGGAGGGAATGTCAGGACAGTACACCTCGGAGAAGCAAGAGTTGCACAAATTCAATTCTGACCAGATAAATTATTAACGTTGTCGAGATGGATAAACCCGCTCCCAGACCAAAGAAAAAGATTCTGAATATAATGAGAGCAAAAGTCAACAACTACATATGCAATGCCACATATATATATTATATATATATTATATATATATATATATATATATATATATATATATATATACACATTATAAGGTGCTTGTGATAGAGAAAAATTAAACCTAATTGAATGAACAAATAAGACATTATGTATAATGTACATAATTATGAATAATACAAAGTCTGCAAAATGGAAGCACAATAGACTTGCAGTAGATGCAGGTCAAAGATCCGGCAAAAATAATATATTATACACATGCATACGTTTTATACAGCATGTGTACACAAAGTCAGAGTGTTACAGGTATACAATTCATGTCTAGTTCCAGTCTCACTAAAAGCCACGAGTAACAAGCCCATCATACACCAGATAAACACAGCCATGTCTACGTACAGTCATCATTGTCTGCCTGCAGTCAACTGATATTATTTTCTGAGCACACAGACGAATATACACACTAGCAGATACACTGTATACGCTTAATAATGCAGAGCATCAATGGTGAAATGTTTGCCCAGGAATAAGAATCCTGAAAACAATTCAAACAATAAGCGCCAACAAACAATATCCATCCAACAAACAATATCCATCCGGTAGAATAAGCAAAGTAAAACCGAACGAACAGACATTGCCACCAATTAATAAAATGCAATGGACAGCGCTAATAGGCAAAGTATCTCACTTATCAGAAAAAAGAAACCTTCACTCGTCAGCGTTTGCAAAAAAATAGAGCAAAGAAAATGTGACGATGCTTAAAGAAAAGTTGATTAATATGGGTCTAGAGAAGAAAGCTATGAAGTTAGTTAGTGGCTGTTTAATGAAACTGTGCTATAACAAAAAGGATTAGCATTGATCTCCAGACTTGGGACTGGCACCACCAGAGTAGATGCAATGGCAGAGTTACATGTTAGGAGGCAATTGAGCAGGATGTTTAATAACTTTAGGCATGTAGAGAGGCAAGTGATGAGGCAAGATGTTCATTCTGGCAAGGCAAGTAATGGAGCCATAAACACGATGGAAAGAGTGGGTAAAAGCTACGAATCAATTGAATTAGTTGAGAACAAACCTTCCTCGACGCGATGTTGAGCTAGGTCCGGCACTTGCACTCAGCTCCTTCTGCAAAATAATAGGAAGCACCATCAAGACTAGTAGTAGTTGCAGCTTAACTACACTGTGTGAGCGCAAAGACCATCAGCGTCGCCCTCCTCCTTTATCTAGGCTTGTGACTGGCACAGTCAGGGTGCAAAACCATCCTTAGATCATCCTTGAATGGACTTTCTCATCATCAACAGTTTAATCAACAACAAAATTGTCACCAGTCTTGTCATAGGACTTCGCCACAAAGTCATCAATGTGAAAAGCATATAAATAATGTAAAACATAAATGTCTAGCATAAATTCTATCTCCCCCTCTTCACCCTTATCCAGAAGAATCAGACATCATTAAAGCATCATCATCGTCGTCATCACCATCAACCATCTTCTCATCATCGAAAGTAGCCTCAATTATTGTCATTATCATAACAATAGTCATGAATGCCTTTCGTATTCGTGACAATTGTCATCATTCCTCATTATTTTCCAAAAGACTCAGACATCACTCGTGCATCGACATCATTGCCATCATCATCTATTCATCATATCAGCATCATTTCAGGCAACATCACCTCGATCCCAGGTCAGTGACCAACTGAAGCATGACCCTGCAGACGCCAGACTTGAAGCACACGCGCTATGATCGACAGCAGGCATGCACGCCCTATAAAAGCTTCTTTAGAGAAAGTAGTTTCACCTTTAACTAATATATCTAGATTTCACTGTCATGGCACAGGAGGTCATTCGGTCCAATAAAGAGAAGACAGAACATGATGAAAAGTTAGTGAACATTAATGACAGCAAGTTGGAAGAAGGAACCGTCATGTTCTCAGCCAGACGTCTAATTCAGGCGATTGGACAACTGGAGGACTTAGATTAGGAACCAAATGAAACCAAATGACCATCAAAGTAGGAACCAAATGACCATAAAAATAGAAACCAAATGACCATAAAAATAGAAACCAAATGACCATCGAAATAGGAACCAAATGACCATCAAAGTAGAAACTAAATGACCATCAAAATCACTTAATTAACCCCAGTTGCTGTTGGTTTATAAGCCATGTTTACAAGGACCATTCATGAACCCAATCCAAGTCAATGGTCCACCCCCAACCCCTAATCAACTTATATCATAAGACACAGAAAAACTGTCCAGACACCACTACCTTCAACCACACAACCTTTGGCTCTTCTGAATCTCAATTGATCTCTTGAAACAAGCTAATTAATATTAATTAGAACAGAAGAATTATCTCAGAGCATCAACGGCCATAAGTTACAACCATCCACTTGGATGACCCGAAAGCAGATAAGGCTTTCTAACTGATAGTTATAAAAGTCAAGAGCCTAATTTATGGCTTTTCCAGAGGTTTGATATGAAATAATCAGCATATTAGCAATATCTCGTCATCAGCTTTATCACTTTCACATAACCCCTACCACCAAACCCAGTAACAACAATCACCACCACCAAGTGGTACCAACCCCAGCACCATCAGGACCACGTATATATGCATGCATATATATATATATATATATATATATATATATATATATATACACATATATGGGGAAATATTTCTAGGGCATAGCTACATTGACCATTGTAGTGAATATCTTATTGACCATTGCATTGACCATTGCATTGATCATTGCATTGACCATTGCATTGACCATTGCATTGATCATTGCATTGACCATTAGACTGACCACTGCATTGATCATTATATTGACCACTGCATTGATCACTGTATGTACCATTGCATTGACCATTCCACTGACCATTGCATCGATTATTGCATGCAACAGACAGCTGGCCAAAAGAGATAATCTCATTTATCGTCTGCAACTCTCCAGATACCTGATCATCATAGGAGTGCGGCTGGCACGATGGAAAAGCCACCTGGAACCGGCAATCCTACAAATCTGTTGACACTTGTCACGTACTCAGCTGAGCCAGACGAAGAGGCTTCCTGCTCCAGATACTATAGCCATCAGGCTTTCAGTTATGTAGCTCATTTAGACACCAGTCATCTTAATGCAGCCATGCACTTGGCTCCTGTGTTCAATGGACTAACAGCAGCCGACATGTCTCTGCTGAGATGTCTTTAGTGACCACTGGTCAGAAGAGATCTTAATAGAGAGACGACGACGTGGTCTTTGGAAGTGGGACGATTCCCCTTCTTGAGAAATGTAATGTATATTTAAAATGAACATCTCGGACTCTCGTTCCCTTTGCATAGACAATCCATGTAAACGATCCAATGAACAGAGGGTAATTTGCTCTTGACAATCTCCCCCCTCCCTCCGATGGTATACATAACACGTGTCTCCGTTGACTCGTCTCCTCAGCCACTGTGCGAATACACATCTCTCGAATGCACATCTCTCGCACCTCTTAACTGGCCACAGCTTAACACTACGTTCAGACCTCATGTATTATTCAGTCATAGAATTTCCTGCAACCTTTCGTTCAAGGGTGTCTTCTCTTTCTATTCCGATTTGCCCGCTTACGTTTAACTTAGAAGATGCTCAATTTAAACAAATCCAACGTCACTTAACACAAATTATCTCGCTTTTGGTAACCAAACAGTCTGGCCCATTAAAAACCAAACCACCCAACACTATGTTTTATATGTACACTAAAGGAATAGAAGAGCTGCCAATTACACACGGCAATCTACGTTATCTTATAAACTAACATTGTAAACCCACTGCCACTTAATTTCTTTGATCCAAAGGAGACAAACAAATTTTAATGGTGGGCCAGTGGCAACATTTTCCAGCAAGTGGGTCTTTAACATTGCTGTCATCCGCGTCTATTAGCCATCCTCAGTAAAGGAACTGTACAATTCTACTTGCTCAATGATCAATGCTTTTGATCGTGAGTGTTTCTGGAGTATCTTTGGTCTTTTCAACCACAACTGTTCGGTTTTCTCACTAATGTCGGATACCTCTCGTCCACTTCTAGTAACGAGTCCAGTGTCGTCAGCAAATGGGAGATAGTTCACCGTTCCTCCATTTAATTTGATATGTGCCTCAATGTTGTTCAGGCCGAGGAACATAACTGCTTCTAATACCAGCTTAAATAGATACCGGCATAACCCTTGGCCGCTTCCCTAACTACAAATTTTCCCTCTGTCTGCAACCCGTGCTTGTTTCATTTACCTGCAGGCTGCAGCCGTACAAGCATTCGTTCCCTCCCACAGGCCTTACTTCATCCAAAGCAGGGTTCAAACAGAAGCGACTGTAACTAGGCAGTAAGATAAATCATTGGCATGTTTATTTTTTTGCTGCTTTTGCTTGGCCCCAAAGCCCAAGAATTTCAGACTCAACAAAGACTAGGAAGCAAAGAAGACAGTGTCACTGAAGACAGACAGATGTCAGCCTCGGCAACAATGGAGGAGTGTCAGAGGCCAACAAACACTACAAACAGAAGGCAAAGCATGGTTGAACAATATTAACAGGGACGACATGTTGGGTAATCAAATGGTATAACCACATAACTAAAGCAACATGGTATGAAACTGATGGTAAACGGCTGTTGTATATAGACATCTATGCTACTAATCACCCACCAAGGTTACGTGTGTCGTATTGTGTTATTGTACCAACATTGGGTACTTAATCATAGCACAAGTAACAAGTAACACGGTGGTAAATTTCTATCTTATATCTAGACATCGCGATGATAATGATGATTATATTCATTCATTTAGAAAGAAAGAAATCTTATAATAATGCAGTCCAAAGTGAACAAATTAGAAAGTAGAATAAAATAATAAAAGTAGCTAGAAATAATAACTTACTAGTAAATATTTTGATATGTGGCTAGATTGAGAGTTGTCTTTGGGTGGGAGAACATTGTTGTATGCCCTGTGTGCCTTAGGTCTTAATCAAACATTACCAATCATGTGTTTTACGAATCACCACCAAACTGACTGCTCTAACCCGATAACCAGAAGTTGCTAAATAAAACCTATTCGTGTTTCAGCATATTTCAACGCCTTTTCTAAAATGTCCGCTCCCACCCTCCCCTACCCGGGCCTACCAACACAGTAGTTTGTGGTCAGTTTACCTTCAGTGACATCCATCCATGAGTTGTTTCACTTCTGCCGCCCTGATCGAAGCTGGCACTGCGAGTCACAACATTACCCTGAATGGAGGGCATCGACAGTCGACCCCCAGAGACAGAGTTGACCCGAGGACTGGCAGGCATCGAACAGTCCCCACAGCATATGGGTACATCCATGGAGGAGAGTAGCTTCAGCGATTGTAGAGTGTGGCGCCGTGTGGCAAGCCTCAGGTTTGGCGGAATAGACTCGGACTCTTCAAAGTCTTGTTCAGATGTCTCTTCAGGCAAGAACCCAATTCCATGTCTACCATTTCCCTCTACGAGTCCGTTCACCTCTTCTATTTCCGAGTCGGATCCGATTCTCCACCTACTCGACGAACTGATAAAACGGTCGACTGGAGTAACGTTTCCAGAATCGAAGACTCTTCCACCACCTTCTCCGTTCTCCATCGTATCTTGTTCTTCTTCTGCTAATTGCCAGTATCCGTTAAAAGCTCCACTTTCACACATGTGATAGGATATTGACGAGATATCTCATCACAGATGCCAACATCTACATGATGGTGCTCATACAACTAAGATGACAAGTTGTCACCACGAACAATTTTCCAGTGTCGAAGTAGGAATATATATATATATATATATATCTTATATATCTTATATCTGTATATATATATATATATATATATATATATATATATATATATATATATATATATATACAGATATACGACCCTTGCTTACAGATCTCAAATCAGCAATAATAATAATGATAAAGTCTGTTCGCTCCAGTGATTAAAACTTCCTCGCAGAAACCTTGGTCTCAACTCTTCAGAGGACGATCTCCTACTGACCTCAAACCAAACACATCTCATCAGTCACACGTAACTCAACTCAATCAGTTCCAACTGGATCGTTTCAAAACTCGACGCAATTGTAACTCCGCATCGTGTCCTAAATGAACTGTAATTTTTACTTTGTATATGAAAGCACTACCAATCGAAACTTATACCATCTGTCCCTGTCGCTTCTTAGCCAACACAGTAAGACCTGAGTGAGTCTGCAATACGTCGATCTTAAAAGCTTCCCAACAGTTGAAGTCACACGTGACCACCACATAGGCCACGAACACTTGAAGTACTGCGCACCGAGCCCATCATATAAGCACGCCTTTTCAACGCGGCCTAAGTCTACCAGCCTATTGTCGCAGGCCATTAGTCAGCAAGCAGCGAGATAAGTCAGCCGAAGACGACCAACACACTCTGCTCTCCGGTCGGCCATCTAGCGATGATGTCAGACCTTCAATAGACAGACGCATCTCCCCTTCTCCCCCACGCGCCACTCCTCCCTCCCTCCTCCCATCAAAAGAACCGAAAACCGTCCTTTTTCCTCTCGAAACATTTCTCCCACAATTGTACAACTAATTCTCTGCATACTCAGCTGCTATAATATTATATTATAATGGATTACACAGAATATAAATCCATTTTCATACTCGATTCAGTCTTATAATTATATGCAATTTATATACACCTTGACCCTGTTAATATCATAAGCAGTATCACACGTACATTCAAGTATATTGCATACGACAGGACATCAGACAAGTAATTACAGATATACTACATATATATATATACATATATATATGTGCCATTATATCTACACATACGCACACTTAAACACCTAATTGTATATATTATATACATACATACAGTCATACACATATATACAATACACATATGTTATAATTATATATATATATATATATATATATACATATATATATCATATAAATATGACGTGTGTGTGTGTGTGTGTGTATATATATAAATATATATATATGTATATATATGTTATGGCGCTGGTGGCGATGCTCAAAAGCAGCAGTAGTCGCATTGGCCCCACGGGAGGAAATTGGCTTTAAAAACAGGAAGGACCATATGTCTTAACCAACAAGAATGGTCCTTTGAGGAGGTCCTCCTCCATTTGGGTCTCGGCCACACTCTTCCCTCTCTCAAGTCGTAAGAAGATCATAATCATAGGCCTATACACCTTGTTGGTTCTGTGAAGGCAGCCACCACCACCCACCACCACCACAACGCCCTAACCAAAGAGGCAGAGAGAAGAAGACTGTCTTGGTCGTTGATGGTTAATACACTGACATAAAACACTACAGATGCATTTGCAGTGAATTTTAAGTGCCACAGGGCATATCGATGGAAGCAACTGGCACAGCTCTTCCATATGTAGCCATCAGTTAGATTGAAGAAACAATCAAACAATAAGTACAGAGATTGACTCTCTTCAGTCACAGCTCAGTTAATATTCTCCGAATAACGTTCTCCATCAAGTTTTAAACAATCTAAGACCAAACTTGGTCAAAATGAAACTGTTAATTTGAATGATTACAGTTTGCCAATTTAGCTCGGAAATCACAATCTGTGATCGGATTAGGGCATAACCGAGTAGACAATTTCTACCGAGTACCGAGATGCACTATTTGCCGGATCCGGGTACGAACCGAACTGTAGCGGCAAATCTGGCAAGCAAGTACCATCCGTAGGCAAAGCATAGTTAACCTGCCGTGTGCACAGCCATGGAGAACTATCTATCAATGTAGAGCCTATAGCAATATCCTTTATACAGCATATCGTCTCATTCTAGGCTATAACAATATATTTGTTATTTAATAACTTTATTTGTGAAAAAATGTAAAACCTTGTTATTAAATTTGAAATGTGAAGTTATCAACGACGTCTTTACTCTCTCTTGTTTACCGGTGATTTGGTTGCTACCTGGAAAATGCAACCAAAAGAAATTAACATATATAAATTAACATCATTATTTTAAAGAAAATTCAATGGAATTTTAAGTTCTTGTTTAATTAATCAATAATTTATAAGTAACGGACGTTAGTTCAAAATTTATCTGATGGAAAAATAATATTTTATCAATAAAAAATTTTTTTTTTTTAAATTGCTGGTGTAATATTTGCTGAGGCAAATACATCCAAATAGTCCAATATTCGGCCGAGGCAAATGTCTGAGGCGATTTTCGGTTACGCCCTAGATCAGATCGTGTTCCTATATCGCATATGTTATTACTTGCATATGTAATTAACCAACATTTACTGGGGCTTCAAAACAAACATGTTTCTTATGGATATAGAACGGATCTCCATCATAGATCTTCCGCATTCGTTCAGGTCAGCATCTGACCCCAATACTGAAAATTCGTCTACACCATTTGGTACATTCAGTCAGCAGGCAGGGACAACACTCCTTATTAACCAAAACCAACTGCCTAATCATCATTGTTGTCGTCCTCCTCCTCATCATCACTATCACCATCACCACCATCACTACCATAATCATCACTACTACACCACCACCATCATCAGAATCATCATAATAATCAGCATCAGTTTGATGTGCGCAAATTGGTGAAGATGGGTACAAATAAACGATCTCCAGTATCCTTCCTCTCAGTAGTTTCTAAATTCAATGCGCATACGGGCGTTATTCCAAGTGATGTCATTGGCAATGTCCATCCAGGGTAGTCTTCGTCAGCCAGTCTTTGCTCTGATTCATTATAACCTTCTCCAACACAGAATAAATAATCAAGCCATCAACTAGGTCTGTGCGATGTGTCAACGGTCTTTGACTCCTATCATCATCTACCAACATAGTCATTAGGGGCCACCTCACAGCTGCAGCCAAGAGCCCAGCATGATCTTCTCTCCAAATGGTGGCTCAACAGACGTGACCTAGTCTATGACCTAGTCTATGACCTAGTCTATGACCTAGCCTATGACCTCATGACCCAGTTTAACCAGCACCGCCGGGTAACTAACTACACTGTCGAGGCTTTCAGACGACCGACCATAAGTCAAGAGAAACTCAGATCCATGCATTTGCCAACGTCGCATTCATTATCATTATCAGTGGGCAGCGACGAACTACAAGGGGGGGGGGGGTAGAGTTTGTAGACGCACACCTGTTCTGATCACCAGATACAACCATAAACCACCTGTCCACTTACAACTGCAGGCGCCTCCCAAACAGACGCATACATTATAATCAATTTACGTAGCGCCGTTTAAGACCATATCTAATCGTCTGTGGTGATCAAGTTCTGAAAACGTAAGAGCTGTATCACGGCTAAAATGTGTCTTAGAGCAGATCTATGATGCACGCCTCGTATTGTACGCCATTGTAATGGTTCTGTGTGTATGGTCCGAAGGTTCGATAGTCCGAAGATAACATGGTGTCCGGTCGATAGGTGATAAGATTGCGATTTTAATAGTAGCTGGATTGATGAAAAGAATTATGTTTGGCTAGAAACCCAATTGCACTATTCTTTTCATTCATCCAGCCTCCATTTAGGCATGATTCTTTTCATATCAATCCAGCTCCCAGTTTTACACATTCTTCTTTCATCAATTAATCCAGCATCTAGTTAAATTAATGTCGGAGTATAAAATCTTTTGACTGTCGAACCTTCAGACTATCTAACCTTCGGATTATCGAGACGACACCATTGTAATTAGCTTTCAATTTATTTGCAATTATCTATTCTGCCCACTGTGCCCAGCTAAATATTGGTTTACAGTTCTCATTATGAGAAATTTGAGTGTGCACACTAAATATGTGTGCGCGCTGGCTCCACGTATTATGTGCGCACGAACTTGCACACAGCTTAGAGGGAACACTGTCGTCCAAAATAGTCTTTGAATAAGGTCTTCGTCAAGTGGTATGACGACTAAATGCACTTAAAGACCAGTTTCTTGGCCATTAGCCAACTTCATAATCGTAATTTTGACATTTCTATGGCACTGCGTAGAAGCCATGCTGCTGGTAATCGTAATCTCCAAACTTCTAAAGTGCCACTCGAAAGTCAAGCGCAGGGTATCAGCTTATTCATGACCGCTGCATCAAATAAAATGAGTTGGTTGATTCATAAGTATGCAGTCAAAGCTCCCTATCAAGTTGTAAACATATTCCACACTCCATCTGTTTAGTAAATAGGGAAAGGAGGAAAAGAAGGAAGAATAGAAAAAGGAAGAGGAGGAGGAGAAGGCCAAGGACAAATATGAAGATAAGGAAGACGAATAGGAGGAGACAGGGACAAAATGAGGAAGAATAAGAAAACGATATAGGGTTAGAAGAACAGAAATTTGTTCAAAGACACATAATCCCGCGATAACAGTAACTTTGTACAAATCGTCAATCAAAAGACTTCGTACAGCGCAACTCTTTTTCAGGGGTCAAAATAGACCCAGGAACACGAATCCAGCCATTGAGCAAGGAGACAGCTACACTCTATTTTCAACCACTCTGCTTTACAACCAACCAATGTTCCCAAGCGGAATACAACCAGCAACAGAGGACCGTGTTACGCATTCATCCACACACACTGCAACAGAATTTGTATATGTTCTTTTTAAAATGCGCTCTATAAATGCTCAGACAAACACTCACATACGTGAGACACATGCTTAGGCAAATGTTGGTCTTTTCTGAGCTAACCCTGACAGGCAGCCACAAATGCTAACAACTATCATCCCTCACGTACATTGCATAGGACATTGAGTGTATACAATACTTTATAAGGGAATGAAATAACAGTTTCCAACAGAACTAGTAATTGGTCTTTAAAGCATGAATTCACTCAAAACACACATCCTGGTTACTTTTCTCATCATCACAGAGCTTCTCATCCCATTCGGACTATTTCACAGAACTGCTGTTCTGTGCTCATCTGTCTCTATTCAATGAAATCTATGTTTAACCTCGCATTCATCATCATATCTTTGTATATAACTGTCCCTCTATCCATCCATCTGTTCACCTATATACCGGTCTACCATTCTGTCTGTATCTATGAATATGTTAGCCAGCAGGTCAGTCAATTAGCCAGCAATCAATCAATCAAGTCAATCAGTCAATATATAATATATATATATATATATATATATATATATATATACATTATATACATAAGTATATATATAATTATAACAACACCACCACCATCACAATCACCCCAACTGTTGGCATCAACATTATGGTCAGTCTTATCATCATCACTGTTAAACTGTTAAGGCGTTAGTGTAGAGATCTGCTATTCCCAAAGATAACGGCCTCAATGCAAAAAGCCTATGACCTCTTCTTGAATCCACAGCTTTCATCAGATACTCTGATTCCAATTTCTTCCGACAATCACTCATTGTCAGACCCTGCCAATGTCTCCGATGCAATGGCCGTATGCCTCTTTGAGCACAGCTGCAAGGCAATAAAAGCTGGACAAGCTGCAATGACAAGAATAAGAGCAGGAGAGGGAAATGGGTATGAGGAGAAGAAGGAAATGGAGTGGGAAGATGCAGAGGAATTAGATGGAAATGCTTCAGGCTAGGAACATGAAAACCCAAGTAATTGTCACTCTTTTGGCCTTATTAGATGCTCATGAAGGGTCATCCTGATTGTTGGCATGAAACTAAAGTTCGAGTTGTCTCAGCTTAATGACGCTGTGTGATAACAACACTCGTTAACGTCTACCTCCTCCTTCACCCAGACTTGGGACTCGCACTGCCAGTGTGCGAGCAGTGGTGGAGTTGCTAAAGCTCCACTACAATTGACCAGTATTTAGAAAGTGTTTCTATTTAAGAAAATCATTTTTACTTTCATTTCTGATTTAAATGACAATCAATCGATCATTTCAGTTTAGTTCTAGTTTTATTTCTTATATAATCATGTCATTCTCGTTTTTATTTCGTTCCGCATAAATTATTTTTCGCATTCTTTTGGTTCATTGTTCACAAATTCATTCTAGTTTTCGCCTTCATGAATGTTTACCTAATTTACATTGTTCTAGATTTAGTTTCATTCACGAAATTAACACTGTATCTAGCACATATACACTGCACAAGAGTTATGCGAACCGTGTACGCCACCTTAAACCGAGTGTTTTCACCTCCACGAAGGACAACCGACACGGGCCATCGGAGTGACCTTGACTGTCAGTAAATGGAGGCTCTTCAATCTATCGTCCAACACACCACATCCCTCTCTCTCTCTCTCTCTCTCTGTTTCTCTCTCCCTCTCTATGTCTCTCTCTCTCTGTGTCTCTGTCTCTTTCCCTTGGCTACACCATTTGTTGCCACGATAAGACTTTTTGCTTCCATTTGAAAAATTCTTCTCCAGATACCATTCCAACCACACACACAAACACACAATGATAGCTCTATATAAACCCCTTTAGTATTGCATCCGTTAGTAATACGTTGGCTGAAAGCCTCAAACAAGACCATTAACAGACATAACTAAAAAATATTAAAAATCATAATCTAAGTTTATTTCACTGCTAATAAAAGGCAGCATTTGAGAGGTTCAGCCTATTCACAGGCACCCAGTCCATCAGTAACCTAACCACACATTCGTTACCACTTCTAAGTACACATGCCTTGCTAAAGGGTCACAACAAAACCATGATATTCAAGTGGTCAGGTTTAGTTGAGGTGCAGTGGTCAAGGATGTCACTATATTTTATTTTATGAATCTGCAGACCAAGATAAAGAAGGAAATGCAAAGATAAAAGAGATAAGAGATGGAAACTGATAACAGTATATAACGTTAATAGTAGCTATAAGGTCATCAGACCTTTTAGGCATCTTGACCTCTGCTGAGACAGTGCTGTCATTGGGGTAAAGCTGATTAAGTTCTCTCAAGCCCAGTGCATTGAGCAACTGGCCAAGATCATGATTGGCAAACAAACTATAAAGGACTGAATGACAACCTGTTTATCATTTTACAACTGCCATCTTTAACACATTTAGTTGTGGATGTATACTGGATACTTGGCCCACATACAAACAGCACAGCTGACTCTATCTTGCATACATGTTGAACATTGGACAGGTTAATGCTTACATGCGATTTTCTATAATTTATATATATATATATATATATACAGAATATTATTATGAGATATCAAATATAAACTATATATATATATATACATATATATATATATATACACAAATATATATAGGCATATATAAGCATATATAGGCAGTTTTATGCATACTAACAGAAGACCTATGTATAAAAATTATGCTCATGTTTCATGTTTGCAGCACCATGTAAACATTCGTGTAAAATTTATATCCCAACCAGAAATCACCATTTATGCAATGCCCTCCCTATTGACTGGTTGCTCTTGAAAAGTGGTACTCAACTGGAAACCGCTCCCCCCCATCCACCCACCCCCACCCCCGATCCAGGTATAAACCAAGATGAACTGGAAGAAGACGAGTTTGTGACTGCGTCAATCCAAGGCCACAGGACAGACAATTTATATATTGTATAATTTGAAGGAAATGAAGTTCCCATTAAATTTAATGACTGGTCTGTACGGTGCTCATTGGCAAGAAGACCATGGATGGCTTTGGTCAGAATAAATCACCTGGTGACAAGACGATTCAGGCAGAATTAATGAGAAATCAGTTCTGTCGATATAATATATGCAGTCGCAAACAAAGAGACTGAAGACACACGAACTAATAATAATAATGATAATGAATAATAATAATAAACTAATTTTGATATTGATCATCAGTATTATTTTAATAATAATAAAATAATAATGATAATAATAATACAAATAATAATATAATAATAATTAAAAAAATAATAATAATAAAATTGTGACAATTTATATAGCACCATAAGTTGGCCATGCTGTTATTAGGGTGAACTAAGAGATATCATCATAAGGTACAATATACACTGTTACATGTCAGCCCTAGCTTTCAAAGGCATCTTTTTTAAACAAAGGAATGCTATAAACGAAAACACAAATGGGATGAATCCATCAATTTGAAAACATCCCCTTACTGGTAACACTATGCCTTCCTACAACACAATCGGATTTGAGCCTTGGATACGGAGGCAGGTGTAGAAGCATGTAGGATTTAATTTCTGCTAAAAGATGCCAGGTATGTTATCATTAAACAAGAACTGCCTTATTTACTTTTGCAACAGCACCATTGAAGTTCAGCAATTAGGTGGGAAATAGGAATCACCGTTTAAAATAAACTAATTGGGGTGACTTGTGCACATCTCGAAAAAATTCTTGCTAAACGAAATCTTAAAAAGTGCATTTTTAGCAATGTCAAGCATTCGAATTTAGGATCATAAAATCTTAATTTTGATCTTGATCATCAGTGCACGAACATCATATAAAACTGAGAAACTTTGTTAATCCTTGTAAATATGTGGTGTGAGCAAAAGTGATAAACTGATGCCATTAAGCTAATACCTTTATAGCAAAATAAGGATTTGGTATTGACTGGTCTGCTGTGAACACAGCAACTGATACACTTCATATGCAGTGAAAAATTACAAATTTCAACTTTCATCCTCAAATTGTGTTTTGTTAGGCAAGGCCACAGAGCCACAAAACATTGTCGACAGGCCAGAAAAAGTCTCGTGGACCAGACTTTTTACACACTTGAACTTAACAAACAAGAGCTGCATTTTCTGAAGAGCAATGCAGCTCAATGGTTCCCTGTCTAAGTCACTGGTTAATACTTGCCATGGAGAAGCGTACTTACAAGACTAGAAGACAGAGCAGGCGCCGAGTGGCCATGCGTTGCACTTCGCAGACGAACCAAGTTTGAGTATTCAGACTGTCCACAACCATTTATATTCAGACCTAAAACAATAATAACATACATAGAAAGAGTTATTACGGAAATTGCCCCGTAGATAAATTAATTCCTTCGTAATGCTTTATAACACAATTAGCATGGCCTTCACTTCATATATAGCATATCTTCTTCTTTGGTTCTCTGCCTTCAGGCAGGTTCGTATGTACAATGCTGCCACACCTCCCTGTGTTGAGCCTCTTCTTTCATTTTTCCGTATCCACCTTTCTCCATCATCCCGTCTAAAAGCATTGTTTTTAGTCTTCCATTCTCTCTCTATGATGTTTTTAAGTAGTGAATCTCCTCTCATTATGTGTCCCATCCATCTTCTTTGTCGTTCTCGAATTGTCTTTATCATTGATCTCTTTTCTTTTACCCTCCTCAATATTTCTTCATTGGTCTTGTGCTCTGTCCAGCTGATTCTTTCCATTCTTCGCCATATCCACATTTAAATGCCTCTAATCTTTTGAAGTATATAGGAAGGTGAAAAGGTAGTCCATCAGTAATTTTTCACCAAATAGCCGAAGACAAGGTCGTGGCATTCTTTCAGCCACAGCAGGATAGATAAAAATGGTCAAAAACTTCTCTGATATGACATGGCCTTTCACAAAACATACTACTCAAGAATATGAAAGGCTGTGAAGCGATCAAAGTCTACGAATTAGAACTTGATTGACAGGAGGCTGTTATGTGCAAATACAATGAGCTCTGTAAACCAAGGACACGTATGCTCAAGAAACGGATCTCACGGCAGCAGTCAACGCATTTGATGAATTATTACACATCATCGGCAAAACAGAAGAATATGCAAATACGCTGAGCCAACCATGACTTTAAATGCATTGGTTGCTTCCTGGGAAGGCCAGGTGACATCGATCGCCAGACTACATCGTGTCATGACATTTGGTAGTTAACGTCAGGCCTTGGTCCTTACAAAGTGCTCGATAAGGATCCACGTATCAAGGGGCACATAGATTCAGGCAAGGACAACTACCTGCTCCAACGAAACGTTAACGCAGGCGTAAAACAGCCGAATGTCGCCTGAAGCATCCATTGAATAATGCAGCAGAGGATCTGCCAATTACACCAGATTAGAATAGAGGTTCTTCTTCTTCTTCTTCAGATCCTATATACTCTGATTTGCAATTGGCAATTCCGATCGAATGCAAATGCTGTGCCGTAGTAACGGTTGCCAGTGTGAGCGCACTTGCCCAGGCAAATCCACAGCAATCTACCTCTGTCTTTGCTTCTATCAGTCATCTGACCCCATGTTGCCAGACTCTGTTGGACTTTCACAGTAAAATCATCAGAGTTTTATGTCCGTGCATCATCAAAGTTCTGCGGACAACACGTGTTCAGGCAAAGCACTCCCTTTAATTACTCCTTCACATCGAGTGATCAGAACCACTTTCATTCAAGTAAGTCTTTATGTGATAAAATGTATAATTAAACCGCAATTGTCTTCCCCATCTTTAATTTTTTCAGCATGTAATCAGATTTACTTATAGGTTGCATGCTCTAGCTGTGCAGTATGACCAAAGTTAATTTCATAAAATTGTTTCATGTTGACCAATCTGGCTGCATAGCCTATAAATATTTTGGATAATGTTTTAATATTTCAACAGTATTTAGAACTTCAACATACAATATTGCTCAGTTAAAAGCCTTAGACATAGAGAGATTCAAACACATTGACAACATAGCCCTGTGATCCTTAAAAGCAGAGCACTTGTAATAATGCTCTGAGATGAAGTGATGCTTGAAAAGAAATCCAGAAGTCTATACACACAGGACCCTAGAGATATGAACACGCTCTTAGAACGTTGTCTTAAAACAAAGACAGTGACATCCTGGCGTTCTTAGAGCAGAACTCACATCAATTTCAATGTTCCGTAATGAATAGCCAGAATCCATCCACAGGCACACATAAATTGTACACAAAAGGCTGCAGAAAACAATGAGCAACGCTTGTCATCAAGTGATGTGTTGTGCAGGGACTGCTGAGGCAATGAATAGATAAGACAAAAAGCATCTCAAGTGGCATTGGACACTAAACAGGTACTTGGAACTAGGGCTGTACCGAATAGGTGATTTTCACTATTCATCCGAATACGAATGATGGGACCAACTATTCGGCCAACTACGAATATCATAATACCAATAGTGCATAAAATAGGTTTACCGACAAGTTTCAAAGTTTTAAGAGTTAACAAAAGTTTCAGTTCAGTCAATTTAATACACAAACTAAAAGTAAACAGTTATCTGCATGTAATTTTTGCATCTTTCTGCCAGTCTGTGTTAAATAGAGATGAAGCTAATCCAACTAAATTTAGAAATGAGATGGCTGATACGGCGATACCGTGGTCCAGGCAGTAGAGAGTTACTTCAGTCCAATCAATATAGCATTCACCGATATCAAGTGACCACTATTCGTATTCGGTCCGACCACTGCTATTCGGCCGAATACCGATTATTCATTTGGCCCACTATTCGGCTCCGAAGCGAATATGACGCGAATATTCAGTACAGCCCTACTTGGAACCCTTGCAGTACATGATGCCAAGAGTCAGTACGAAAATGCAGCCAAAAGCTTCGGGTGCAGGAGAAACTGACACTAGTAACCGGCTTAAGAATATAGAAATCACGATTGCAAGGACACAGAACCCATTTCAGCACTTATGCATGTAATGTCTTTACTCAACACAGGTCACTCTGTAATGTCAGATTCTTGTTTACTTAATTATAATTATCCCTAGTAGAACAATAGTAGCAGTAGTAGTATCAACATTAATAGCAATAACAATAATAAAGTCCATAATTATAATAATATTGTAAACCTAAGGCTTAGAGAGGCATTTGCAGGTATCGTCTGCAGGTATCATCATCTTATCACTATTATTAATATTATTATCACTATTATTATTAATACCATTATAATAATTGTTTAGTAATAACTCTCACGATTGCAACCGAGGTCCTAATAAATAAATTGATTGATTCACGGATTCACTGACTGATTGATCTAATGGAACTTGAAAATTTTTCCACAGATAAATAAATTCTGTTTCATAAGGTTCAATAATTTTTGTCAAGATCTGGCAGTGTACAAACATCTAAAAAAAGTGAGAATATAATTTGTCCTAAATAAGTGACCTGATTGTGAGAGTGTGAGATTTTTGGCAAGTCCTGGAACGAGCGTTGACGGCAGGCTATCACGCCTTCTCTGTCGTGGATCGTCAAACATTGTCAGCGTCCGATTGAGAACTCTCAGGCCCTTGGAATGGCTTCCACTTGACACTGGAGCAGTGTCCTTCAGGCGAGCTGGAACCGAAGACAAGGTCGTCGTAGTCGTCGTCGACTGTCGTCCAGACGTAGAAGACGTGCCATAGTCAGACTGAAGCAATCAACACATCAGACGAGTTACCATGGCAACTGTAATAATGGAGACGAGTTACTATGGCAACTGTAATAATGAATATACTCGAGAGACAGATCTTAGACGAAATGACAGCTCCAGGTGTAAAGACGTATATAATTATCTCTCTGCATGTATCGCTGATTAAACCTTAGTGAGTAGACATTGCCTAGATCATGGTGTGTTATGTGATCGCAGTGTGAGCACTCTCATTTGGCCTTCCGATGTGTCTAAACACCTGCCACAGACCTCCACAGGTGAAATACACACTCCCAACATAGCAGACACCTTTCGTTTACAAACAACTCATCCTGGCTGACACGTCATCATCATAAAATTACTAACTGACAAAAACTTTAACAAATCTTTTAAAAACCAATAAAGCAACATATTCATATTACATGAATCCGCATATATACAGAAATCATTATAACCTTCACCGTCCATCTCAGCCGAATGAACTGTTCCTCATCAGCAGCCCACAGTACCAAAGCCCAGACCAAGCCAAACCCTATGAAGACCAAAGAAGATCCGAATGAGGCCAATTTAGAGGAGTCTGAGGACTTTAGACGGATCTGTAATCGGCAGAGCAACACAGGGTCGATGTGCAAAAGAATACAGACTCAACAAACACTGGCACACTTATTTAATTAGAAACCAATTAATTACAATCCAGTAAACAAGACCCCAACTCAACTCCAAATTCCACATCCATCAGATCAGTGCTACTACACTTTACCCCATGTTTTGACTACACCACACCCTGTGTTCTGCTCGAATTGGGCCGTTCAGAGAGTTCGTTTATGCGTAATGGATACAAACCAAACAACAACTGGACTGTGAAACCTCTTCCAGGAATTTCCCTTCAGCAATGGCTGCACGCCAGGAAACAGTTGAGCACCACAAGAACTGTGTGATGCTGATATGGCAGATCATGCATCATATCCATTTCCACATTCTGATGTCTGTAGGCAGACCTTTTGTGGAGGTCTCCCTTTCTTTCGTCTATAACACCTAGATCGAACATTTCTGACACAAGTGATGTGGAATTGAAATCATCTGGAAAAGAAGTAAAAAAACGAAGACAAAAATTGGCGATCGAGCTTTTCGGGTCGCTGGCCCACGTGCCTGGAACAGTCTCCCTGCATCCATTCAGGAAATCAAAACCCTTTCTGCTTTCAAAAACAGTCAACATTGCACTTTCTAGGCAATGCAGAGCATTAGTTTTTTTTACATTTGTGCTGACAGTGAACTGTTATGTAAAGCACTCTAGAAGTGGCTTGCTACTGACGGTGTTCTAGAAATTGTCATATTTACAATTAAAAATCTGGTCATCGGAAGAGAATTAACACCAGGGAGAGGAAGAATCTAAGGCTGGCTGCCAGCCGAGTGTACTCACAAAAACCAACAGTTGCAATTGGAATTTTTTAGGGAGGGGAAATCCGAGCTACCGAGAGTGCAACTACATCATTGCCTTTTAAATTGCCAAAAACACCGATAGACATCTCTAATGTACTCAAGTGACTGACAGCCTGAATACTTTGTAAAGTTAGTATCCACCTATATTTTAAATATAAATGTCACCTTTCAAAACCTCCCAGAGGAAGCACTGAAAGTCTGAAACACAAATATTCTAAATGAGCCAACTAGTAAATGGCAGATGCATCATCTGGTGAGTTAATTAATTATTTATTATTTCATTTACTACACGTGCAAAAATTAAAAAAACTGATTATAGACGCCGATATGCCCTTGCCATTTATAATTTTGCTTGAAAAGAACAGCTGCACAGCTGAAGCCTTCCCTAGACTCAAACCATATTGAGAACATCTCTAACCATCTCGACTAACTACATTAGCAGTAAGAATCAGAGTATAACATGGCACCAAGCCAATATATAAACCTGCTGGGTTTCTTCAAAGGCTGCATACCGAAACGGATGTTCAAGTGGCAGTCTGCAAAGTCTTGGACCAACATGTTCCATACTCCAGTGTTCTTTCTTAAAACTAAAACTTTCACAAACTCAGCACACCTACACATTTGGTAATGAGCGTGTATACGCGTGTGGCTGTACCCCAGTTTCTACGCTCTCAGATGGAAATGTGATTACTGCTCAGCAGGGTTATAAACTCATAGCAGAAATCTGACCAAAACTAAGCACAACAGGAACAGTCTACTTCCTCCAGCAAAAAGCCCGTAAACACCAGGTGATGTAAGTGAATTGCAGAAGGAATATGAAGTCGTCGCTTAGACTGGCTGGCTAATGCTGGCTGTTTGGGAAGACATGATGGATGCAGAAGATTAACATCATGAAGCAGAAGCACATTCTAGCTACTGGAAAAACAACTAAATTCAGATGGATATAACGACATTTTAGCCAACAGAAGCTAAGATGGATAAGACAAGAGTATATATATCTTCGTTCAACGAGAAACAAACTGGCAAGCCGCAGTAAGTGGCAATAAGACAATGTACTACAATGGTATGATTTCCAACTTATTAGATAGAGATGACTCTATCTAGATGATGGGAACACTAGCTCTAATTCTAAACAGAATGAAGGAAGCACATTTTGAATGATCCAATAAAATGAAACTGATAAAAAGACTCAAAAGATAAAACAATGGACAACTATTAAGAAAGCTATCTTCAGCCAGTGAAGCACCTATAGAGGACCAAACAGTGGACAAGATTCTGACAGCCAGAAGCTTCCCTCGATTCTGTATTAAAAAGTTTTCCATAGAACTGCATAGACTTGACACGCGGTGGCATCCACCAATTAGATACAGTGATAGCCATTTGTCAACCTGGACCAACCAGTGAAGATGAAACAAGCTATCACTGCATCATGGACCATAATTAATATTCTCATGAATAATGAATTAATTTGAGATTAAACTTCGAACAGAGACTGCCCAATGTGGAATCAATGCCCATTGTTTAAGGCCCATTAAGATTATAGCAACATTATTCATATATAGTACTAAATATGATTTCTAAACGGCCTTGCAAACCCGTCCCTTTCCAGATTTTTACTTTATCGTCACCACCATTACCACCACTACCACCACTACCACCACCACCACCACCACCACCATCATCATCCGCATCATCATCATCAATCCCCGATGCCCACCATTTGGCTGCAATGTGTAAGACAGAATGACCTCCGGTGTGCTTGGTCATTTGTCAAGTCCTTGGCAGCCCTTAGTGTCAGTCCAAGTGATGTTGTGTCCTCTTATATTATCTTTCCAGCGTATGCTTGATCTGCACTCTGTCATTGTTTATTTTCATAAAAAAGGCAAAATCCAACATAGAGCAACCTGAATTCATTCTCTTCAAACAAACCCACTGCATCAGCCTGAAATGGAAGCAAACTCTACACTGGCTTTACGGTGGAGTCCCCCTCAACAAGATCCCCCAGCACAATTCAACCAGGCTACGAGACGACTCCAAATAACTGCTTTGGCTGATGGCTAATAAGTTTCAGCAGGTCTACTCTATCCAATTGTTCACTCAACATTCAATCCATCACATTTAGTAACACATAGATGAAAAATGATGAAAAGTAACTAAGATGCTAATGAAGTAACAGAGAACAACTAGACAACTGCCTTCCGTAGCAACCAGCCTCCTCAGCATCCATCCTTCATCCTGAGCAACCACCCTCCTTAGCAACCGCTCTCAAGCAACTGTCATCCTTGGCACCCAGCTTCATCAGCAACCACCTGCCTTAGCAACAGCTCCCTTTGGCAACCAGCCTAGTTTGCAAACAGCCTCCATAGTAACAAGTCTTTTAGCAACTGTCCATCTCAGCAACCACCCTCCATAATAACAGCTCTCTCGTCAATCACCCTCTTTGGCAATAAGTCTCCTTAGCAACTGTCAACCTTGGTTACAACCTTCCATGGCAACCACCTTCATAAGCAAGCACTATCCATAACAGACAGTCTCCAAAACAACCATTCTCCTTAGCAACAACACTCACATCAAACCCACTCCTTAGCAACCACACTCCTCAGCAACCATTGTCCTTGCTAGGAAGGCAGGTTAATAAGACAGGTGGCAGCGAAGAAAGCACTACTGAAATAAATTTGTTTGCATCCGATAATAGACAATGGACCTGATATGGGGCAAGGAAGTTTATTTTTAAGTATTAGAATGTTGAGTTCCGGAAATGACAACAGTCTTTGTATAAATACATCTGTCAGACAGGCATTTGAAATAATAATGTTATACAGGAAGTTGAGAAGTGTGCTTCTTCCTATAAAACAAGTTTGTACTTGTACCAGCATATTTAACAGTAGTACAAGTACATTTATTAAAACATTAATCAAAACATACAAGATACAGCAAAATTATTTGATATTATTTCGTTAGACTATTGTTGACAGTTGCCAGAAAAACAAAGCCAACAACAGCTATAATAAACGATTGTTTTCTTTCTACATCAGTTTGGGAGTACAGACATTCTGCAAATAGGCTTGGAATACATACTTTGGTGCAGCATATACCTTTGTACATAAATGGGCAGTGGCATCATTTTTGGTGGCTTGGGGTTCAGTCACTTGGCTGAGAAACAAATGAGAAAAAATATTCAACTAAAAAAATCATCCCGTCCAGCTTTTATAACTATGTTACCAGAAACAGACCATTATTTTATTAGTCCTAACATTTATTTGATGGTGGCCTGTAAAAGCAATATCTCAAGAGAGACATTCAAGCAGGCCAAGATCCGTTAAATCCACTAAGATCAGTGCAAAACCCTACTCAAGATCCAACAATGTTTATGCGGCCTTAGGGCTGGGAGAGAACCCATAACATGAAAACCCAATTGGAGAACGGCGGCCTGCCTTCACACGTCAACCGAATGACGATCAATCTGCTAATGATCACATCAATCTTCTACAGAAGCTTACATTGCCAAGCAACAATTGATTCATAGACATTGACCGTAAGATCACGAAACCAAATATCAAAGGACTTTGTACAAGTTTCTAAAGAAATGTCAAACTATAAAAACAGCCAACAACTCCAACAAGCTTACTCAAATTCCCCTACACTTTGTGAGGTACTTACCAGGCACAAAACTAAGCCTTCTGACACACATACATAAACACCGGTTTATAAGAAAGATGCAGAAACGAAGTCACTGATTAGTCCACTGGTTATATACCAACATGGATTCACTCCAGCCACCAAGCTTTGTCCAAATTCTACCCAGGATGAAAATTAACTTGCTTTCAGCAATAGTTCCTTAAGTTTTACCTTGCTTAGTAACGCAGATCTGCTAAATACATTATATTTGACTGCACTGTAGGTAGTAAGCCACATCACCCTGCCTTTTTAATTTACATACCATAGCATCAAACGGACACACTGTGTGAAGCAGTGAGTAACTTAATAGCGTCTGGTTAATAGCGTCTGGTTTAAATTCTGTATTGAGGCTTTCCTGGACCATAAATACACCATTCATTTACTATGAGACATTACATTCCTCTGCAGTGTCTTCACGTTATTTGCGAGATAATTCTGTTCATTTCTCGCTCCAAATTTGTCTGCATAATCCCTTTACAATCCATCGCTGCAGTGGGATCTGATTTGCTGTCGTTTGGTCGGAATAGAATGTCGCAATTGGTCAGTGTGGTCAATCAACCATCGCTGCTTAATGGTCAAGTTTACTGACCAATTGCTATTCAGAGTGGTGTGGCTGTTTCGGCTGGCGTGCCGCGGTTGTAAGCATGTCACCAATGGTGGCTAGTGGGCGAAAGCGAGTGAACAGACACCGCATTTATGATGTCACATATGGTGACCAACCTCTGTCCTATTGGAAGCGACATGTTGGCCACAGGAAGTGACACATTGTCACCTGTCACTGCGTTTTTTTAGTTACATATATACAGGACAGAATGGGAAGGTGACAGCAGGATCTGACATAATTGCATTCACAAAACTTAGGGAACAATTACTGCCAAGTAACCTGTTAATTACCTGGACTGCTTCCTTATAAAAGGTAAGAAACTGTTATTGCCTGGTAATGCGTTAATTACCTCTACTGCTTCCTAATAAACCTAAGCAAAGTTCTGTTACTGCCTAGTGCCATGTTAATTACCGTTACTGTTTCCTTATAAGATAGAATTTTATTAAATTGCAGAATACATGATAAAGTAGAGATTAGCTCATATGATGAACTCTCTAAATATCCACACAGAGGAAGCACTTTCAAATCGAAATCTGGACAGAACAGCTTCATCACATCCAAGCATCGAGTGCCATTAATAAAATAACTGTACACTATGGATAGGAACTTTAGACTCAGAGAAAGACGCCTATAAATAAGACTTAGCAAAGGAAATTGATGACACCTTATATTTTGCCCTTATGAATTACATTTAAGAATAACTAAAAATTACTAGGATTGTTATAAAACTTGTTTAATAGTTAACTACTTAAGACTATTTTAGAATTAACAATTAATTAATAGTTACTTGTGATTACATGTATTCCCACTAAATAATAACAAATACAAAATTAACATTATTCATTATTTACCTAAATAATATCATTAACATTTATGCTAGTTAGTGGTTAGTAGCAGCATAGTAGTCATTTGTTCATATTAGTAGTTAGCATTGTTCAACTGACTCCCTTCAATCGCAAGAGCTACAGCTGTTACACTATCGGGGGGGGGCGGGTATATCTTATCGAATATAACAAGCAGTCTTTGATTAAATAAATTTATTCAAAATAAATGTAATCGCTAAAATTAATTGATAAATTACAAAAAAAGTTCAGTTTATTGTCGACAGTGTCAAGGACAAAGGACATGGTATCAGAGTAAACATTTTGCCTATGAAACCAAATTTCTTACTAACAGTCAGACAGCAATAAACACCATTAAGTCAGTCAGAAACTAGTTACAGCTGCCTGACTTATGAGCTGCAAATGATGCCTACTCCTGCACGTACTTGCATATGAATCAGCATTTCTCCAACTACACACTGAAAAGGGGACATCAGTGACAGAGCACAGGCGTGTCATAAAAATTTGTTAGAATTTTTTTTTTAAATTACTGTGCCCATATGTGCCTAGTTACATACAATTATACTTGGATGAAACTTTAGTCAGCCCAATATATAACATACTGAAAAATCCACAAAATCCGACCATGGGGTCACCTCTAAAAATGGACTTTTAAGGGTCGAAAGGTCAACATAGAAGAAACTGGTCACAACTCAGCCAAATATTGTTCCATTTTGGTGATTCTTTTATCTGTTAGCTCAGGTCATCAAGGGCTTCATTAGGAAAGAACATGGAGTCAAAGGCTGCTTTAATACACGGTCATGTCAAGGTCAAAAGGTTAAAATGATGGTAAAATAGCCATAGCTCAGCCAAATATTGCTGTATTTGGGCGATTTCTTTATCCGTTAGCTCGGACCGGTAAGGGCTACATTCGAGAAGACCCAGTATAGTCAATGGTTGGCATTTGTTATGATATTGTCATGACCAACACGAAATTTAAACTTTCATCAAGGATTCACACAGAATTAAATATTCAACTTAAATTACTTGGATGACAGGACTTAGAAGGTGCACGTTCCACCAAAAATCAGATCACATACACAATCATATTCTTGTCATTATTGCCAAGTGCCAAGAAGACAGCCCTCAGACAAATCGTGGTTCATCCATCAATACTTGTGCATTAACTGCAATGCAACCTGAGCTATAAAAGTTTACTTCCTACACATCGGACTCATTATGGTAATTTTATTATCATGCACCAACACACTATGCCAGTAAGTAGACTTTCTACCATAAATTTTATTCTTAACCTCAAGGTAATCTCATTATATGGGAGGTGGCATTCCATCAATGACCTACGATGTCGACTACAGCACGCACATGTGAAGTAGGAAGTCAAACGAGACCTTTATACAACCGACGGCTGTTGTGCATCAGTCAATATTTTGTCATATTATCAGGTCTCTGAATTTAGAACATTATATTCACAGGACCAAAATCATTTTTATAACTGATAATTTTCCTCTTTATCCATTTTGTCTTAACAGAATAATTTTACATTCAAATGCGCCAACAACGGAATGTGTACCTCTAGAACCCAAATTTTTTATTAAGAGATATCTCCTATCCATTTAATTATTTTGTAATCAAATTCTAAAACACACATTTCTGGTGTTGTTGGCTTGTTTTCCTATAAATCGCAACATCAAGATACTCACTCGTATGATGATAGGGAGTGATTTCCGATGACAAGACGGCACAGACCCAGACTGCATCATTGGATAGCAATGGATATACTACAGCAACTCAAAGGACGAATGTTGCAGATGCTTTCCCACCAAACATATCACAGACTCACATCCTGGATAAATCGACCAACCTTTAAAACTCCTCTAAACTATTCCTAACTTCAAAATTTCAATGTACCACAACATCCTATAAACATACACCTTCAGCAGGACACAGTCTCTGACTTCCTTGTTGCGATGCCGTATAAACTGTCAGTCCACGAATGACAAAGGCACTGCTTTTGTACCTTGTGTCGTCAACCAAGTAGTGGTTAAATTCAGTCGAATACTGCTGGATCTGAGATCCATAAAATCTGCCTTGAGATCCATCGCCTGAACTATGAGGAGAACCATCTCACCTACATCAGTATCTTTCGCTGTATGCCTCTGTCAGAGTCTCAGAGATCATCACAAAAGACTTTTTTGGTTTAAACTATGCACAGATTTTGAGATCTCTGGACAAAAGCAAGTAAACAACTGCATGTAACCCAGTCAACAGCACGCCCAGTCACATGTTCGGAAGCTGAGAAGTTAGATCACATGCGATCGAGCACACAAACGATAACATTTGACAGGCTCTGTCGGCATTGCAACGTCTTTCCTCTACAAGCAGTGACTAGACGTTGCGATTCTCCCAATCGCAAAACAAAACAAACTTCTTCCTGCGTACGCCAGGAATCAGAGCCAGATGCTTTGGATGAAAGCAGCAGCAACAACAGCCGATGTGAAATTCTTCACTTCCATCGCTTCCAAGACAGACAGAAGCGCTATCCTCCTCCTCTTCCTCTTCTGCCACACTGTTAACGGTACATTAGTTACCTTCTAATGGAGCCACACAACACCCATACGAACCCACTAACCAATCGACCGCAGCCATCTCTCGACTCAACAGCATCTCCCACTGCAGACGGAAAACTGGAGTTTCCACAGAGTACCAGCGCATCGCCAAGTTACAGCAGCAGCAGCAATACATTAGCGCCAACGCATAGACCCCGTGTGGCATCGGTCTGCTGCCGCAGCAGTCCAGGTAGGACGAGTGAGAGCAGATGGCTTTGCAATAATCGACTGCAGTGCCCAGCTGATGGCTGATCCGGAAATTGTTATCATTCGTGCGACACTTGGAGCAGCGACGGAGAGAGAAGAGGGAGAAGGAAGGCGAACACGACGTTCACCGGTTAAGATCCTTAATATGCATCTGAGCGATTACCAGAAGAAAGGCATATACAAACGGTCATCTAGGGAGACACAGAGCAGGAAAGTCAGACACACACAGTAAACTAACACGTTTATCAGTCTAAATCTTTAATATGCTGCGACCACCACAAACAGACATGTTATATCTGCAGCGGTCATGAAAAGAAATACATAAACAACAACACACAGAGATATACTGTATATATATATATATTTATATATATATATAGAAAGAGAGAGACAGACAGACAGAAATACAGACAGACAGACAGATGCAGACACAAACAGCAAATGACACAGAGTGAGAGAGAGTTATTTATAGAATAGAATTGTCACCGGTTTATAATCTTCATTTTAAAAGAAGAAGAGCAGTCCTGGCTTAAGCTAGTCCTGAAGCCGCCATGGGTATGAAGTCTAAGCGACGACTTCATATTCTTCGCCTCTGCGTATGATGGCAGGTGTCCAGTCCTCTTCAGCACCATCTCATCTTTCCACCGACAGAGCATGGTCATTGTACTCATTAAATCTAAATTGGCAAAGGGGTGCAGATGGAGCAGAAACCTCAACCCAATTTCCGCCCTGGCGGGGATTTTACCCCACGACCCGTCCCCCACGACCTCTCGATCCACAGTTCAAAATGTTAACCACTACACTATATCTTCATTAAGCCTGTACAAAATCAAAAGAAATCTCATCCACAGCGGTCATGTCAAGACTTATAGCCAGACAATGAGATAAGACGACGACAGAGAGAGGGAATATGAGAGGCAGAAACACGGATATATAGAGATAGATGCATAGACGGAGACAGACAGAGAGACAGACAGAGAAGCGGGCAGCTGCTGGGCTTGCTAGGCCGCGCAGAGATGAGAGCCAAAGCCTGATGCTAAGGCTGGGGAGGCGATCAGTGGCCTGGCAGCCTTCCTGCTGCTGCTGCCATGGTTGCTGCTGCTGCTGCCATCGCCTCTGCAACGAAAGCTGACGATGCTAAACGACAGCGATCTGAAATATGTCGCCGTCGTCGTCGCTAGAGAGACCAGACCGTTGCTACGGCGACGCCGTTGACAAGGCGGCTCAAAGCAAGTGCTGCCGCTGGAGGAAAAGTGTCTCCTTGTCAACGTTACCAATGTAGTCGCCCTCACCACGAATCTATTTTTACCTTTGCTTTTTCCCTCTAGCATATGCACGCACGTCAAACCATTGGCTTTCTTCCTTTCCTCTCTTCTCTCTCTACCTTCCCTGCTTGTGTCTCACTCGTTCTCTGTCTGTCTGTTCTCTTACGTGCCTCACGTTTCATAACGTCCTTTCTAATCTATATAGGTGTCTCATTCTTATCAACTTCTTCATCTCATCAAAGATCTCTGGCTAATCTCTGTGAATCATGTTTTCTCACCGACTTATTCGGCCACTGGAATTCCAGTCACTTCTTCTGTCTCTTTGTCTACCTGTATATTGTCTGCCTTTCTCTATAATTGTCTCTCACTTCCTCAACCAAGCCCATGCATTGGCGCCACTATTATCACTCAAACCAAGTATCATTGTATCTGCCAATTAAAACTTCTCATGGTATAACTAGGTTTATCTAAGGCAAAAAACATACTCAGATGACACACCACTGGCTGATAACCCACATAGTGTCAGAAATACATATACAATTATACCACTGTCACCACGAACTTTTATAGTAGGGTATATAGAAGTTTGTGTATTTTCATACAACTATCACAGAAGCCATAACGGAGCCATACTTAGCCCAGAATCAATAACAACAGGTCATAGAAACTAGGTTATATCAATATGTTTATATGTAGACTGGGCCTAATCAGATCTCAGACAGGTTATCACAATATTCCCACCAGATCCTAAGTTAAGACCAGTGTATCAAAAGCAGATGGCCGAATCTCACAAGAAAACCAGTCTGGGCAGAGAGTTTCAGTCCTAAACAAGCATCTGAAATTGGTCAACTGGTTTCTGATTCATTAGGGAAACAGCTGCAGTTAGTTACAGCTTAAGCAGCAGCCCAGATAAAACAGATTGTACCTCTAAGAAGACATATGTTTGTGTGTGTGTTTGTACGTGTGTCTGTGTGTGTGTGTGTGTGTGTGTGTGCGTGTGTGTCTGTCTCTCAGATCATGATTCATAATTAGACATATTATGCAGGCTCACTGCTGTCCTTCTGGTGTTCAAAGATCTCCACGCTAGAGTGCAGAAGAAACGGAAACACTGAACCGCCTCAAACAATCAGAGGAGTCCACTTTCAAGACTTCCACTCAGTGGTTTTCTCTTTCAAGTCTTACTTTTCATCCTATAAATATGCATTTCGCAAATCCACCAAGATTCTTCAGATCAGTGTAATTCAAACCCACTGAACAATGTCTGATTGATCCAGACACTAGTTTTGAGTAATAAAAATAAATAACTGAAACCTACCAGACAACAAGCAGTGCATCCAACTGCAATTACCTGGCAAAAATTAGATGTACAACGAAATGAGTGACTTGCATGGCTTCCAACAGTTAAATCCAACTCTTGCAATCATTCGTTCATACCATTGTAATCATACTGCAGTTTGTCAATTTGCAATTTAAAAAAAAATTAATTATTATTATTGATAAATTATAAAATCATAATAATATTATGATTGTATAATATATCAATAATAATAATAAAAAAATATGGCATATTATGATAACATACCATGTTCAAAGATCTCTTATGATAATATACCATGTTCAAAGATCTCTTATGATAATATACCATGTTCAAAGATCTGTTATGATAACATACCATGTTCAAAGATCTCTTATGATAACATACCATGTTCAAAGATCTCTTATGATAATATACCATGTTCAAAGATCTCTTATGATAACATACCATGTTCAAAGATCTCTTATGATAATACACCGTGTTTGTAATCATACTGCGGTTTGTCACTTTGAAATTTAAAATAAATTATGTGTTTTGGCTGTTAACAGAACTTCTACTACATATGCTGACATTCTATAGGTAGACCAGTGTCAATGGCAACTAACAGTAGACAATGAAGTAGGTGTAATGAGAACTGTTGTTATTAGTAACTGTAAACAGTTGTTGATGGTCGCTCTATTGACACTTTAGTCTATGCTGATGAGCTTTCTAGCCACATTAGCTTCTGTACGTAGCTGTTGACTGCTGTAACTATGCCACTCGGGCTGCTTTTCCACCACAGGCACTTCAAATCAAAGCCTTAGCACCTAACAGGCTGCATGCATAAAACTCGTTTACAGTGGCAAACTCTTACAGAGCAGCGCCTAGTGGCACCAATCTGTCTTTCGCTCATCTAATATTATGTTCTTTCCATGCATAACACGGAGCCTGGAACGAGCCTCGTGGTCGACACAGCACCTTCTTCGCCTAATCAAGATGTCGAAGAAACGTCGATCGGTGGACGTGGACGTGGACCGAAGTGCGAAGTAATCAATTGACGGTTGAAACTCACAAGGAGACAGAACACAGAAGAAGGAAACCTAGGAAGAGGAATGGAAGAAAAGGAGGAGGAGATGGAAAACCAGAAGAGGGAACTGATACGTCAGCTGCATCGATCGCATCAGCAGCAAAGCACCACTGTCGTCGTCGTATACAGGTAGCAGAGACAGGCTTCAGCAACTTATAAGTCAGATGAGAGATGCTAGATGAAACGAGACCAGAAACTGGGCCATCAGTGATGAAAGGTGACTCGTCTGATCCATCCATTCACTACATATTCCACTGTCATTAACAGATTTAACAACTAACCGTTTGTGTGATTTTACTAAATAACCTCTGAATAGGTTGTACTGTGAGAGGCGCTTTATAAATCCGTACATAGAATAGAATAGAATAGAAATTACCAAGTAGATGCTTCAATATCCATCACAAATACAGGAGAGAGAGAGGTATAAACAGATATACAGAGAGAGAGAAAGACACACACACAAACAGAGAGACAGAGAGAAACAGAGAGAGACAGAGAGATATATAAAGATATACATGTATAGATAGAGACAGCATAGATGAAATCAGAACAGAGATCAACAAATAGAAACATCCGTTGAATCTGGTCATTCTGAAATTCATCTGCATCTAGTCATGTCAGGTGCAGGGTCAGCAAATGTCTTTAATTACTTAATTAATTAATTACTTAATTAGGTGGGTCATTGATTCACCTTCTCTGTCATTTTGCCAGATTACTTTGTCTACATGCAGAAGTTGAAGTTGCTCGATAACTTCTGACAAGTTGGGGTCAACCATTTCAGAGTAACCATGTCTGAATTACTTCAAGCTTCACTTGCGATTTTCTTCTACAATTTTAGGGTATGTCTCATGCACGTCATCTTGACCCACGTGACAGCCTGAGGAGGAGGGGTGGTCTGGAAAATTCTCAATTCCATTTACGAAGCTCAGAAGGTCCTCTGTGGTCTGGCAATTCTCGCCCCATCGGAGACGGAGGAGCGACGGTAGCCTTTGAATGACCCCTCAACTGGACACCAGTGGCACTTCAATCAACATATCAGCAAGTGGACTCAGCGACTATAGGAACATCCGGCTATGCATTGTCTACCATGAGTGAGCGGAGCGCTGCGCTCTGGTGATATATCGTATATCGCGTATCTATCATCTGCTGTCGTTGCTACATGCTATCAACGCACGCAAGTGGAACTCTCTACATAATCTTATCTACGGAAGCCTAACGGTGACATACGATTCTTTTTATTTATCTAGTGCGCACTAGATAGTATCTAGTGCACACTAGAAACCTATCTAGTGTGCACTAGAAAACTATCTAGTGTGCACTAGATAATATCTTGTGCGCACTAGATAAATAAAAATAATCGTATGTCACCATTGGGCTTCCGTACTTATCTGGAAAAATCTGATAGGAAATCGGTTGCTGACGCCACGGCATTTACCTCAGGTCGCCATTGGTTACATCCAATGGTGGATTAAGGTATGTTCCATGTGTTCGGCCAAACATGAGCCCCACACATCCAAAAGAAAATATATTCTTTTACGAGGAGTTACTCTAATAATGTTAAACCATAAAAGATGTTGGTTGGTTGATTAGTAGCAGTTTAACGACTCTGTGTGATAACAAAGAACATTAGCGTTGCCCTCCTCCTTTATCTAGGCTTCGGACAGGCACTGTTGGACTGCAAACAGTGGAGGAGTTTTAAAAGATGTCAACACAAGACTGGATAGTTATACGACCCACTGGTATTTTGTACAAGGAAGTTCTAGGCAAGAATTAATAATAGATGAATGTTCAGTCATTGAATATAAGATGCATAGATGTGTCCTTTTGGTATGATTCCTGAATGTCACCTCATTTGTTAATTTTGTCCTGGTAACTTACTTTTAGTCTCTGTGCACTTACTGTGAGATTTATGTTCTCAGTGATATTCAATGTAATTCATGCTGTGCAGAAAGCACCTCTGATTAGCGTTCTTCTGATGTGGCTCCATATAAATGGTCAATAAAAATTACTTACCTACAGAAGATACAATATCAATGCTTGCCATCTTATCTAAGTATATGAATAGATCATTATTATATTATTATTAATATTATTATTAATATTATTATTAATATTATTATTATGCTCATTTCTATAGCATCCCTTCAAGAGTTCTCAGAGGCGCTGCCTGTGCTAATCTACATGATGCTAAAGTCAACATTATCAATTAGTCAGTCAAACATGAACACAGTTCGAACAAATTACATTAGATTAGATGTGTACAAAACTGTAGATTCATGAAGTATCACTTGAACGGAATGGTCAAATCAATGATAAGCATTGGCCTATGGTAGACAATTGAGAGTCAGATGGATGGATGGATGGATGGATGGATGGATGGATGGATGGATGAACTAATAAAGAGATACTATAAATGGTCGAGGAAGGAAGACCCATGATAGGGAAAATCAGAAGCCGGCAGAGAAAGTGGATAAGCAACATACTGAGGGAAGATTCCATGAACTAATTGAGGGAAGAATGGAAGTGGAAAAGACTGATGGAAGACGTTGACAGATGCTGATGGATTGGAATTTGAAGAAGGACTAAACAATGAGACAAATGGAAACCTAGGACACATGAACCAGTCTAAAGGCAGAGAAGCAGACAAAGGTTTGAAGAGGAGCTACATAAATTCACCGAATGATCCATAAAAAGACAGACAGTGAGAACGAGACATAAGAATAACCGAATCTAAAGATTTCTATGTTTACAGAAGAGCAGCAGTAAACGATGCACTAGAAACCAGCCACAACTTCACATCTGCTTATCCAAAGGTAAGTCTGCCAGCAAAGACCCACCGCCACCAGAGGCAACATATGCAGAATTAGAAAAACAAAAGATAAAGAGACGAATTCACAGCAGAGCAGACCATCAGACATACTGCGAGACATGCCTACGGTCTACAGAGTTAGACAAGAAATGACAGACTGTCAATGACAGACAGGCAGGCAGGCACACACACATACAAACACACACACAATGAGACAGTGAAGATGATGACAATATACTGCAATCACAAGGAGAATGATGATGATGATGATGACAACGACAATGATGATGATGACTATGGGCAGCAGATACCTATTTCGTAAGAGAGCTTACATTATTTCATATCACCTGAAAATGAACCACCAGCACTGCCCCTTGTAACCAGATATACTGCTGGAGAACAGATTTCCAATTTAACATGATATGCCAGGATTTTATGACTAATTGCTTCACGAGCTCAGCTTGTTTGCCAGTTCAAGCTGCCTCTAGGACGGTTGCTTGTACTTATAGGGATTAAGGACATTGAGCAGGCCCTTCGTAAACAAATGCTCATCAACATTGACTGTTGCAGCTGTCATTTGTTAGTGGAGTTTCATAATAAATATGACTCTAGCAGAAAGGGTAAGAAATCTCGAATTTCCTGACCTAATAATTTATGTCCTGAGCTTTATTTATGCTGTTCTGCCAAAAACTTTCAGTATATTAAAAAAAAAAAACAGTCAAACTAATGATTCCAAAGACAACAATCAAAAATCTGTGATTCTCTGGAAATTCATTTTGAAACAGCAGATATATGAGCACCCCAGCTGTTAAAGTCATGCATAGTTATGGCTAGAATTTTTATGCACGCAAACACACACAGAGATCACCTTCCATGACCAATGCACTCCAAAATGTCGTCCACCATCTGATAAGTGGGCAGAATATCACGGTATACCAAATGCATGGCTCTCCTGCAGCCTAATATTCAGTCACGCAACAGAGGGAGAAATTGAAACAACTTATGTGGCCTAAGGTTTTTGGCATTTTATCTGATGTGAGTTATGACACTAACATTAACTGACTCTCACGAGGCTCAAAGAAATTTTTTTGCCAGGTACCCAGGTAGCATTTTCAGCTATTGTCACAGCTTTACTTGTATGGATTGTACAATTTCATCACAAGGTGTCAAAAGTTAATGTGGTAAATTTTATTTAAAGTATATTGTGATAAATGTCACAAATTGTTGAAAAACTGAAACAATAATAGCACAGTCTCACATTCAATAATTGATTATAATGGTCATAAGCTATCACAGTCTGTCAATCTGGGCTTGTTTACCCACTCTTATTGACCCACTGTTGCATCTTCCCACCATGAGTTAGTCGCTCTTTAATGACATTGTGTCACAACAATGAAGATTAAAGCTGCCCTCCTCCTTTTGCTAGATTTGGGACTAGCACTGCCAGAGGTAGTGTAGTGGCAGATCCTCACCAATAGCGTATGGTCAGTGCACTTATATCTGAGTTTGGAAGTGGGTTCAAGTATAGCAGAAATCCTGAACCAAATTTCTGCTTAATTTGAACCCCCAATCTCTCAATAGACCGTCCAGCATGCAACGACTACACTATGGCACACTCGTCACTCATGGCTGAAGGGCTTTGGAAATGTTCCCTTAATCCCTGGAGATAACAAAATGTTCTTCTGATTGTGTTGTCTCCTGTAGCATCTCCACAATTACAATTTTTATACCTGCTGCCTTCACAGAAGTTATAATGGTTCCCCCATCAACACATGATGGAGATCATCAGTGATGTCAGGTACACATAATGTCCAGTCCACATAATGTCCAGTCCAAATGATGACCAGTCAGTCCAAATGTTGTCCAGTCCACATAATGTCCAATCCAAATGATGTCCAGTGACTCCAGCTCAAATGATGTCTACTGTTCAGTCTTTATTATTACTGAAATTTGATACTGCCCTTTTTCCAACCTTTTGCTCAGAAGTGCATATACATGCCTAGACGGCACAATTGCAGTTGTACTGCAGAGCAATTGTGCGCGAAGGACTTGCTCAAGGTCCCCACACAGTGACTCCCCGAGTAGTAGTTTGCAATATCATGCTGTTTAGACATAATATTAGATGTCAAAACAATAAACATTTTCTTGGAATAGAGCAGATATCATCAAAACATATTAAATCCAAACGGCACAAAGAAAAATAATGCAAGTTTTGCATCTTGTTAATCATAAATCGACTTTCCATTTTTTCTTTTTTCTGAATTATGATAAACATATTATGTTAACATGATGTGCAGACATGCTCCAATTGCAGACCTGAGAGATATACTGTAATACGTCACTGGAAAAGATGCCATACGTCAGGTGACTTTAGCTAGTCATTATTTCATCTATAACTGTCCAATGTTGAATAAGTTTAACGAAAAAATATGTGAATCAGCATAGACTATTTAACATATCAATTCACACAACAAAACTATACTTGTGCATGAAAATAAACACACTTCAAACAACAGAGTAAGTAAAAAACCAATGTCTCTATCTGTCTGTCTGACTCTCTTTCCCTCTCTGTCTGTCTTTCTACATCTCCCTGTGTGTCTGTTTTTGTCTGTCTGTCTGTCTGTGTCTCTCTCTCTCTCTGTCTCCCTCTTGTCATTGCTTCTCTCCATCTCTGTCTGTCTCTGTCAGTCTGTCTGTCTTAAGAGGAAAACTATAATCATCAGTTTGTCCTTTAAAATAAGACTCACCAATTCAACAGACATGAACTTTTTATTGAATCATTCAGATTTTAAACCCACTTACAAAACTATAAAAAAAATACCCCAAACACATTCAGACTTGGTGTTCTCAGTACTCCAGCTTTGGTACTTTATCTCCCAGCAGGTCACATATTATACAGAAGCACAGATTTGATTGTCAAAGCCAAAAGCCATAAAATCATTCAGGTACAACAATGCAAGGCAAAACATCTGCCCAAAAAATTTGGTAAAATGAATTTTTGAGTAAAATTTGGCAACCCTAACATCCAGCGACCAATGACATTTTTAAAGCCAACACGGCCGTTTAGGTAACTTTATCACCCTTGTCTAATCCCAGCACCCCATGAAACCTGGCTACATATTACAGCACATACAATTAACCAGAACACAGGTGAAGTCCTGTGGCCAATTTGTCTATCAATGTCAGTCACTCAGTAGTGTTCATAAGTATACGTTGTCTATAAACCTTTTTATAAAGTGCATCATCGTCCATGTTCTAGCTTAATAAAGCAACGTCAACGTTAATGCATCACAGCCGATATTTTCCGAATGTAGGCATGGCATTGGGTTCAGGACTTCAAGGCAGGTGAGTTGATGTGTGGAACTGATAAGTAAGAATAACCAACCATAGCTCTACTGTACACAAACATCAATTACACTAATAAGTCAATCATCACAACACAGTTCAACAACTGACAAATGACATCTCATAATGGGAAGTCAGACGTTTGCAGCTGACATCCGCATCTATGACCTTCATTTTGCATTCAACAGCGTAGTTCATAAACTTTGAGATTTATGACTGGATGAAAATGAGTTCACAACTACAGACAAAACATGTTATAAAAACTAATATGACATGACAACAATGCCAAAAACCAATATGAACAATGCCAAACCAAACATGACAACAATGCCATCATGACAACAATATCAGACCAATTGATAAAAATTTCAATACCGCAATCACGACAGTACTAATCCAACATGATAAATTACAAAAGCAACATGACAACAACATCAACCAAGACTACAATACCACAAAACCAAGCAGACAATGAAGCCAACACTAATACAACATCCTGAAATGAAAAAGACAACACACAGACCAATCCTACACAGAGGCAAAACAAACATGAGGATGGCCATAACAACTAGCAAACACAGCAGTCATTTAAACTAACATTTCACAGGATACAATATATTTTGGTCGGGTCAGGAGCGCGCCTAAGCAGATGTTCTTGAAGGGCTATGTATCAACTCTTCCAAATAAATAAAGTATTTGAAAAATGTCACATTAAAAAAACCTGCTCTTTTAAAACTTACTGGCAAAACTAGCAGCAGAAGTAGTAGAAGTATAAATGTTAACAGGCAAAGTCTACTAATGCTATCAGTACTTAGTAAAAATGCTCACCCCAAATGAAAGAAACTAATGACAACAACAGCAAATTACATGGTTGGGACATATTACTATCTCAGCAGTCACTAGATGGCAGCATAGCCTTCGGATTGACAAAGTAGGATCATTTGACAAAACAATATTGCTTCCCTCTTAACCTCTTTTCAATAAATACCACACATATTACGAATGATTACAAATCCGGCTTCAATTAAAGCAATAAATCGGCTTCATCATCTAGTCTTATCATATAAAGACTGCACTCGTCAATGATCATTCTACCTCATATTGCATTCTGCCAGTGTGTGTTCTATGTACACATTTGCTAAGTAATGTGTAATTTAGTATATATCCAATTATATGCCTCATCATGGTTAAGAATGTACCCCATAAAAATAATGTTAAATAATGATGTTATGGACTACTCCCATTTTTCTCATATATAAGTTCACTGGACAAGGTCTCAATATATTCAATGATTATTCATCCATTCATTACAAAATTTAAATAGTGCGGCCCCTTCGAGGTTACTATTGAGGAAGGAGCACTACCGAACAAACCACGGCTGATAAAATAATCTTGAGTAAAAAAAGGCTGTAGCGGTCTTTCATTAAGTTTCGTAGACCTCAGCTATGAGGATCAAACACTGGTAGGTACAGTGAAGTTGAGCAACAAATTACAATTTAATGGAGCGCTTATATAGCGCCACTCGAATCACAACTCAACGCAAAGCTAAACAGAAAAAAGGAAAGTCTTCAAGTGCTTCCAGAAAGCAGCAAAGGAGAGAGACAGCAGCTCCTTTTGAAGAGGAAAGGGGAGGCTGTTCCAGCTGGTGGGACCCATTTAGACAAAGCGAATATAAGCAACCATTCTCAGAATACCATTTGAACCACCGTCTGTTTAAACTTTAAAAAGATGTCTTTCATTGGATTGTTCAGTTAGTAACCTGAAAGTCCACAGTTGCACTTGAAAACTCGACAGAAAACGCTCGATGACCATACAAACCACGCAGAAAAACAGCAGCAATGTCAGTGAAATAACTCCAAGAATGCAAAATAGGGCAGCAGCACATTGGAAGTCTGCACACAATGTACAGCAAAATCCACATGTGACCAACTAATTGGATCCAGTGACTATGAAATCTGATCTCAAGAACGAAAAGCCTTGCTGACTTAGGGTTAAAATATGCAGAATGCAAATAGTTGGGAGGTCAAACACAAAAGAGTTTTCAAAGCATCAACATTCAGGGACTCATGTAAGGAACAATTTCGTATCATGTTCCCCCAACGAATCCATCTGGTCACTTGGTGCCCTGTTGAGAGACTGGGAATTTTGAGTGAAATTTTGAGAGAGTGCAGTCTAACTTGGATGTTGATGCCGCTGAGCTCGAAATTATTTATGTACCATCTACACAGACTTAACTCAGGTCGAGGATTACTCTCCACTCTCTGCAGCAACCTGGAATTACGTTGGCTGATATCCAATACCTGACATCTCCATGACATTTGCACTCAGAAGTTGCTGGTTGTGGCATTTATGTGATTTAATAAAAATTTAGATTCATCAATCAACAACATGTATCCATTTGGAGGCTGTTGACTGATTGCTACTCATGTTCCTATGATGTAAATACATCTCCAAGTTTATTCGTGTAATGAATTAGTGATGATATATTGATAATGGCAGATACCTATGCAATTCAATAGAAAGAATCAGTAATTCTCATTAAAATTAATCAATGTTAACTTTTATTTCAGTAACTCTTAATACACTGTTGACCTAGAAAATTATCTATGCTACATGGAACACATAATGCTCTTTCAGAACATGTTATTCTTATGAGCAATATGAATTTAACTTGCATAGCTAGCAGTGCAGGATTTCTGAAGTTCAAGAGTGCGCTTGAAAGATTTTCTATTACACATTATTGCTGACCCTGGGGCAAACCTAAGTGAGGAGAGACCTGTCATGGTCCAAATCAATTCCTCCAACCACCTGCTATCAGCACAACAGTAGAAGCCAAGCAGGAAACCCACTCCTCAGAGATTTCAAGACAATAGGATAAAACCTTGGTATTATGAAGTGGGTAGTGAAGTCAAGTTATTGACCCTATCTGATTTAAAAACTGAAAATATCTGACAGAAACTGTTCGAGACGCTGCACTTGCAAGGCATTGATAGCATTTATACTTGTTGGTCCTGCTGACGTATAATTATTCATCCCTTAGCTCAGTTATTCGACTAGCAATACATTCACTTAAGCCACATCAAAGACTGACATTTATTGGATGATTACCAATGTTTGCCTTAAAAACAATGCAATGTCTTTTTGTATGACGTGTAGATATATCAGCTGTTTGGCCACTAACTGACCAGTGAGTTGAATTCCAAATTTTGGCATAGCCCATCAAAAACATTTATTTGCTTCAGTGGAGGTGTCAATGATAATGAAATTGCAGAAAAATTCATGAGCCGCTTCCATAGCTCAAGCAGCAGCAGTCCAGATGTCTAGAATTCTCATCTGCTTCCAAATACATCTTGGCATGTTAAATAATTGAATGATTGATACGTGTACAGCATTTGTCGACAGGTGATGGTTGAAAAGGTACAGTTCAATACTAATTGTCCCCAAGTAAATCCTATGGTCCAGATGAGCTGTGTGCTGAACGATTAGTATAATATGTCCATTCCAGCCAGACATTTGTGTAGCTGTCAAGCAGGAATGGTATATAGGTTACAGGCAATGTGTGAAACAGCAATTTGTAAAATCACCCATGTACAGTTATGGTAAGGGTTAGAGTCAGGGTAGGGCTAGGGTTAGTATAGAATTAGAGTTTTACAAAATGCCTAAGCATTTTTCAAAATCCTTGGTTTCACACATTGCCTTCAATATCTTGAATAAACGCTGGTACATGCCATACAAATTTGGTCACCGCATTATTATCCCCCTAGTTATGGAATCTACAAACAACGTAGACAAGTACAACGCCATTACCCTTAATCCCGTATTATAAATGTTCAAAGATGTACTGCCCTTGATTTGTGACACATTTCTTAGAGCCAATGAATTGCAATTAGGCTTTAGACATAAGATGGGTTGGACTGTGCCTACATTTGCCCCAGAGACAACTGTTGAGTATTTTATCAATAATGGTCATTCTGTATTGATATTGTACATAACACATGGTTTGACACATTGTAACAAGTGCATACACCATCTTCCACGGCATCTATCTTAGAATCTGTCATTGCAAACTACTGGCTCAAGTGCACTGGGGCAGTGGCTCTTTTCACTGCTTCTCTGTGACATCTGGTTTTAGAGAGACAAGGGCACTTTTTATTACCTCCCTCTGTAACATATTCATTGATTTGGCAGTAGTGTAACTCCATCAACTTCATACAGGATGTTACATCAACTCGCTTTTGATTGCATCTATACCGGTGCCAAAATCTTAATGAGTTGGCTTATTATATATATATATATATCTATGCTAGAAAGTTAATTGGTTCTAGATACATGGGAATCTGTAAGAGATGGTTTATCTGTGACCGTGGCAGATTAGACTTACATCACACTATTAAGAAATATATTGCATGATTTTCTTTCTGCAAGTTTTACTCAACTCGATATCTAACTTTCTCGGAGTTTCTCCAGAACAATTTATGGTGCTGCTTTGGTGAGCATTTCCTTAATGATTCAGAGCTCATCGTTATCTTGAATAGTACATCCAGTTTTGTAAATAACACAAAAATAATCTCAGTATCTGCATTTTAAATTATGTTTATACAGCACTGTGCAAGTATGTTGTGAGGTAATTAGTTTTCTTCTGCCTTCAGGCATTTAATAACGTGGCAACAGCTAAAACTTGTCACACGCTACAGAAACATGCAGCCATCTTGACATTGCCAAGTAAAACAACAGAGGGATCATCTCAAAACACAGAAATTCATTTGGTCAGATAACACAGATAAGCTTCCTACTTTTATTAATTGGCTTAAACTGCAGATCTTACCTCAGTGTCGCTTTGCGCCTCTTTGCCTTTCTCCACCATAGTCCGAGCTATTCGTTCACGATCTTCATCCCTGGAGATTTCAAACTTCCGCGTCAGTTCTGTTGGAGGAACTGCCCACAGACGGCTCAGTGTCATGTCTTCTGGAAAGTATCCAACACAGTCAGCAAGGCCATTCTTCTCCATCCATCGGACAAAAATAGCATGCTTGAGGAGGCGTGCATTTTGTGGATCAATGTGACCAGTCTTGCGCAGATTCTTCTGATGCTCAGGAATTTTAGGCATTGAAGGAAATAAGAGCGGAGAAATTTCAACATAAAGGTCCAACACAATGTCAAGCACTCCAATTGTGTGACTTCGGACAGCGATAGTCCGTGTATCTAAAAATGTCATCACAAACGGACAAGACTTTAAAGAAATCATTAATGAGATTTTAAATGGTTTGTCTGCAAAAGTAGGTGTTTCTTAGGTTGATTCAACTACTATAGCTCCATGGCAGCCAAGTTTTTGCTAAAAAACTTGACAGAAACTAGTTTTTAAGAAAAGAACAAGACATAATCTCAGCAATGTAATGCAGTACACGATACATACACTTGACATATATAAGAGAACTATACATTATGACATACAAATGGCACGCAGATGATTTATACATGGAACACATATATTGACTCAAGCACAACTCGATTATCTATTATGTAACTAACTCATTGCGGTCTGTCTTTCACGCAGGACTGGCAGACAGTGCAAAGTGAAACAATTTTCAATTTATAAGTTTATTATCAAGAAACGATAATATTGACAAGAGGAATTATTTTATAACAGTTAACAACTTACACACTCATACTTTTTATCCAGGCAATTTAATCAACAAATAATTTATCGACACATTTTGGACAGCATTTCATAAACTTACATTTAGATTACCAGATTTCTTCAACACAAGATGCCTCAACTCATCTGCAAATCCATGCTCTGGAAAGCAGATGTCTGTCTCTGCACAAAACACATGATTTTAATCAAAACCACAGCAGAAACCAAGCATTAAAATGTAAGATCAGTTCAGAAGAAAATAAGTAATAAGCTAAGCAGAAACAAACACAATAGTGTATGTATCATGTACGTACATACATATGCATAATTGTACTCTGACATTTACATTTTTGTTAGTTACATACGAATACACCTATTTGACCCTTTAACAACCAGCATTATTGATTATGCCTTACGTTTTACTACACGGTGGTCGTTAAAGGGTTAATATTGCAAAATTAAGTATCTCAGAAAGTGCCACGTTATTGTTCAAAATAACTCACTTGGCAAAACTGGAAAATGTTTTCTTATTGAAGCAAGTGGTCACACTGCAGAATCATTGGAAGAAAAAATATTGCTATTATTCTAGGATGTCATATAAAAGCTTACTAGAATATAGAACACTTGCAAAAAGTATATTTGTGCATTATGTAGCTGAGTAAGTTAAGGAACTTTTTAGATCCAAAGAATTACAAATTTGACTCCTGTCAAACTTGAAATAATCATCTGCTACTACAATATCATGTGAACACATACTGTGGTTTGTCAGTCTGACTTGAATCCAAAGAAATAAAAAAATAAATAACCTGTAGACAAAAAAATATGCCCATGAAGAACATGTAGATGTGTACACAAAAGGAAACCGATATGACAACTTAATATATGTCATGATTTGTGTCCAACGCATCTCTTCAGAAGTTTGTCAGGTAAAATGGATTTTCAGGAAAAATGGATTTCGTTAAAATTTTTGCGTGTATTCGAGAAATGTGTGCCACTTATTTCAGTTTCACAAAATGAAATTACATCTTTTACAAACAAGACATTCAAATTTTTTATTCTTTTGTAGATACTGTGTTCTTTACTCATAGCTTACTTAGTATAGGGACTTCAGATGTGGTGATTGCAGTCAGTGCAGGAACAAAAATTTCTTTAAATAAAATTCATAGGTTTCTTAGGTTGTTAACGTACACTCAGACACACACCCGACACAAAATTACAACCCAGAACATCCCAAATACCCTCCTTTGGCTTTCCCTATCACATTATAGTTGTCTGCACTGCAGAGTGCACACCATGGCGATACAGGGCTGCAAAAATTACTCAACATTTCTAAAAACATAATGAATCAAACTGAAAAATTAAATTTTTACTTTGAAGTTTAAAAGCCTAAAACTCTAGGTTCTTTAATCCAATTATAGGCATACAGCCTTGATCAGTCTAACCTATCTGAATCTGAATCGATCAAATTACATATTTATACAAAATATGGTAGAGAGTCGTAGACTAAGATATGGCACTTCCTATCTTGCTGTGTATTTGGTTTGTGTGGTGGTCAAAGCACTAAATCCACTATACCATTCGCTGCGTGGCGTGGCTAACGCCAAGCCAGCCGCACCATGTAATGGATGGTATAGTGGTATCTTAGTAACGACAACCGATTCAAAAGCAGGTGACGTGAACATTTAGATACACAGCGTATATAGTAAGTGACACATCTTAGACTGCGACTCTACCATCTTTGTATATACAACACTCCAGCTTCTGGCAACTCAAAATTAAAGTTTACCCTCGTTTCCGTTATTAATATGCACACGCATACATTTGCTTCCTGCAGAAGCAGTGGTGCTGCATTCTGTTACCAACACAACCTGTACTCCATCATCATTACTCATAGAAGTATATACCCACATAAAAGTGTTTTACAACTGGTATTTCATGCAACACTAAATTAAATTTAACATCTTATGAGACTGTTGCACTTTACAGTTTATATATGTCTCGTAGCTATACACTGTTAGCACAATCAAAATTGTGAGTTAAACATTATTCTAGCCGTTTCCTCCGTGCTAGGGCGGACGGGTGGATGAGCGCCAATTCGGACTTAGTAAAGACCGGATTCGTTCCTATACCCTACCGCATATTTTCGCGCGTTGCGGAGTTGTTTTCTAACAAAGTATGTTTCAATCAGAAAAAAGAAATTACTGAAAAAAGCGATAGTTCTGCAACATAGAAGCGCTTGTAAGCGAATAAGTCAACCTTTTTCAAATTGATGGATTGAACCAGGATACTGAAGACATCGTAAACAAACGATAGGTACAATGAAGTGTCCGCAAATCACCAAAATATTTGTCAATTTAAAGAAATAAACCAAAATGTTTACACATTGACGTCAATGTAATAATTCACACAAAAATACAAATAATAACAATAATATTAACGTCTTCAACGTTCCAATGTATTTAAATCCAACCTCCGCAACTACATTCATTGATGGAGCGAAGTTCTGTTGTTAACTATTCTTTGTGCTTTAATTAGACATCGAATTGTATAGCCCAATACAAAATTTAATGATTTTAGATGCTTCATATGATGATATTCAGCAGTCTGAATTAATTCATTAGACGGTTTAGACCTATGAGCAGGGTATCCAAATAAATTACAAGTACTACGCTTCTCATTGTTGATTATACCGGGTAATCTTCAACTTCTTATGTTCAGATTCAAAAGTGCAGCTAATGTACGTGGTCAGTACATTTACCAAAATTCAATTGCGTCGTCTCAGAGACAAATACAAACTTTCACAGAACACTAAAAACGCTATTATATCGCTGCGCCACCCTTTATTTCTGACGTCCAACTGACATGCCCTACTCAGTGTTGTGCGTCACTCACGCGCGTTCTATTCTTAATTATTAGGCCGATGCAGTAGGCAGACTAAAGGCCTACCGGCAGTAGAATAATCAGTAGTCAATTTGTAAACGCGAAGGTGGTGGAACTGTAGGACGGGCGTTTCTCCTATCCCACTTCGCCGTCTATGGCGCGTGTGTCTGTTGATCGGTTGATGAGGCAGTGTGCATGTGTGTCTGTTGATCGGTTGATGTGGCGGTGTGCGCGTGTGTCTGTTGATCGGTTGATGCGGCGGTGTGCGCGTGTGTCTGTTAATCGGTTGATGTGGCGGTGCGCGCGTGTGTCTGCTGATCGGTTGATGAGGCAGTGTGCATGTGTGTCTGTTGATCGGTTGATGAGGCAGTGTGCATGTGTGTCTGTTGATCGGTTGATGAGGCAGTGTGCATGAGTCTGTTGATCGGTTGATGTGGCGGTGTGCGCGTGTGTCTGTTGATCGGTTGATGCGGCGGTGTGCGCGTGTGTCTGTTAATCGGTTGATGTGGCGGTGCGCGCGTGTGTCTGCTGATCGGTTGATGTGGCGGTGCGCGCGTGTTTGTTGATCGGTCGATGCGGCGATGCGCGCGTGGATCTGTTGATTGATTGTTGCACGGGTATTTGGTCATTGACCTGACTGATGACTCGCAGATAACTCGTAAATAGGGTCTCCGAAACGAGGTAAGAGATGAAGAATTAGTTGATAACCTGATAATAAGTGCTTGGATGGTTCAGGAAGTTCCTTGATTAGACAAGGAAGGTTTACGCTGATGCGTGTAGGTTTATCTAGAAATCTAAATAGTGTGTCTATGTATATCTCGAAATTTAGTTGTTGCATCTCAGAATCTATTGTTGCATAATCTTGCTGTTACTTGTGTCGCTGGTATGAGTATGACTCATGGTGAGGGATGGTAACGCATATTTACCTTCGGCAGTTTAGTGGCTAGACTAGAAAGAGGTGTGGTGATAGCTATATAAACCATTTATAAAGGAGTGTAAAGAACAGACTGGTGTTTTTGGTCGGACGCGATCGTTCTTGCCCGATCTGTTGAGGTTAAACTTTAGCGACTACTTTTTTGTGATAAATTATTATTCTTAAACCTGTCAAATTGCCAACAAGATTGTGTTGAAAGTCGCTGATTTACTGCTCTGTTCTGCCTGAAGATCAACTTTGTTTCATTTGGTTTCTGGAAAAGGTATACTCATGTTTAATTACTTGTAACTAAAGCTAATTTATATTATACTTTTTGGTTGAACTTAAGGACTTCTCTAACACTATGTTTAGCATCCAGTATAATATTTATGTCATCATAAGCAGATGCATTATGACGTCATAATATTCATGTTACCATAGAGACCGCTTGCCTTCCACAAAGATGAACTGTACAAGCAATCAGCCAGTCACCAGCAGCGGAAAGCTGAAAGGGATCGTCAGAGTGTTTAAATAAGAAGACAGAAGGCAGAAGGCAGAAGTCCGAAGTCGTCCGAAGTCGTCCGAAGTCGTCCGAAGTCGTCCGAAGTCGTCCGAAGTCGTCCGAAGTCGTCCGAAGTCGTCCGAAGTCGTCCGAAGTCGTCCGAAGTCGTCCGAAGTCGTCCGAAGTCGTCCGAAGTCGTCCGAAGTCGTCCGAAGTCGTCCGAAGTCGTCCGAAGTCGTCCGAAGTCGTCCGAAGTCGTCCGAAGTCGGTAATAAGAAGTGGCGAGAGGTCGCAAGTAGGTAGGTAGGTAGGTAGGTAATAAGAAGTGGCGAGAGGTCGCAAGTAGGTAGGTAGGTAGGTAGGTAATAAGAAGTGGCGAGAGGTCGCAAGTAGGTAGGTAGGTAGGTAGGTAATAAGAAGTGGCGAGAGGTCGCAAGTAGGTAGGTAGGTAGGTAGGTAATAAGAAGTGGCGAGAGGTCGCAAGTAGGTAGGTAGGTAGGTAGGTAATAAGAAGTGGCGAGAGGTCGCAAGTAGGTAGGTAGGTAGGTAGGTAATAAGAAGTGGCGAGAGGTCGCAAGTAGGTAGGTAGGTAGGTAGGTAATAAGAAGTGGCGAGAGGTCGCAAGTAGGTAGGTAGGTAGGTAGGTAGGTAGGTAATAAGAAGTGGCGAGAGGTCGCAAGTAGGTAGGTAGGTAGGTAGGTAGGTAATAAGAAGTGGCGAGAGGTCGCAAGTAGGTAGGTAGGTAGGTAGGTAGGTAATAAGAAGTGGCGAGAGGTCGCAAGTAGGTAGGTAGGTAGGTAGGTAGGTAATAAGAAGTGGCGAGAGGTCGCAAGTAGGTAGGTAGGTAGGTAGGTAATAAGAAGTGGCGAGAGGTCGCAAGTAGGTAGGTAGGTAGGTAGGTAATAAGAAGTGGCGAGAGGTCGCAAGTAGGTAGGTAGGTAGGTAGGTAATAAGAAGTGGCGAGAGGTCGCAAGTAGGTAGGTAGGTAGGTAGGTAATAAGAAGTGGCGAGAGGTCGCAAGTAGGTAGGTAGGTAGGTAGGTAATAAGAAGTGGCGAGAGGTCGCAAGTAGGTAGGTAGGTAGGTAGGTAATAAGAAGTGGCGAGAGGTCGCAAGTAGGTAGGTAGGTAGGTAGGTAATAAGAAGTGGCGAGAGGTCGCAAGTAGGTAGGTAGGTAGGTAGGTAATAAGAAGTGGCGAGAGGTCGCAAGTAGGTAGGTAGGTAGGTAGGTAATAAGAAGTGGCGAGAGGTCGCAAGTAGGTAGGTAGGTAGGTAGGTAGGTAGGTAGGTAATAAGAAGTGGCGAGAGGTCGCAAGTAGGTAGGTAGGTAGGTAGGTAGGTAGGTAGGTAATAAGAAGTGGCGAGAGGTCGCAAGTAGGTAGGTAGGTAGGTAGGTAGGTAGGTAATAAGAAGTGGCGAGAGGTCGCAAGTAGGTAGGTAGGTAGGTAGGTAGGTAGGTAGGTAATAAGAAGTGGCGAGAGGTCGCAAGTAGGTAGGTAGGTAGGTAGGTAGGTAGGTAGGTAATAAGAAGTGGCGAGAGGTCGCAAGTAGGTAGGTAGGTAGGTAGGTAGGTAGGTAGGTAATAAGAAGTGGCGAGAGGTCGCAAGTAGGTAGGTAGGTAGGTAGGTAGGTAGGTAGGTAATAAGAAGTGGCGAGAGGTCGCAAGTAGGTAGGTAGGTAGGTAGGTAGGTAGGTAGGTAATAAGAAGTGGCGAGAGGTCGCAAGTAGGTAGGTAGGTAGGTAGGTAGGTAGGTAGGTAATAAGAAGTGGCGAGAGGTCGCAAGTAGGTAGGTAGGTAGGTAGGTAGGTAGGTAGGTAATAAGAAGTGGCGAGAGGTCGCAAGTAGGTAGGTAGGTAGGTAGGTAGGTAGGTAGGTAATAAGAAGTGGCGAGAGGTCGCAAGTAGGTAGGTAGGTAGGTAGGTAGGTGGATAGGTAATAAGAAGTGGCGAGAGGTCGCAAGTAGGTAGGTAGGTAGGTAGGTAGGTGGATAGGTAATAAGAAGTGGCGAGAGGTCGCAAGTAGGTAGGTAGGTAGGTAGGTAGGTAATAAGAAGTGGCGAGAGGTCGCAAGTAGGTAGGTAGGTAGGTAGGTAGGTAATAAGAAGTGGCGAGAGGTCGCAAGTAGGTAGGTAGGTAGGTAGGTAGGTAATAAGAAGTGGCGAGAGGTCGCAAGTAGGTAGGTAGGTAGGTAGGTAGGTAATAAGAAGTCGCGAGAGGTCGCAAGTAGGTAGGTAGGTAGGTAGGTAGGTAATAAGAAGTGGCGAGAGGTCGCAAGTAGGTAGGTAGGTAGGTAGGTAGGTAATAAGAAGTCGCGAGAGGTCGCAAGTAGGTAGGTAGGTAGGTAGGTAGGTAATAAGAAGTGGCGAGAGGTCGCAAGTAGGTAGGTAGGTAGGTAGGTAGGTAATAAGAAGTGGCGAGAGGTCGCAAGTAGGTAGGTAGGTAGGTAGGTAGGTAATAAGAAGTGGCGAGAGGTCGCAAGTAGGTAGGTAGGTAGGTAGGTAGGTAATAAGAAGTGGCGAGAGGTCGCAAGTAGGTAGGTAGGTAGGTAGGTAGGTAATAAGAAGTGGCGAGAGGTCGCAAGTAGGTAGGTAGGTAGGTAGGTAGGTAATAAGAAGTGGCGAGAGGTCGCAAGTAGGTAGGTAGGTAGGTAGGTAGGTAATAAGAAGTGGCGAGAGGTCGCAAGTAGGTAGGTAGGTAGGTAGGTAGGTAATAAGAAGTGGCGAGAGGTCGCAAGTAGGTAGGTAGGTAGGTAGGTAGGTAATAAGAAGTCGCGAGAGGTCGCAAGTAGGTAGGTAGGTAGGTAGGTAGGTAATAAGAAGTGGCGAGAGGTCGCAAGTAGGTAGGTAGGTAGGTAGGTAGGTAATAAGAAGTCGCGAGAGGTCGCAAGTAGGTAGGTAGGTAGGTAGGTAGGTAATAAGAAGTGGCGAGAGGTCGCAAGTAGGTAGGTAGGTAGGTAGGTAGGTAATAAGAAGTGGCGAGAGGTCGCAAGTAGGTAGGTAGGTAGGTAGGTAGGTAATAAGAAGTGGCGAGAGGTCGCAAGTAGGTAGGTAGGTAGGTAGGTAGGTAATAAGAAGTGGCGAGAGGTCGCAAGTAGGTAGGTAGGTAGGTAGGTAGGTAATAAGAAGTGGCGAGAGGTCGCAAGTAGGTAGGTAGGTAGGTAGGTAGGTAATAAGAAGTGGCGAGAGGTCGCAAGTAGGTAGGTAGGTAGGTAGGTAGGTAATAAGAAGTGGCGAGAGGTCGCAAGTAGGTAGGTAGGTAGGTAGGTAGGTAATAAGAAGTCGCGAGAGGTCGCAAGTAGGTAGGTAGGTAGGTAGGTAGGTAATAAGAAGTGGCGAGAGGTCGCAAGTAGGTAGGTAGGTAGGTAGGTAGGTAATAAGAAGTGGCGAGAGGTCGCAAGTAGGTAGGTAGGTAGGTAGGTAGGTAATAAGAAGTGGCGAGAGGTCGCAAGTAGGTAGGTAGGTAGGTAGGTAGGTAATAAGAAGTGGCGAGAGGTCGCAAGTAGGTAGGTAGGTAGGTAGGTAGGTAATAAGAAGTGGCGAGAGGTCGCAAGTAGGTAGGTAGGTAGGTAGGTAGGTAATAAGAAGTCGCGAGAGGTCGCAAGTAGGTAGGTAGGTAGGTAGGTAGGTAATAAGAAGTCGCGAGAGGTCGCAAGTAAGAAGACACAAGTAGAAAGAAAGAAGAAGGCGGCGAACAGAGACGCAGATGGAAAGTGAACTTTTATGAGTTTTACAGATTCATTCTGAATGCTCTTGATGTCAAAGTCTAAGCGGCGCAATTGCAAGATGTGAGTCTCATACATTATTATAAATTGTTTATTATTATGTTTTTCTTTGAAGTGGTTGTTAAAGAAAGTTTATTGTCTAGCCGTTATCTGATGGGATGTGGGTGGTGGTGTTGCGGTATGTTCTGTGCATTGTATCCAGCTGATTGCAGGTTCGAACCCACCTCAAGTCACTGCGTAGCGACCTTGGACAAGTTGCACACCCATAATTATCTGTGAGGAGAGAAATGGATAACCACCTGACTCATCTCATTCCCAAGTGGTACAAGAGTCAATGGACCTGTCTTCGAACAGAGAACTCGTCATCATCACCACCGTCATCATCGTCGTCGCCGTCGTAATCCTCGTCCTCATTTTCACAGTCATCGTCACTTAGACACTATATGCATGCAACCCTAACAAAACTAGATGACCATCAGTTTTCGCTAGCAGATTCAGGATTAGTGGACTCGGCCTGTTGATTTAATTTTGATATGAAATCAATCCAATAAACCTTTTAGAATACAGCTTTTAATCGAATCCAAGCAGGCCATCATTGGCTATAGAGAGTTTATCATAGCGGCTCATAGACTACTGACTGTGGAGATATTTCAGCAGATGGTATTGACTATACGACTAATAATAAAGTGCATTTTTAGTATATGGTGGACACCGGTAATATTGAAAGCAGTTGTAAAAATTCAACATTACACATTCGAATTGCATATTGAAGCTTCGCGTTAGTGATTGTGACGTTTAATTACGAGTTGATTTTTAAAAAATCACTAAATAGTTTTTAGTTATACGCTGCCAACAGATGATGATTTTGAATTGAGTTTTTTCTGTTTCATATGACCACTTGAAGTCGAAAAGCGTTTTGTGAATGCAAGAAATACGACAAACGAGAGTTGAACAATAATAGTCGATAATTTAGGCCTGTAATTCTGTTAATGTTTACAGTCTGCTTTTAGCTGTTGCTACATTAGCTTAAAATCCCCAACAAAGTCTTGGGCAAATATTAATACAACCATTCAGTTCATAAAGTTAAAAATACCAACCTATTGAAGAATTTGCGCAATCGGCGCATTGTGGCAAATGCACAACGTTCTTAACGGGTGTCTTGAACCTGTGGAAACTGAACTATTATTATTTATCATGTGCAGCTGACCTGTTTTCACATTTTGCAATGAATTTCTGCCAGCACCAGAAGAAGACTGATAACTTGTTAGAGATACACCATCGTCTTGGTTGCACCCATAGACGCCGACTTTAAGTAAAAGGGACTGGGGCAAAAATTCGCCCTGTCATCCCTCTCCCCAGCCCCCTTTCCTCAAGCCATTTCAATTGGCAACAGGCCAATTGTAATTTGTTCCACCCCATTCCTCAATGTCATTCTTTAATGCCATCTGTCCATTCCCTAAGTGGTCTTCCTGTTTCATTTGTTCCCGATATTCACACGACAACGACGAATATATATTACTATATAAATCACTTTTTAAATTGTATGTACCCACTAACTATTAGTGTGACGAAAAGTAATTGTTGTGCACTTAAGGTTAATCTTTATTAGATTATTAAGTGATAGTTTTATTTAGATTAGCTATTCAATGTAACTAAGGAGTGGCTAGTTGCGCTATATAATTGTAGTATGATGTAGGCTCTTCGAATAGTGCATCTTTCCCCTTGTTGTTGTCGTCGCTTCCGTTGAAGAAGTTGGGTTTATTGTGGTTTGCAATTTCCGAGTTTTTCTATCCAGAAAAATTCCGCTATAGGCCCAATCACTCATGGAAGGAAGCATGAGGATAGGACCTGGACACGGGCGATGAAGGTTTTGAACCCTATCCTTCAGTGACTTCGGCTAATCGAGAAGTTAGAGAAACTCCGGCTTGATCATTGCGCTTTCGGCCGCCATTTGCATTATGGAGGTTGTGACTGAGTAATAGTTGATCGGTCACGGGCACAAGAATTTAGCGATAGTTAATAAGTTTTAGATGTCTTTATAGCGGCCAGTGAATAGCTACGAGGATTAATATGGTGCCGAAGTATTGCGAAGATTAATTGACTTTTGTGTAGCTCAATGTGTACATGTCATAGTGAGCCGCCTTGAACAATTGTATGGCATTAGTTGATTTGTTGTGACGCTTTTTCTTAAGTTAAGAGATAGAAGTGTATCTCTGCATATTATTTCGTTCTGACAGGAAGTTTATGATAATTGTAATAAAGCGGCCTTTGATTTAATTGGCTATCTGAAGGCGTCGTCGTTATTAATAGTATAGGCCTCACTAAGTTCTGCAATTTGTCCTATGTAAAGTAGCGCGTTTGTATAGCACCGTCATCTTTATCTCGCCCAATTATCGCCTAGTTTAGCCTAGAGTCTGTCAAATGGAAAATAAGAACCCTGACGGTGAAGAGGGACCCATCGTCGCTCTCTGCCAGAGTACCGCGGATGGAGGCATAGAAGAAGATTATATGGATCTTGAAGTCACTTTCAAGATGGCGTCGAGCGAAGGTTCGACGGCGCCAGAAGGGGTGAAAGAGGCAGCCGCCTCCTTAGACTTCTCCTTTCCTGGTGGGGAACCTCGTAAGGAGGACTGGATGCCCAGGTATACCGAACTGCTTGACTGGCCCGATCATTCATTGACTTCCATAGCACTTCGATTAAATCCATTACGACAGCATGGTCGTCACCGCAAGGAGTCCGCCACAATTGGTACCAGAAGTGGAGTTGACGTCTTTGGGATGGATGAGGTGATTGTACCGAGCGATAAAACGGATTTTCCGGTTTCAAGAAATTATGAGGTAGGACTCTGGCCGTCGGTGAGTGAATCAATGATAGACAATGTTAGGCCATGTGAGACCCAAACGTTACGTAGGTCAGATAGCCTGGATTTGGAGGTGCAATATGCTGCACGACCAAGTGTTCCTCGACCTATGGTAACACGAGCTGATATAGAAAATATGAGGCAATTTATGGCTGAAATGAGTGATAACTTCGAGCGTTTAGTTTCAGGTTCCGCAGTAGCTGAAGAGGATGTCGAGGGATACCCTATGCTTTCCGTCAGTGTCAGATGTATTCAGGCGACGTGCGCTGATTGTCTCACGCCCCGTGTCAGACACGACCTTCGCGCCCGCGTCGTCCGTTCCTTTGCATGCAGTCGGCCTTCCGACGGGAGCGTTACTTCGTCGTACTACCGCGCTTGCGACGGAGCCGACCTATGTTCTCTCAGGGTCTCGTGTGACCTGCTCGTCGCCTTCGTCGCGTCGCTCCACCATGTCATTTCCGTCGTCGCAGAGATCGCCGTATCACCCGACGAGCACTGCCACTGCACCGTCAATGGGTCAGTCTTCGTTACTCACAACGTTACGTCAGCGGGTCCCCGTCGAAAGAAGCATGGAGAGGAATTGGGACGAACGTGTCACACCTTCTGCCGTTTGGAATGAGAGCGTCTTCGCGATCGGATCGTCGGTTATGTCCTCTGCGCCTGGCCACTTTAACACGGCATGTTATATAATATATATCGTTTAAGCAAAATTACAATTGGTACGTTTGCGGTTAGTTCCGTGTTAAAGTGGCTTAGCATTTTAAGAAGCCTGAGCTAAAAATAGCTCAAACAAATATACTGGCGTTTACCGTAGTGTAATGGATGACACACTGGGGCGCGGAGCTGAGGAACCGGGTTCGAAACCCGTACCGGCGTGTTGATTAAATAAAATTATTTACACGCATGGCGTATCGGCCGCCCTACGTGGCTGCCAGCATCATTCGTTCATACTGTCTCTATAATTATACTGCGTTGTTGTTAGTTTGAACAATAAACGAAATTATTATTATTATTATTATTAGTGATTAAACGCCATCAGGACGTCATCGTCGTCTGTCTAACCACAGCGTCGATATGTGGCGGTTGTGTTACCATGATTACATTAGTGTAAAAGGAAATCGAGTAAACCTGCGCTAATATGCATTTAATATGATATTTATCTTCACTATTTATTGTATTAATCTAACTGCTTTCGTAGTTTGTAGTAACTCTTCCGCATATGACTGAATTTTAAAAGTTATTCACCGCAGTTAGATTAGCCTCGTTGAGCTACCTCTTTTGAGCTCTCAAATAACCATTATAAGGTTTGGCGAGAACAAACGTAACAATACCTCTTTGAGAATTACTGGAGTGGGTCTTCAGTTGTTTAGTAGAGTGCTCAAAGGAATAAAGGCTTAAAGTTAAATGGAAAGCTCTGATAAGCCAAAAACACAGGTTATTGCAAAGCAGAAGCTTGAAAGGTAGCGTTAGACCGTATGGCAGTGCTCAAATAGACCATCGATCAAGGATTAGCCTCTAGGTCTGATTAGTCCAATACGTGAGACGTGGGTGGATTTTAAGTGGCCCGCTACGTAGGCCGTACAGAGGGCGGTTTCAGCGGTGCCGTGGCACAAGGAGCAAATATAGAAGAGGCGCAAATTTCAGGATGGAATAACTTTAATCATTCCATAAATTCACTTTCTTAAAAAATATGGGAGCGCCAGACTAGGCCCTAATGCTAGGCATAGGGCGCAATTATAGCTTGGTTACGGCCCTGCGTATCACATCAAACGTTTCGCATCATTTCAACATCTCAGTCTTTACCTCACTCCTAACCCTAGCCCTCCAACTGCATTAACTCCTATGTGTTTGGTTTCAAGAATATGGCCCGAGTGAGCACAGATTGTGGCGGGGAATTCTTCCACGCCTCTCCCAGGCATTCTATAATTTTTTAATTGGAAAATTCGAATGTCCCAAAAAGTACTTGGGCGAAACTATTTCCCTTGCCCCAGGACCTTGACGAGTACTGGGGCGAATGGCCCTGTTACACCAAAAATGAGACGAGGGTCTCTCTAACAGTGAAACATGGCATTGTTATAACTTACAAGTGCCAGGCAGCTCAAGCGTCATCTGAGTCGACTGCGATTGTTTCATCGTAAACATCAGATATAGACGGAAGTGACAGTTATCATTATGAATGAATTGCGGAAATCAGCGCAGCTGCTTGGGTATAGGATGATGCACCTGAGATGTGCTAATGCCGAACTCATTGTAGATATAGAGACCATTCAACATCTTCAAGGAGTTCTAGACCGCGATAAGTTGAGCTGCGCCGCAAGGGACGCATTGTTAGAAGACGCTATTTGTAAAAATGTGCTAATTTTCTGTGGCACGTACACTCTTATGACAAACTGTAACCATATGGCATACTATCTGGGGTACCCGGCGTTGCCCGGGTTGAGAAGACTGAGAAAGAGGAGAGGAATTCGAGATGAGGAGGAGGGGTTGCATTGAGGGTAGGTGAATGCTGCCAGTCAGGAACGACGGACTGCAGATGCTGCAAGAACAGGAATGCCTCCCCACAACGTCGTCCTCAATCAAGGTGCCCCATAATCTTCTTCGCCCGGGCGAACGCCGGGTACCACAGCTAGTATAATAATAAATGCCGGTTTAGTAATTTTGAAGTGGTAATAAACGGCAACAAAACATAATCAGACAAACAAACAATTGGCGCAACCTGGTGCAAATTAAGCAGAAATCAATCGATATGACCCTGGTATACGGCCGAAAACAGGCACAAAGCACAACCCATGATTCTCACCCTCTATTTTTGGAATAGAAAAAATGGAGGAGATCACAATTCTAGATTTCGATTTCGGAAGTTAACCAATTGAGTTTTTGGCTCCATCAGTGGTCATATGTCTGTCAGGGACACGTGTCCCTGCACTTTCTAAAGCTTAACGGAACGAGGGACACGCATGTTTTCAAAATTGGCATTATCAAATGTGGGGTATTTTAATAATTTTAAAGTTTACTAGTCAGCAAATATCAGACGAGGCTCAAAGACTTCCGTGTCATTTTGGATGCAATTTTACTCACTCACATTGATCGGCAAGGCCTTGCCCATCAAAAAAGGAAGAATGGCAGGAAATAGACCAGAGGAAGACCGAGAACAATGATCCTTCCTGGACTGGAAAAAGGAGATACAAGAAGATGAAGAGGAGGTCCATAACAGAATGGAGTGTCGACATTGGACATACGAACCTGAGAAAGGGCAGGAAACTAAAGAAGAAGAAGAAAGCCTTACGGCTTTACCGATCACTATTAGCGGAGGCCCTATACATCGAATCTTACAGGTAGAGAATGTTAGCAACCATGCTTGGAAAGTGGCGCGGCGAACTAGATATCGTCCCATAGGCGCCGGCACCATGTATCTTGCAGGGGCACGTGCTCCTGCACTTTCTAAAACGTAAGGGCACGAGGAGCACAAATGCTTTCAAAATTGACATAATTACATGAGTATTTTCATAAATTTAAAGTTTGCTTATCAACTGATATCAGACGACTCAGAGACTTCAGTCGTCATTCTAGATCTGTATACTTTTACTCATTCACATTGACTTAAGCGAAGAAGTTATGGTGTGTGTTGTAACCGCTATAGCTCTAAGCCTATGCACTCATGTGACAGTTACTGTAGGGCTACGGCAGTAGCCAACATAATTTGATTATTGCAATGAATTATGGGATTAGTATTTTTAATCGGTAAGGCCTTTCCAATCATTAGTAGCTTACATCAAATCTCAGAGATAGGACTCTACGGAAAGTTCGCAACCATGCCTCATGATGCCTGGAAAACGTTGCGGCGAACAAGATATCGACACATTCTTCAGGCCTATGATTAAAAGAGTAGCCGATGCCTCAAATAGCAGATCTGTAGAATGGACTGAAGATGAAACAATTAAGCAACACGGCTCACGATCCACTGTCAGGAAAGACATAACCAGACTTAAGAGGCAATATATAGCACAAGAGTATTTGCGCAAATGAGAAACGTTCACAGTTGTTGGGAACTTCTGAACTCTGAATAACTGAATAACTGTCAGGGCAATGTTCTTACTCTATGACAATTTTTTTAAAATAATTATAGGTTGTTTAAATTTAAACCTAATTCTTTAAATTAAAACTCATATCAAAATGATAAATCAACTATATTATTTCAAATATGTTCAATTTTGTAAGTGTATTTTAATTTTTATTATTAGACAACATTATAAATTATATGCTAAAATAATAAACATAACCTTTTGAACTGAACATAATAGAAAATACTCTTAATAAGTAAGTACACCTTAATTAACTGGTGCCTGTTTTGTAGGCCTACGTTATAATAAGGTAACCAATATTGTTTGTTGCACAGTACATTTCTTCAGGCCTAAGATTAAAAGAATCTGTAGCCGATGCCTCGAAAGGCAGATCTGTCGAGTTGACCCAAGATGAAACAAATTGGCAACACGGCTTACGATCCACTCTGTGTCAGAAAAGACTGAACCACATCAACTTCAGAGACTGTTAGGCAGATTTTACTCTAGCAACTCTCGGTGCATTTCTCTAGCAGTCTATCCGTAGGTGTATTTTGTCTGGCAAACTTTTTTGAAATTCCATATAGACTAAATTCAATTCTGGCTCAATATTGACTAGAGCGCGTTCCACGACAAAGAGACACATCTTTCTAAAAAATAGGGGAGCACTCGGAAAAGGAGGAGGAAACTGCGTTTGCTAATTTTTTCACAAACAAGTAGTTGACGACAAAATAATGGTTAATGGACAAAAAGTTAACGAATGATAACTAAATTTTACTGTTCGCTGTTGTATTTGGTCAAATAGAAGTTGGATTGATAACAATAATGCAGCGTTGTATCATGGTCTCGAAACAGTGTCTCGGTCTCGAGACAGTTTTTTAGTGTCTCGGTCTCGGAAGCCTGCTGTCTCGGTCTCGGTCTCGAGGTAGTACCGCGAATTTTTAAAAACTGTCTTGAAGTGAAAGTCTTATTCTGTCTCGAACAAGCAAGCCTCTGCTTCAACAAGAACTATTTTCATCAATTCGACTTCTATATAGGCAAATATTCTATTCAATAATCCAACTTTTATTTCAGCAGGCATTATATTCATCTAAATAGCATCTGTTTTGGAAGCATTTCGTTCACCAATCCAACTTCTATTTTAAACGAATACAGCGGACCATAGTGCGCGAACCATCTGTCGTCGACTCATGTTGGTGATCTGCCTTTGCAATCTTTAGTTCTTAACTTTTTGACACTAGCATCCAGGAACTTCTTTTTACACTTTAAGCACTGAGTTTGGAGTGAATAAGTAAGCATGTAAGAATGTTCACGAGAAAGCTGTAATGTCTGGAAATGACATGCAGTGATGCACTACGGTACTACCCGATCAAGAGTCATGCCTGCCGTAGTTCATATTATGTCCTGGTAACATTGTCGTGAACGCTCCCACCGAACTTATAATTATCTCCAGCAGACATAAAGAACTCCGTGCGTTAACCTGTGTGCGTGCGTTTGTGTGTGCTTAGATATGCATGCGTATCTGTGTTCGTATGTGTTTGTCTGCATGTGAAGAAGCTTTGGCGCACATAATGCATCTCTGCCGACGACGTGGACCTGACTTGTGCCAATTATATTGACGTAGTGCGTGTAGGGACTGGCGAGAGTGCGCCACGTATCACTTATCCAAAATGGAGCCAATTATCAGAGATGTGTGCAGTCCGGAAATGCCACGTTTCGCTTTATATACATTATATGGAGACATTATACGCAGGGTATATATCTATAGTACTGCCTTAATGCGACCATACCCTGCTGCTGATCTAAAGCCATCATGCAACGATTGTACGATCAACGCCGTTGTATACGACGTGTTGTTGAGAGACCGTGAATGGGCGAGCGTTGGTCAGGCCATATTATCTGCCTAGAAGAGCGAGTGGTCTTATGGTCACTCACTGGACTAGTAGAGTAGACTCGTTTCGTTCAATTCCTCACGGTCATCATCATGACCCCCATCCTGCCCATCTCATCCCGTTTCCCGCCGTCACATGCAGAACTACAGATGTCGCGGCGGGTGGTGTGAGAGGGTAAGTGGCGCTGATGTGTGCTCTGGTGACAGGATGGACGCTGTTCAGATAATTGTATAGGAAGCAAGTGTCTGCATAATTATGTCCATTCAGGTCAAGGTTCTAGTTTGACAGTTCCTAATCCTGTTTATCTACCAGACGAATATACACAGATAGCCTACATTTCTAGTTGCATATCCGCATCAACATCTTACCAATCAATCAATCAGAAATACATGAAAAGTAGGTAAGTAAGTAGTCTGTATTTGCATCTGGCATCTGACAGACGTACCTTCGTTACATTGTATCCTAGTACTGAAAATAACCAATTTAGTCTTTTTCGTGAGCACCTTCCCTCTGACCCCAAAAGACGAGACCTGACCCTCCGGACAATTAGACCTCTAAATCAGTAATCTCTAAGTCCCCGGGAGAACGAAGCTTTCCAAGACAAAAATAAACAATAATATTTTCGTTTTGTAAGGCGCCCATCAAGTATAATAATTTAATTTAACCAATGCCTAGCGATAGAAGGACTAGTCAACCTTTGGGCTGGTGATGAGAATGGAACGCGCTTCCTCTGCTCTGAACGCCAGTGTCTCGTCCATTGAACTTGCTGCTTCAGAGCTGAATAATTGAAAAGTTGAATAATTCTCACCTCACAATAATTACTGTGGGGTGAGAAGCCTAGCATAGGCTGCAGATGATGCATATGCACTGCAGACAACATACCCGAAATGAGTATTAAAAAAATAACGTCTAGCTTCGAGATATAGTTACATCCTAAAGCATTATTGGTCTTTGTTTTGCTAGTAAGAAATATGTTAACCAGTCGAATGAAGAAACTAGAAATAGCATGAAATACATTATACTTTTATTTTATACAAATTCATGCAATAAATACACACCTAGTTAAAAAGTCGTCTAAGACAGTAAAACTGGAAGTGGAAACGCAGCAGTTCTTTATAGACAGCTACACAGCCGCTTGCGCTCCGTTATCATCCTCTAGTCTACAGACAAGGACCAATACAGATATGCAATAAATACTTAGCTTTACTAAAGCATGCATCTGTCGATGAAATTGGTAGAACTGTTTGTGACGTGTGTGTGTGTGTGTGTGTGTGTGTGTGTGTGTGTGTGTAATAAGTTTATTTAACGACGCATCCATGACAATAATGAAATTATTTCTCTATTTATAGCGTAGGCAGAGGCCTACTGTTAGTCCAACTGCGTAGGCCTACTGTTAGTCCAACTGCGTAGGTCTACTGTTAGTCCAACTGCGTAGGCCTACTATAAGACTACTATCATCTTCCCCCTTACAATGATCTACCTACCTTTTGTAAGCTGCTAAAGTCATTTCCTTTTGGCCGTGGCTGGGCTGGTAGCACCTCTGAGTAATTTCTCTTGAAAAAGCGCTATATAAATTATCGAAATGAATGAATGAATGAATGAATAAATGAATGAATAATACTGTAAACTAACAATGGTAGGAAAATGAGGCTATACTAAGGTAGCCTATAGCCTACAGTAACACCTGGGATAAATCAAATCAATCAAACAAACAGGACATTTGTCCCTGTTGGTGTACAGTTAATATATGAACTGAAGCTCACTTATAGGCGCAATAGCACTCGTACAAATGTTACACAACTAATGACTCAATTGCCTCTGAGTATGGACCTCACTCGGATCACAGGCTGTCGACGGCCCCTCAGTCTCATTATGCGCTCGTGCTACTTCCCCCGCAATGCTCCTAGGGCTCCCCTTCCCTCCCCAACGAGGAGTTAAATCGCAGCCTGCCAACGTAGGAGAATATCCGAGAATTACAGTTTGAGGATTTTCTTACATGAAGGTAATAATAATCTTCGTTTAATTTCAAACTGACAAACCGTGGTATGATTACAAGTACAGTATGAGCGAATGATGACGAGTTAATACAGGAGTCGAATTCAACCGTCGGCAGCCACGCAGGGCGCCCATTACGCTATAGGCCTACATCTCATTTTTAACAAACGCCGCCGCCTATAGCGAAAGAAGGAAAGAATTCAACCCTATAGGGATTCGGGTCTCGAACTCGGTTCCTCAGCGTTGCGTCCCAGTGTGTTCACCAGTATAATACTCAAGGCCCCCCCAACTCGGCACATTGTTTACTATTGTCTAAACTCCTCGACGAATTTCCTGTATTATAATATGAGCATAAACGAAGTTTAATAATCCTACAACTACGTAGCTTTTCATGCGTGAAACACTCAGTTTACAAATTACGTTTACACAACACAGCCATCTTATCCAATCCCGTGCGACTGTTCTCTTCTTGTCTTCCGATCTCGTTTGGTACTAAAACGCGAAATGCGCGCTGGTGCACGGAACGTTTATCGACGGTTGTAGCACGCATCTCGTTTGAGCTCCGGCGGCCGAAGAAACGACGCCATCTGCAGGGAGTCATCTGTTTAATATCCGCGTCTGAGTTGAAAGCGCAAGCAGACGATAAGCGGAATACAACGAAGGCTATTCTATTCGAGTTTAAAAACAGTGAAGGCTTTCAGTTGCATGTCGACGTGATGTAAAAGTGCCTTGAGCAAACGTACGACTTTGAACCGGCTACAGTAATGCATCGAAAGCAAAAGCGATTTAATCATCGCCTTTAATATAAGTGTAGGCTGAAGAACAACGAGGCATGGACATAAATCGACTATCAGTATTTCGCCAAGCAGCGGTTTTAATGTAAGACTTTAGTCGACCGGGCCTTTTGGTATTTGAATTCTATTAACTAATCACGATCGTTATTGTAACTTTGCGCCATGTTGCGCAGATATCCGATGACGTCACTGCTGGTGTTCATTGCAGTTTATCCGGTCTTTTTATCAACAGGTAAGAGCATTTTTATTGTAAGAGCCTAATCAGAGTTTACGGTTATGATTAGGTCTACGCTCAGGGCACTATAGCTACAGCTGACTCACAAGCGTTGTATCGGGTAATGGTAATCGTAATTTGCATGGCCTTCTACCTACGTAGCTTAGAGCCCAACTGTCTTCTTTGGCCGAGGTTGAACTGAGAGCGTCCCTGAATAGACTTCTTGAAGATGCGCTATATTAAGTTTCATTGATTGATTGATTGAAAGCTTTCGTATAAAGTAATAACGGGAAAGATGGAATATGATATGAGAAACAAAGAAAACGTTGACCTCGAGGTCATCCAGTTTGATTATAGTTAGCTGTAGGCTTGTGTTATACCCTTCCTATAAGCCTACACTTTTCCTTAGGAGCATAAGCAAGTTTTAGTTGTATTGACATGCATGCAGAGGCGCAACCAGAACATTTTCCTGGGGAGTGCTCATACTGCAAACGTCGAATGCGTGAAGCGGCGTACGAATAGCAGCACCCCTACCCCTTCAAAAAAGAAAAAACTCATCGGATTTGGATCAATTGTGTGGGTCAACTCATCCTTGAGCACACCCAGCTCCCGCCGCCCCCTTAATTGCCCCTCTGCATGCGTGCGTTATATACTCTATATAAGCAATGCTTGACAGAAGACAATATCAATGTGACTCATGTGAGAGGCCTCTTATAGCATAGTTTCAGTTTAACGACGCTGTGATAACATAAACCATTAGCGTCGCCTTTATCCAGGTTATAATAGGGACTGGCACCGCCAGAGTGCGAGCAGTGGAGGAGTTACCATATTTTATTAAGTAGAACGGTTGTTTTCGACGTGAAGCTTGTTAACGTGGTTAGTAATGGGACAGCAGCAGAGCGATGATTGATCGCATTAGCCACAGTTTCTTCTGTTTCGACGCATGTAATGTGTGTGGGCGTGTGTGTATCCGTGTGTGTGTCTGTGTGGGCGTGTGTGTAGAAGCAGTCATGAGGCAAATAATTATTGTGGTTTTTATTACGGCATTTTTAGGCGCCACTATGTAACGATTAAGCATTCATTTATGACACTGAATTGATGCTTGCGAACAGCTGGTAAATGCTTCTCTAATACACAGTACATTTGGAGGTAGTGGATATACATTGTTATGCAGTGCAAATTTTAGGGGAGGCTCGAATCCCACACTTCGTGAGGCGAGCGTATACAAACCAATCAACTCCATTGTAACACAAGTGTATTCGTAAAGAAATGGTTAAGAAGACGATCGGTCAAGTTAGTGCTCAGGCTGTTTCGTTAACTTAACATTTAGATTATAGGCCTAGCTATTATATCATATCTGAGGACATGTCAGAAAACTGTATCCTTCGTATCCGAACCTGAAATAAGTCAGAGAGGATAAAGAGTTGATTGAGAGTATGCAAGTAAAAAGGAATTTACGGAAAAAATTGTTAAGCAAGAGATCGATCATGGAGAAGTCAATGGAGCTTTTTAGATTACAACTCGTTAGTAAACCGTATACTAAAGTCAAGTTTTAAACCGGCAAATAATCACTCGCCCTGCAGGAGGCCACGGATACAAATTATTACGTAAGACGCCAGCTGGATACTTAAGGCAGGACCTGATTAATCGGTATACGCTTACACTGTGTTGGCATTGGACCCCTGCTTGAAGTGCACCCCGTATGCCCCCATCATAAGTCAGAATGCCGAAGGACAGACATAATCTATATATTTACCCAATATTTAGTTCATCGTAAGTAAGAGCCATTAGTTTCAGTATACAAACGAGACTCTGCACCAAGCAAATTGCAAATTTAATTTCATTTGAGCATGAGCCGTGCGACCAGCTGCTGTGTTTTGTAGTTTAGTATAATCTTAACAACTGAGAAAATCGAAGTCAAAGTTTCAGAAAATTCGTGTCATCTAAGATCTTAGCAACCATTTTCTTATTACTCTGCAACTCCGCTGGGCAACAAAGGGCTATATTCTGTTTGAAATAAAGCAATCTGCCTGCTACTTTGCAAATTATGGCAGGTTGGCGTATGAAATCTAGGTCGTTCACCTATAAAAACAAGCATAATTTTGCAAATTTTGACACCACATTCAGGATCGCCTCCGCTCTGACGATCTCAACTCTTATCTCGTTAATAACTCGAATTTGTTTTTAGAGAACAATAAACGGTTAGCATCGTAAATGAATTGGTATTTGGTATGATATATCGTATCCTATTTGAGAATTTCTATACACACACTACACAGTTTACATATCATCTATAGGGCCTGCGCACACACACACACACACGCACACACATACACACACACACACACCTCGCACAAAGACACACACACAGAGAAACACACACAGATACACACACATATATATATATATAACACAGGTAAATATAAATAATGCAGGTGTTGTGCACTAGAAACTCTGACTCACTGGACCCACAAAGCGAGACTCCGTTCCTTCTGGGTTCCATTTGTTTTAGATTAGTAGTATACATAATTAATTGGGCTCCTGTATGGATATTATGGTTTATTTTCATGTGTACTTGTTCAATGGAGATTTCATGTTTATTGGAACCAATAATTTTAAATAATATTGAAATTGAAATAAAATAAATTTTAATCATATATATATATATATATATATATTTATATATATATATATATATATATGATGGACGGACAAACGCCAACCGTCAGCGTATATAGCTGTGTGTTTTGTGTGTTTGTGCGTGGGTAGGTGTATGTAGGTGTGTGTGTGTGTGTGTATGTGTGCGTGCGTGTGTGCATATGCACGGTCTATAATTTGCTACTTTCGACGTAAGGCGCAGGCGACGCCTGACGGTTGGCGTTTGTAGCCATCCGTCCATCCGTGATCTTTAGCGTGCAGCTCAGGTCCTGCAATTTTCACCAGCAATGGACACTTAATTAGACGCTCGGTTGATCTTCTCCTCGTCTTCTCCGTCGTCTTTCATTACGCGAAAAAGAACACCTCTTTTCTACACATTAACACCGAACAAAAACGCACCCTTCGCGCTACATTAGCCGCCAACAAAACGCGCCTTTCGACCGACATTAGCGTTGTAACAGTGGTCAGACAAAAGACGGCAGACTGTGTCACGTCAGAAAAGCGCGTCCTCTGAAGTTCTCCGAAGACTCAGAACCTTCTGACGAGGGGTAAACGATGTCCACACGCCACCTCGTGGCAGCTAACTAAACGTACTTCTGGCCATGATGTTAGGAGGAAAACGCACAGCGGGTGCGATGCTAGAGGCAGACGATGAGATGACGCGGTGGTCGATTGTCTGCACAGTAGAGGAGGGATAAGTGGGAAGAGAGAAATGGACCTGTCATTGGTCATTTGCATTGTCCCGTTCAACGAGTCACTTCACGACCAGAGAGAGAGAGGCAGTCAAGAGGCAGTCGGAAACGGATGCTGCCTTCCTCTGAGCGCATTAACTCATCAGTCACCAAACTATAGTAGGCCTACGACTGAACAAATTCGCCCATAGATTCAATAACCTTAAGAACTTGGTGCAGTTACTGTAGTAATATTAATCCCAACTTGTTTGTTGGTAGACTTACCGATTACTACATTAGCAATTCACATACAATGTTGTACAATGTTGTCCGCTATAACGGGCATCAGGCACCAAAGCCCAGTTATAACAGCAAATAAGGTTACTGTCACAGAATCAAGCTTGCTATAGTTATATCATACAATGTCTGCAGAGTGTTAGCTATATTATACAATGTCTGCAGAGTGTTTTTGATGATATGTCACAGTTGTATTCCATATTTTATCGTAATTCAACACAAGAAGTCACGTGATGAGACTTAGACATGATGCGATTAACACAGTTTATGCCCAGATCTGAATAATCTGATTTGTTTTATGGTGTGTCCATATCTTTGACGAAATGTTCTATAAGTGTCGCTACTATCGTCTATAGAGCTCCGTAAAGTGGATGGTAATAAATTTCGTTTGACCGTCAATGTCAAGATCAATATTCTAATTAGACTGCCTGATGTATAGTGCGATGATTTCTGTAGCGCCTATATGGTAATGCCCGGGGCATTTAAGCTTATCGATGGCCGCCCTTGTATGAAACTGCCGTCCGTATTGGCGAAGTCTTGTTGAAGCTAACCAAAGAAGAAGGCTGTTATGCTTTAGGAAGTTGAAAAGATGAATCTTGAGCTGGGACTGGAATGACTTCAGAATCGACAGGGCGGACAGAACTAGGCAGTAACTTTAAAAAAAATCATGTCATCTCTTAGAAGCACAGTATCTAAACATAACAACCAGGATGCTATATAATTGTTATAATAGGAACTGTGGCATCTTGAGAACAAATATATATATATATATGTATATATATGTGTATATATATATATATATATATATATGTGTGTGTGTGTGTGTGTGTGTGTGTGTGTGTGTGTGTGTGTGTGTGTGTGTGTGTGTGTGTGTGTGTGTGTGTGTGTGTGTGCCACTCGAACCGTCTGAGTTCAGCTGTGCTATTGGCGTCAACATCATGACAATCGTCGTCATCAATGTTCAAAGTTGATTTAATAAATGGCGCTCAGTTCTCTGCACCTCCTGTATTATAGTTTGTTCAAAGTCAACCTTAGTCATCGTTGTCGAAGAACGAGTGGAAAGCAGCAGAAAACATTTCACGCCCTCTCTACATCCGATGAAATCAGTACTAATCCAATATGGCGTCCATTGCATTGGACGCAGGGTTATAATTTGCAAAAGCCAAGGGAACGCAGCAGACGATATTTAGCGATTGCAAAGGCCAGTGGCAAGCAGCACTTTCTCCACTCGGACGTGAAAGGAACCTGCTTGAAAATGCAGGGCGCAGTAGCAACCCTATTAGATTCTTTCTGACGCCAGCAATTAGGAACTGCTTCCGGTGCGAGAGCGACGAAGAACATCGCGCATGCGCCTGACGGTCTGTAGGAGGGATAGACACGTGACTACCAAGCGCGCAGGTGCGATGGACGAAGAAAATTGAGCCAAGCAAATGATAAATTGTACCGAGTGCAGACAAATATTATGTGTGTGTGTGTGTGTGACAGTGTGTATTGTATCTCTAAATTTAAGTAGCGCCTCTCACGGAGTCACAGTGCACATTAATCATAGGCGAGGCCAGTGCGCGAGACCCAGAGTAAGTAACGTGGTCTTGAGACAACGAATCGAAGCACTTGGCTCACTAGTCAATAGGGAGGAACGTATCAGAGGAGAGTACTATAGTTCCATAGTATATACAGTGATACTGAATGCAAAGGCTCGTCGTCTGCTCTTGCTAACAAAATAAAGCGATTTAATATATAGAACTGGTATATAAATGAAAATTTAATTTATATTGCAAATTCGTCGCTCGATTTGAACACATTTAATGTGCTCAAAGGAAGTTTTTTGACTGGAGTAGCATACATTTTAGATAAACTTTTCCTGCAATTATAGCCTACGTTCGAACTTAGCCTATACCGAGAACCCAGATGTCATCTTATTCATTACTATAGCTGATCAAAGACGTCACTCGTAGTATATATCAGAAGAGACTATCACTGATTGGCTGACACGTTGCGGCTTCATTTCCATTTCATACATGTAGTCCCAGGACAGAACCATTTATATAAGTAAGTAAGTAATACGCCGATGTCAAGATTCGAAAGAAATCGAAACAGACGCAGACCAAGGCCACGCTGGATAATTAATAAATAATAATCATAAACGATGACATTATCAGTTGGACTAATACTAAGGAGAGCAACGGACTTAATAAATGATGGAGGACAATGGCGATCATTTATTCGTAACCATCGCCAAATGACTGGCGCCTAGAACTGGCGGTGATGATGACGACGACAATGAAGATGATTATTATATGCTGTTGATGACGAAAATGACTGCGGAAGACTGTTTCATTAGGGGCGAGAGGGCAGGTAGTTCGTGGTGCTGAAAGGTGTGGTGCAGCGGAGTTTTGCCGTTTCGTTGAAGTTCGAGGGGCGTGGCCGGCCGAGGTCGATTGATTGGGTGGGGCGTGGGCGTTCCGAGCAGCATGGGTAGGTCTTTGTGTTGCCTGAGTTTTATGGCGGTACAAGAGCTGCAAGATTTGAGTCGAATCAGCCGTTATCTATATAGATGCCTCTTATTATGGCCAGTGTTGAACGCTATTATCCACTTCATACCCTGTCGCTGTAACTGTTCCTCAGTCCATGTATACCAGACCCATTAGCTATCCCTGTATAATTGCTCGACGATAAATATGACTGGGGAATATGACTAATTTTTATGACTATGATTACGAATACGACTCATCATCACCATAACATCGTCATCGTCGACGTCATCACCGCCAGTTCATTTTGCAATGGGATGTAAAATTCGTAATTGCTCGAATTATGAACATCATATCCAATTCTAGATCTGGACCAAAGCAAACCAAATCTTTTCAACAGATTAAAGCTAAAGGCGGCATGCACACACAACTTAATGCATCATATATTCATAAATTATTTTATATATTTCCCCAAACTGTATATTTCCTCCTTCTCCTCCTCACACTCCTGCTGCTCATCCTCCTCGTCCTCCACCTCCTCCTCGTCCTCCTCACACTCCTGCTCCTACTCCACCTCCTCTTCTGTTTTTCCACTCTTGCCCTCTCCTATGACCCCCTCCTCCTTCAATTCCTTGTTATCCCACCATCTCTTATCCACATCCATGCATCTGTCTCTCTTGGCTCACACGTCTTCTGCAAATGACTCTCGGTCGTTGAACTCGGAAACCAGAGCCTTGGAATCGTGTTACGATCGAT